>CM021101.1:629837104-630240879 GCA_007115665.2 Sequoiadendron giganteum
CTATCTCTTAGGTATCTTCCCCCACATCCCTCTCTCTCTCTCTATCTCTCTCATTCCCTCCATCTCTCTCCCATCCCTCTATCTTGAGCACTCCTTCTCCCTCCCACCCCCTCTCCCTCTCTCAAGTCTCTCTCTTTCATTCCTTGTATATCTCCCATCCTTCTATCTCCCACTCCCTCTCTCTTCTAATCTCTTAGGTCTCTCCCTCCCACCCCCTCTCTCCCACTTTGTCTCCCTCTCCTTCTCTCTCAAGTGTTTCCCTCTCTCCCTCTCCCTCTCTCTTTGGTTTTTCCCTCCCACCCCCTCTCCCTCCATCTCTCTCTCTCTCTCTCAAGTATCTCCCTCCTACCCCTCCTCTCTCTCTATGTCTCTCCATCTCTCTTAGGTATCTTCCTCCCACCCCCTCCCTCTCTCTCTCCCTCTCTCTTAGGAATCTCCATTCCACCCTCTCTCCCTCTACCTCTCTCTCAGGTCTCTCCCTCCCACCCCCTCTCCCTCCCTCTCTCTTTCTCTCAAGTCTCTCCCTCCTACCCCCTCTCCCTCTCTCAAGTCTCTCTCTCACTCTCAAGATCTCACTGACTCCCTCTAAATATCTCCCACTCCTTATCTCTCACTCACTCCCTCTATCTCTCCCTATGTCTCTCTCACTCCCTCTATCTCTCTCTCATCCCTCTATCTCCCACTCCCTCTCTCTCTCTCTCCCTCTCTCAGGTAGGAGAGAGAGACTTGAGAGAGAATGAGAGGGAGTGAGAGAGAGAAAGAAAGAAGGTTGAGGGCTTAGGGTTGAGTGTTCAGTGTTGAGTGTTTAAGGTTTGAGGGTAGAGGGTTCAAGGGTTTACGGTTTGAGGGTTGAGGGTTGAGGGTTGAGGGTTTAGGGTTTAGGGTTGAGTGTTTAAGGGTTTAAGGGTTGAGGGTATAGGTTTGAGGGATTAGGTTTGAGGGTTGAGGGTATAGGGTTGAGGGATTAGGTTTAAGGGTCAAGGGATTAGGTTTGAGGGTAGAGGGTAGAGGGTTCAAGGGTTTAGGGTTTGAGGGTTGAGGGTTGAGGGTTTAGGGTTGAGTTTTTAAGAGTTTAAGGGTTGAGGATATAGGGTTGAGGGATTAGGGTAGTGAGGGAGGAATGGTTGGAGGGAGAGATGGAGGGAGAAGTGGGATAGAGAGAAGGATAGAAGAGGAGGGAGGGACAAAGATACATGAGGGTTGACAATCCAATGTTTAGGTTAGAGGGTTGATAAGGGCATAGGGTTGAGGGTAGACAATTTAAGGGTTTAGGGTTTAGGGTATAGGGTTTATAGTTTAAAGGTAGAGGGTTTAAGGGTTTAGGGTTTAAGGGTTAATGGTAGAGGGTAGAGGGTTTTAGGGTTTAAGGGTTGATGGTTGAGGGTAGAGGGCAGAGGGTTTAGGGTTTAGGGTTTAGGGATTAAAGGTTAAGGGTAGAGGGTTTAGGGATTAAAGGTTAAGGGTAGAGGGTTTAGGGTTTAGGGATTATGATTTACGATTTAAGGGTAGATAGTGTAAGGTTGAGAGAGAGAGAGAGAGGGGGGGTTGATGGTAGAGGGTAGAGGGTTAAGGGTAGAGGGTAGAGGGTAGAGGGTTTAGTGGTTTAGCATTTAGGGTTTAAGGGTTTAGGGTTTAGGGTTTAAGGGTAGAAGGTTTAAGGGTTTAGGCTAGATGGTAGAGGGTTTAAGGGTTAAGGTTATAGGTTATAGGGTTTAGGGTTTAGGGTTTATAGTTTAAGGGTTGAGGGTTGAGCATTTAAGGGTTGAGGGATTAAGGGTTGAGGGTTGAGGGATTAGGGTAGAGAGTTTAGTTGGGTTTTAAAAGGTTTAAGGGTTGAGGGTAGATAGTTTAAGGGTTTAGGGTTTAGGGTATAGGGTTTAGGTTTTATAGTTTAAGGGTAGAGGGTTTAAGGGTTTAGGGTTTAACCTAGTTAAGAGTTGAGGGTTGAGGGTTGAGGGTTGAGAGTTGAAGGTTTTAGGGTTTAAGGGTTGAGGGTTGAGGATAGAGGGTAGAGGGTTTAGGGTTTAGGGTTTAGGGATTAAGGGTTAAGGGTAGAGGGTTTAGGGTTTAGAGATTACGGATTACAGTTTAAGTGTAGAGGGTGTAGGGTTGAGAGAGAGAAGGGGGGGTTTGAGGGTAGAGGGTAGACAATTAAGGGTAGAGGGTAGAGGGTAGAGGGTTTAAGAGTTTAAGGGTAGAGGGTAGATAGTTTAAGGGTTTAGGGTTTAGGGTTTAGGTTATGGGGTTTAGGGTTTATAGTTTAAGGGTAGAGGGTTTAAGGGTTTAACCTAGTTAAGGTTTGAGGGTTGAGGGTTGAGGGTTTTAGGGTTTTAGGGTTGAGGGTTGAGGATAGAGGGTAGAGGATTTAGGGTTTAGGGATGAAGGGTTAAGGGTAGAGGGTTTAGGGTTTAGGGATTATGGTTTACGGTTTAAGGGTAGAGGGTGTAGGGTTGAGATAGAGAGAGGGGGGGTTTGAGGGTAGAGGGTAGAGGGTAGAGGGTTAAGGGTAGAGGGTAGAGGGTTTAGGGTTTAGGGTTTAAGGGTTTAGGTTTTAGGGTTTAAGGGTTTAGGGTAGATGCTAGAGGGTTTAAGGGTTAAGGGTATAGGGTACATGTTTTAAGGTTTAGGGTTTATGGTTTAAGGGTTGAGGGTTGAGGGTTGAGGGTTGAGGGTAGAGGGTATTGGGTTTAAGGGTAGAGGGTAGATAGTTTAAGGGTTTAGGGTTTAAGGGTTTAGGGTTTAGGGTTTAGGGTTTATAGTTTAAGGGTTTAGGGTTTAACCTGGTTAAGGGTTGAGAATTGAGGGTTGAGATTTTTAGGGTTTAATGGTTGAGGGTTGACGATAGAGGGTAGAGGGTTTAGGGTTTAGGGATTATGGTTTATAGTTTAAGGGTAGAGGGTGTAGGGTTGAGAGAGAGAGAGGGGGGGTTTGAGGGTAGAGGGTAGAGGGTTAAGGGTAGAGGGTTTAAGGGTAGAGGGTAGATAGTTTAAGGGTTTAGGGTTTAGGGTATGGGGTTTAGGGTTTATAGTTTAAGGGTAGAGGGTTTAAGGGTTTAGGGTTTAACCTTGTGAAGGGTTGAGCGTTTTAGGGTTTTAGGGTTGAGGGTTGAGGATAGAGGGTAGATGGTTTAGGGATTAAGGGTTAAGGGTAGAGGGTTTAGGGTTTAGATATTATAGTTTACGGTTTAAGGGTAGAGGGTGTAGGTTTAAGGGTATAGGGTACATGGTTTAGGGTTTATGGTTTACGGTTTAAGGGTAGAGGGTTGAAGGTTGAGGGTAGAGGGTTGAGGGTTGAGGGTTGAGGGTTGAGGGTTGAGGGTTGAGGGTTGAGGGTTCAGGGTTTAGGGTTTAAGGGTTGAGGGATTAAGGGTTGAGGGTTGAGGGATTATGATAGAGAGTTTAGTTGGGTTTAAAAGGGTTTAAGGGTTGAGGGTAGAGGGTATTGGGTTTGAGGTTAGAGCATAGATAGTTTAATGGTTTAGGGTTAAAGGAATAGGGTTTAGGGTTTAGGGTTTATAGTTTAAGGGTAGAGGGTTTAAGGGTTTAGGGTTTAACCTGGTTAAGGGTTGAGGGTTTAAGGGTTTAAGGGTTGAGAGTTGAGGATAGAGTGTAGAGGGTTTAGGGTTTAGGGATTAAGGGTTAAGGGTAGAGGGTTTAGGGTTTAGGGATTATGGTTTATGGTTTAAGGGTAGAGGGTGTAGGGTTGAGAGATAGAGAGGGGGTTTGAGGGTAGAGGGTAGAGGGTTAAGGGTTTAGGGTTTAAGGGTTTAAGGGTTTAAGGGTAAGGGTAGATAGTTTAATGGCTTAGGGTTTAGGGTATGGGGTTTAGGGTTTATAGTTTAAGGGTAGAGGGTTTAAGGTTTTAGGGTTTAACCTGGTTAAGGGTTTAGGGTTGAGGGTTTTAGGGTTTTAGGGTTGAGGGTTGAGGATAGAGGGTAGAGGGTTTAGGGATTAAGGGTTAAGGGTAGAGGGTTTAGGGTTTAGGGATTACGGTTTACGGTTTAAGGGTAGAGGGTGTAGGTTTAAGGGTATAGGGTACATGGTTTAGGGTTTATGGTTTACAGTTTAAGGGTTGAGGGTTGAGGGTTGAGGGTTGAGGGTAGAGGGTTTAAGGGTTGAGGGATTAAGGGTTGAGGGTAGAGAGTTTAATTGGGTTTAAAATGGTTTAAGGGTTGAGGGCAGATGGTATTGGGTTTGAGGGTAGAGGGAAAATAGTTTAAGGGTTTAGGGTTTAAGGGTTTAGGGTTTAGGGTTTATAGTTTAAGGGTAGAGGGTTTAAGGGTTTAGGGTTTAACCTGGTTAAGGGTTGAGGGTTGAGTTTTTTAGGGTTTAAGGGTTAAGGGTTAAGGATAGAGGGTAGAGGGTTTAGGGTTTAGGGTTTAGGGATTAAGGGTTAAGGGTAGAGGGTTTAGGGTTTAGGGATTATGATTTATGGTTTAAGGGTAGAGGGTGTAGGGTTGAGAGAGAGAGGGGGGGGGTTTGAGGGTTAAGGGTAGAGGGTAGAAGGTTTAGCATTTAGGGTTTAAGGGTAGAGGGTAGATAGTTTAAGAGTTTAGGGTTTAGGGTTTAGGGTTTAACCTAGTTAAGGGTTGAGGGTTGAGGGCTTTAGGTTTTTACCATTTTAGGGTTGAGGGTTGAGGATAGAGGGTAAAGGGTATAGGGTTTATGGATTAAGGGTTAAGGGTAGATTGTTTAGGGTTTAGGGATTACGATTTACGGTTTAAGGGTAGAGGGTGTAGGGTTGAGAGAGAGAGGGGGGATTTGAGGGTAGAGGGTAGAGGGTTTAGTGTTTAGGATTTAAGGGTAGAGGGTAGATAGTTTAAGGGTTTAGAGTTTAGGGTTTAGGGTTTAGGGTTTATAGTTTAAGGGTAGAGGGTTTAAGGGTTTAGGGTTTAACCTGGTTAAGGGTTGAGGGTTGAGGGTTGAGGGTTTTAGGGTTTAAGGGTTGAGGGTAGAGGGTAGAGGGTTTAGGGTTTAGGGTTTAAGGGTTGAGGGTTGAGGGTAGAGGGTGTTGTGTCAAGGTTAGATGGTAGAGGGTTTGGTTTTAAGGGTTTAGGGTTGACGGTTTAGGTCTCCCATCCCTCTATCTCCCACTCCCTCTCTCAAGTCTTCCCCCCCACCATAACTGAATAAATCTCTCCCTCTCAAGTCTCTCTATCTCAGGTCTCACTCCCTCCCATGCTACCTAGAGTAATCTATGTCACTCCAATGCCCTCTCTCACACTCCCTCTCTATCAGGTCTCACTTACCTCCCACCCTACCTAGACAAATATATTTCACTCCAACCCCTTCTCCCACACTTCCTCTCTATCTCTCCCTTTGGTCTTTTTGTATCTCTCAAGTCTCATCCCTCCCAACCCCTCTGTCATTTTTAGGTATTTCCCCCCACTATAACTGGATAACTCGCTATCCCTCTCAAGTCTCTATCGACCTCGATATCACTTTTCATTTGAAGAAGAGGTAATTGCATCAGAAAATAAATGAGTGATGGCACCTGAATCAAGAAGATGTATTTTATCCTTCAAGGCCTTGCATTCACTAGTGGAATGGCCAAGCACTTGATGGTATGCACAAAAAGAATGTTTTTCTTTATCATGCTTATGAGATTTCTTACATGTTAGGGAAGAAGGAAGAGTAATCAAGTGGGCTTTTAGAAGCCTCAAAAAAATATGCTCTTGCTCAGATAAAGAATGAGAAGTAGGAAGCAACCCTTTCTCTCATGGAGAAAAGCTAGACTGCTCACAAGAAGAAGGTACAAAGATAGAAGACAACAAAGGAGTATCTAAAAACTACTATGGTTCACGTCGGGTTCACAAAAATATAGAGAAGGGGGATTCACGACTCACGATTTCTCTTCATTCAGAGAGCCTCACGGAGTGAACTGCCCTAAACTACCTCAAGGAACAAACATGAGAGTTCTAGAATCAAAAAGAGTAGGTCAAAGCGATTTCCTAGATAAACTAACAAACTCTCGACCAAAGGATGGTAGTATAGGTCTAGGATGACAGCTCAATGTGCTCGTGTCTCTCTAGCATGTTGGCGTCTGTATGGACCAAAAAGCGAGTTTATCACAAAAAATTACAGAGTGGCTACTTCTACTCTAATTACTAAGAACCTCCAAAATATAGGAAAGTAACAAAATACAATAGAACTGAAATAAAGTAAAGTATAGATGATAAAGATAAGGAGAAGAAAGAAAGTGCTTACAACCACCCAAGTAATGAAGCCTCTAGCACGAGAATGTCTTCAATACCTACATGCATGAGATCTAGAGAAAGTGTTGGGGCTATATAGGGTTTTGCCTCAGTCAAACCCCCGTTTTAGTTTTCCCACCTCCATGGACAACCAGATAGATAGAATTAAATGGATAAAGTAGTGATAAAATCAATCCCCACTCAAGGAGGAGAACCTGTATCATGAAGTAAGGTGATAAAAACAATCCCCGCTCAAGGAGGAGAACCTATATCACAAAGTAGAGATGCAATAGATAGGGGATGTGAGAAATCCCAAGATACTCGCAAGCAAAAGGAAAAGGAGGTATTAGTTGCAAGGCTTAAGGAAGCCAAAAAGGGAGACAAAGATAGCTGCAAGAGCCAAGAGTATTGCAGAGAGTGTTGTAAGGATGTGGGAGTGCTACTGTAACAAGTTGTAGGGAGCTATGCAAGTAAGATAGCAAGAGGAATATGGGAGAATATCCAAGATAGAAGCCAAGAAGTAGAAGGAGAGTCAATGGATTGAAAATACAACTTTTAAAGAGGGAAAAGAAGCTTCCCAAGCCATTACAAGGCGTCCTAGGCTGTTACCACTGAAAAAGGTAAGTGAGTATTTTGTTCATGCTCTTTATTTATGGTTATAATGAAACTACTTTAATTTAATGTTATTCATAATTTTCCCATATTTCTTATTATATGTTGACCCCATATTTTTGGACTTTTGGGGTGTGATATGAAAATTTAGCACAGGTTAATGAAATTGATAATGTGGGTTTTTTTCTCTATGGTAAAATATGAGTAATTCAGCTTCCAAAAGCCCTTAAATGTAATTCATAGTTTTTCCAAATCTATGTGCTAATTGCAAGATGAAATATTAAAAATTATGAGAATACATGGTGATAAGTTAAATTATTCCAAATTAACTTATTCTCACCAGTAGACACACCATATTTTTTGACCTACAATTCATAATGTACCCAAACCATGTGTTTTCAACAGTGTATTTGTAGGTGTACAATTCAAATATTAAAAACGTCATTGTTGTTGTTAATAGAAAAATGAATACACTTCTCTTCAATACATGTTAGAAAGCATGTTTTTTCATACCTTGTGAAGCATAGGTTACAAAACATGTGTTTTGGAAACTACAATTTCTCATACCCAAACACACTATAATCATGTCATCAATAGTTTTTGCTAAATTTTCATATCAACCACAAAAAAGAATGGGGTAAAAATAAGTATCAAAAATTTGAAAAACCATGAAAAAAAAATTTTAACCAACTTTAATGTTTTTTTTGGTGTCTTGTAGCTGTAAGTTTTTGAAACAAAATTGGTCAAATAAAGACTAGGTTGCAAAACACTTTTTTTTGAAACCTACAATTTGTTATACACAAATAATGTCATGAAATATAGATGGAGATATGTATAGGTATGAATATCTTATGAAAGATAGAAGGTGTAAAAATGTGTCTTTTTAACATGCACTTTATGGCATATGGTATCTGTCATAGTACACAATTGACACTGCTCACTTCAAGTAACCTAAAAGGAATGTTTGGATTTGAAAACCTTTATCCTCAGGTAAAAGAGGAATGTGCACCTCAAAAATGGTACTCTCCATTTTATGTTCAAGTAGGGCCATGATTTTTCTTTAAAATTGTATACGTCTAGTTGCAAGTTGAACTACACATTGTGGTTTACAACCTACAAAAGCTTACATCATGGTTCCTAGTATATGCTCCATGTTTATGCTTAACCTAATTCACTCAATTACTAATTAAATATTTTATCAACATATTTAAAAATGTTCTTCCTTTGAGGTTGGTCGCAACAATGGAAGCACATTTTGGTCATTGGAGGGTGTCACCAAGGTTTTTATTGACTTCTTAACCTCACATAATGGATACACACATGCACCACAAACAATGTGTCTTGAAATATTCTATTTTTTATCATGCATTTATACAAGCGATGATATTCCATTTTGCATGTTACAGTTTTAGGCTATATAAAAAGTTGCAAGTTCAACTACACTTTATGTTGTTCAACCTGCACAATTTTAGTTCATGCTTCGTAAGATGTTCTTTTTCTAATCATTTCAATTTATTAAAGGAATGATTGGATTTGGCAACCTTCTCCTTTGGTAAAAGAGGTATTTGCACCCCAAATAAATTGAACTCTTCATTTTATGTGGATGTAGGGCTACAATTTTTCTTTCATTGTGTATGTCTAGTTGTGGGTTGAACTACATAGTGTACTTTTCAACCTACATTGGCTTACATCATGGTTCCTAGGATTTGTTCCATGTTTATGCCTACCCTGATTCACTCAATTATTGATTCAATATTTTATAAAAAAATTCAAACCATGTGTTCTTCCATTGGCGTTGGTGGGAAGAATGCGAGAATATTTATTATCATTTGAGGTTATCAACAAGTTTTTACTTGACTTCTTAAACTTTCTTCTCACATATCACATGCACACATGCACCACAACCAACATGTCTTGCATTATTCTATATTTTTCATACATCTATTTAAGTAATTACATATTAATGTGCACATTACAATTTTAGGCTACATACAAATTTGTAGGTTGAGCTACACATTGTGTTTTTTATCCTCCACAAGTTGAGTTCATTATTTATAAGATAATGATAATTTGGTCATTTAATGCAACTCAAAATATACTTATCAAATGCACATTTGATAATTGGGAGTCACATTGTGATAAAAAGTTGCAAGCTACAAAACACACTTTGTGTTTTAATACGCGCTTGAAAACGTACCCAACCCTTGAGGTTATGATATGTGTATATCTAGGTCTATAATTCAAATAGAAAAAACACTATTATTTATAGTATTGGGAAAATACAATACACTTCTCGATTGAGGAGCCAAAATACATTTTTTTTGCCCATACCCTATCAAATGTAAGTTACAAATCATGCCATATTTTGAAACTTGTATTTTTCATACACAACACACAATCGTCAAATGCTACATTATTTTAAATGTAGACAAACAAATGCATAGTTATGGATGTATTCTAATAAATAGGAGCTTTCAAAACATGTCATTTTTAACCTTCCCTTTATGGAATAGGGTAACCTTCAACATACACACTTCATATTGCACACACTACTTGCTATAACCAATTCCAAGATGTAAAATGCATTGTGGTTTAAGATGCACTTCACAATATTGGAAAACCTATTATATTTTTGAATCCACATTAAAATTCCATTCAAAATCAACATAAAAGATATTGAATAAGTGTATTTCACCATGCATAAGAAATTTATTCAAAATTAATATTAAATAACAACCCAAACTATATGGAGCACATTGCATAATCATGAAAGAAATAAATAAATACTTAGGAAAATGTGATGTTTTTATGAATCTACAATGAAATTACTTTGTGACTAAACATAGAACACATGTAATAATCATATGTCATGAGTGAGAAAAAAATACCTTAAAATGTATGAAATCAATAAAAACCAAACTATTAGGAAAGGAAGCTTGCAATAATATATGATAAAACTAGCCTATAAGGCTGCAATTCTGTATATGAATATGTTTTGAAACTTGCATTCCTATATATAAATATGTAAAACTTTATGTGTGGTATAGAATTGGATATATACCCACAATACCTAAGACAACAATAGCTAGGGCCCTTGCAAAATGAATTCATGCAAAGTCATGATAAGACATCATTCCCATCCCCATAGGATGAACGAATGATAGCATATGAGATATGAGGAGTACACAAGTTGACATTTTATTTTGTGATATGTGTAACTATGGCTATATGGCCATGTATGTGAAGAGTTAGAAATAATGATCGACAATAATATGTTAAAACCATTGTGTTTTCATTTACACTTTGAATGTTAGCATGGTAAGACAAATCCATTATAAAAGAAAAGAAGTAACTCACATAGTGTGTTACAGACATTTTGGAGATGGAAGAGATAGTAATATAGTAGGTATTATTGTTAAACTTGATTTCAACCTTTAGAGAGATCTAGAATAAGTTCCCTGCTAGTTGGAAAGAATTGAAACACTTCAAGGTTATCAATTAGCTAGGGTTAAAGTAAATAGTGGGAGAGGACTAGTTTCCTTTGTGCTTCACCTATTTTAACCTAAACTACTATTATTTTATAAGAAAAGGATAGTGAGAGACATGAAATGAAACCTAATATTTAGCTAGGTGATGCAAAAAAAGTTTGTAAGAACCTCTGATGTTTTGACTTTATCCAACTAAGAAATCTCCTAGATGCTTGTAAATGACACTCAAACTAATTCAATTGTCTCCTATATGTTCTCACTTTCTATCAAACTCATCCAACTGGCCCTAAATTCCCATGAACTACTCATAACTAATATTTACTTCTCCAACCAATCATGACTACTCTTAAACTTGTTAAAAGAACATATGGGAGAGGTTTTGAAATATTAAAAACTTTTAGTGGGTGTAAGAGATCTTTTAGGTGAGCACTGTCTCATACTTTAGTTCATTAAATTATCCTTATCCTAATATTTTCACCATTTTTTCATATGTACACTTAGAAAGTTGGTGTTTATATAGCTCAAGGACAAATACATGGAACATGAATCTCTACCTTTAGATGATTATGTCATTCATCCCTAGACTGACATCAAAATTTCAATTTCATGACTATATTTGTATTATAGTAATTGTCTTGAAGAGCCCCTTCTTTCACACTTTTACTTTCATTCATATGACCTTAACTATGTTGTCGCACTACTATGGATTACATCCCATATGATTATCCATGTTGGTGTGGACTATCACATTGTTTATCATGTATTTGTCTAACATCAATCTTTATAAAGGAATATAATTTTTATGTTTTCCTCATGGATTATTGTTTCATACACACCTTCCTCCTTAAAATCCTAAAACTCTATTGTCTCATGTAGAGCTCAAAATCATGTCCTATACACTTAAAACATCTCTACATGTTGTTTCTTTGACTTGTACTTCTCATATATTCATATAAGAGGGAATCATGGAGCTTTTGTAAGCTTTGTTGTTTCCTTTTTAACCAATTACCTATTTCTCTTTTTCCCCTCTCATTAGGGCATCCACCCTTTTCTTTGTTTGTAGATATTTTTCTTGTGTTTGGGCTAGCTTCTTCCTAGGTTGTTAAAGGACCTCATGTTATGGGACTTCTATAGTGTGCTCATTTTTCTTCTTCTTTTACAGAGGTTTTTGTACTTCTTATTCTTCTTCCTCTCTTGTAAGTTGGATTATCTTCCTTTTTACCAGATGTTTAGGCCTCTCCTTGCAAATTTTCTTCTCTATTTACATATAAAGCAAGGTTTTTGGGACCTCTTGAATTTCCAAGGTGGCCACTTCCTATGAGGATGAAGCAAGTCCCTTTGATTATGTATTGACCATTCCATGTAATCTTTTGAACCTTCTTGTTTTTGGTGTGCTAGTTTTTGAAAGTGGTGTGGAGGTAGAAGTTTGTGCTGGCCTTTTTGTGGTACACCCAATTTATTTGTATTTTTTCTGTATTATTTTTTAACTTCTCTACATTATTCTTATGTATAGTGTCCATATTTTCTCTATATGTCCCAAATATCTTAGCATTTGGGTCCTTTGGTTTGTTGAGGATATTTGTAGCACATGCATCCACTTCCCTCTTTGTGACCTCATAGGGGAGCTTGGGAATCCATGGTTCTTGTGGCTCCATCACATCCATGTACATATGTATAATATTTATCAACCAAAAAAGTTATGGTGTTGATACATTGCTTAATGGATTCCTATGGGATCTACTCTATAGCCTATAGTTTCTATTGGAATCTTTTGAAGAAGCCCCAGTATGCAGTATTGTAGTTTGGTTTGTGTTTAAATCAAGATGAGTATGGAGCTTAGTTTGTTCTACTATAGGTAGATGGGGTTGTCATACCTTCCCTTTAAATTTAGATAATTCATTTAAGAATTAGAGAATTAGGCATATGAGCAGTGTACCATACTAGAATTTATACTAGGAAGCTTTCATTTTATGGATATTCTCCATCAAATACTCTCTCATTACCTCATAGAGGTCAATACCTTCTCATCCACCACCATTTGATATGTAGTGTGGATTGTGGTTGATGTAGTCAAATCTTCTCTATTGGCATAATATATCTTGTAGGTGATACCCATGGTGACATACCGCATCACAAGGTTGGTGATTTCTATGACACTCAAGCTTCTACCATCTAGTGTGGCTCCAGTGAGTTCTATCACTATATCATTCTTTACAACTTTCTTTTCTAGTATTCCCCCTATCATACTTAGCCCAGTTACAACATGGATTTCCTCCTTTATAATCTAGTAGGGTTTGTCCAGGTATATGAATTCATCATATACCCTGCTTAGGATTAATATGACGCATTTTTGTTCATCACAAAAGTCTAGGTATTCTTTCCACACATCTAAATGATTCATCCCCACCTCTTGGTATTGTGGTTGATATGCACTCTAATCTGGGGTTAGCAGTGTTTGTTGAAGCTCTTCAAACTTTGTGTGCTCAATTTCTTCTCATAGGTCTCATGGATTTACTTCCTCATGTCCTTTTTATATACCATATCTACTTTAATTCTCAAGAATTTCCCAAAAAAAATCACTTTCATCACCTTGAATGAGTACTTATATTTTGGGCATGGTTTTTTAGTAATGTTTACAAGGGTTTGTGTTTCCATCTTCAAATTTGGTTGATTTTGAAATTAGAAAAGCTTATTTTTCTTATCTCAGTAGAGTTTTCAAGTGCAAAGTGGGAGTGTAGTGATTGGAATTGTGTTTAAATGGTTTTAGGCTTCGTTTTTTCTCATTAATTGCTTTTTCTTGTTGATTTTCATGAGATTTTTCTAGCCATTTGTATCCCTTGACTAATAATGATTTTATTTTATTGTTTATTAGTTTATAATACATAATTTACACTATGTATCATTTCTTCCTTTATTGTATTCATCTTTTTGGTTGGTGATATTATTTAGGTCTCGCACCATTCACATACATTGTGATGCGATCTCTGTCTAGTTTTTTTATTCTTACTACATTGAACTCCACAATTTCATGTATGTAATATGGTTCTATCCACCTTACTTTTATCTTTCCTTTATTTTAAATTTCATATCATATAGGAGGACTAAATCACCTTTGTTGAAAAAAAAAATCTGGAGTTTTCTATCACGCCATATGTTTTCCTTTTGTGCTCAGATTATTGGTCATATAAAGCTATGAGCCTATTATCCAATCTATCTAACTCCTCTACTCTTTTTGTTAGGTATTTATCATATTCCAATTGTGATATTAGTGTAGTACATAGGTTAGGAACTATGAAGTTCATGGGAATTGTCACATCAGTTCCATAGACTAGTTGGAATGGTGTAAATTTGTTGGTTCACTTATACGATGTGTGGTAGGCCCAAAGTATCATAGGAACTTTAATATCCCAATCTGGCATGTTTCTATCAAACATCTTAGTGAGTGTTAACCTAATACCTTGTTTAGATCTTCAAGTTCTCTATTTACTTGGGGGTGATAGGGTGAGATTTTATTATGTGTGGTCATAAAAATTTATAATAGCTCCATAATTACTTTATTGTCAAATTGTTTACCAAGTAATCACTTACAATACTTAACGGGAAACCATAACTATTGATTATATTTGTATATAAAAATATGTGGAAATATTTGTAGTATAATCCTTGGTAGGTTCTACTTCTATCCATTTTGTCAGATATTCTACCCTTTCTATTATAAATCTTGTGAATGTTTGGAGGGAGGTTCAATGGGTCCAATAAAGTCTATTTCCCACTTTTCAAAAGAGATTTGTGCTAGTACTAGTTTTAGAGGAATTTGATCTTGTGTATTAGGTTTCCCTACTCATTGACAAATGTCACAATTATTTGCATAGTCCTTTCTATCTTTGTGAAGGGTTGGATACCAATTTTTGGCAAGGTTAACTCTTTTGGTCATTGTATCACCGTACTTGTGTCCTTTGACTATGCCCTCATGTGCCTCCCTTGAAATAGATTCTCTTTCATGTTCATAGACCACCCTTCTTATGGTTTTATCTTGTCTTATGTGGTGTACTTCTCCTTCTATTAATGTATAACAAATGGACCTCTGCACTACATATTGTTTATCTTACGATGAATGAATCTATAAGGAATTTTCCTATTGATAGAATTATGGCAATGTCATGCACCTCTTCCAATACCACATTTGTTCTAAATAGGTGTGTACTAGGGAGATCTTATGGTTGGCCCTTTGGTTCTTCCCTTGTTTCTTTTCTGGATAAGTAATATGGTCCTTGGTTGTTCTTTCCTAGTTTTACCATTATTTTAAAATAAAATTCCTAAAATAAGAGTAGCCATATAATAGGCATGTTTATTAGGTATTTTAGTGGCTCATGGTTTGTAAAGAAAGTACAGGTGTAGATAGAAGATAGTGTCTAAATTTTTTTAGTGCATAAAGCATAGCTAATGCCTCTCTTTGTTACAGTGTATTTTTTCTTTTCTTTTGATAATCTATTTCTTGTAAATGCTATGGATTGATCCTTGTTTCCTTTGGGTTGATATAGTACTAATCCTAATTCAATTTTGAATGCATCCACATGCACATGAAATGGTATAGTCTAGTTTGGGAAGATTAAGATGGAGCTTCCATAATTTTTTGTTTTAGTGTGTCAAATGCATTTTGATGTTCTCCATTCTATTTGATATTTCTAGTAGTTTTCTTTTTCAATAGTTCATCCAATGGTGCAGCTATACCATCAAATCCTCTTATAAACTTGTAGTAATAACTGGTGTAACCTTAAAAAAATTTAACTTCTAGAGTAGTTTTAGGAGGTGGTAGTGTCATAATTAGGGTAACTTTCATGAGATTTACCATCAATCCTTCTTTATAAATAATGTGCCCTAATAGTTTTCCATAGGGTACTACAAACATACATTTATCCTGATTTAGCGCTATCTACATACTCTAGCATCTGTTTAACATCATCCTAAGCACTTGTGCATGGTCTTATACCAGTCCATACACTTTCCAATCGTCCAAGTATAATTCCAAGAAGTCATATATCAAGTATTTAAATACATTTATGATTATCCTACTATTACCACAGTTTTTTCATTCTCCTAAAATCATGTCCACCCATGTAATTTTTTTCTTGGGTTTTAAGTATCATTTTTCCAAGGTTTTTTAAACCATGTTGGGTAATTCTTAGGTTGTCACAATCCCATTTTTTTTATGTTTTGAATTTATGCCTAAGGTTTGTCTTTGTGGTCGGTTCTTTGTAAGCTCGGAGAATTATGTAGGAACCTAAAAAAGTTCTCACAACCTTGGTAAATACCGATAAAAGGAAGATGGTACTACAAAAAAATTAACACAATTTTAGAGCTTTATGGAGGTTTCAAAACTGTTGTTGATCCCTGACAGGGTTTTCACAACTCATTATATTTTTGAAAGTAAGAGGTTTCATTTAAGTGGAAGCATTTTATTGGTTTTGGAGCTCTTTTTCAAAGATTGTTTGAGCTTTTAGAATTCTCGAAGATTATGCCTTAGAGAAAGATTGTTAAGCAGAAAGTGAAACGGTTTTCTAAACCTTTTCGGATTGTAACAAGGTTCTTAAAAACTCATTGGGACCCAAATTTGGTTCCATAACTTGCTCTTAAAACCACCATTTTATGTTCGAAGATTTCTACTTAGTTAAAAGAAAGTGGTACATAAAATGAAAACAATACATTACAGAAATAACATTAAGCAAAACCATATATTAACGAGTAATCAAGATTCATAACATCATAAGAAGTGTTTAAAACATTAAAAAAATAGATATATTAAATATTAACTTGGGAGATGCAGGTACAACTTTTCATGCATAAAAAGAGAAAATTAAGATGTTGATTCCTTCCACATCCTAAATCCTCTCAATATACATGGGAGAAAATAGATTCTCATAAAAGTATACATAGTATGCAAAGGTTTCCATTATATTCCTTTCAAGCCCCTCATGAAGGAGAGTAATAGCTTGTTTGATTTATTCTTTCTTGAGGGCGGTAGCAATGTAGATGGTTTCTCCAACTAGGCCTTCTCATAGATTCTCACTCAAATGTCCCAAGGTAGATTCAACACTGGATATATATGCTGACCTCACTAGCCTCTCGATGGCTCTAGAACCCCATTCAAATTTGATAGAATTCCAAATTATGTTTTAGATGAACCACTCCAAGAGTGCAAAATTATGAACATGAACTTGCACTAGGAAATTCTCTCCTATAATCTACTCGATCACTCCTTAAATTTTGTTCCTTGTGATGAAAATCTTTTTTAGTTGGTCAGCTACTAGTCATCACACAAAGCTACATTCCAAGCCTTCAATGGTAAGGAAATCTCCTTTGAGGACACATCACTCGAGATGCTAGATATTTTGAAACTAAGATTGAAATGTGAAGAGAGAAATACAACCCCTTTGAATATATAGAGATAGAATTTGGCTATCGTATCCAAAAGATAATACATGAGAATATTTTCTCATTAGAAACTAGTAGGAAAGGTCACCACTGAAGCATTTTTAATTAAGATAGAATAGTGAATGATGCGATGAAATTGCCAGATTTCTTATTGGATTAACTTCGGTTTTGATGGAAAATATTTTATTAAACCCTCTCCCATGCATGAAGTTATAGAAAATATGTAATTAAATATAAATATTAGGAGTTGCAGGTCTTCAAATGTACAAAGATCCATAAGGCTTACATGTATGTAGGTATGATATATTAATTCTCCATTTTAAATTGATATATTATGTAATGATGATGTTTCCAAAGGGATCATAAATACATAGGGAGTTCGATAGAAAATACTTTGGAAAGATTTATTAAACTCCCACTTTAAAGATGATAGTTACAAAAATTGAAACGGTCCTAAGAAAGAGGATTTATAAATATATAATTTGAGGACATGAGGGGTCTGAATTTTTTATTCTTGTTACACTAGGATGTAAAAGGAGAATAAAATAAGGATCGATAAATCAGTCATTAAGAATATTCATTGTTTATGAACATTGGAGATTTAAATGTAAATATAGTGTTTGTGTATAAGTCTTTAAGCTTAGATAAATGTGTGAATATTCTTTGTTTTGTGAATGTTATATTTCATTGATTTACATTTATTTTCTTCTGGAACTGAGTGAGGTTTAAATGTGAATGATCATTCATTTATTTCTTATACTTCAATCTTTGTATTGAAGTATTAGTAATTTTTGTTTCGAGTCTTGCCACATTAGTATCATGGCTATGAACCAATGTTATTTATGTCTTTTCTAATTTTTGGTCAAAATAATATCCCTATAAACAAGATATACTATTAGAGGGAGTTGTACCTCATTAAAATTCAGAGGCATATCACCAATGGAATGGTGATCTCTCCAACTATTTGTTGCTTATTTATCTTTATTATGGGAAATAAAGAGTCATGATAATGTAAATCTCAAGAAGACAAATTTGTCAACCAACACCTAATAAATATTGTAGGTGTAATTTTTAAACCGAATGACATTACTTTTTACATATAATATCCCCATTTTGTGGCAAATGTAATTTTTGGTTTATCTTCTTCCCTTATTTTTACTTGGTGGTAGCTAGAGAATCCATTGATGAATGAATAGATCTCTCTTCCAACAATTGATTCTAATATTTCTTTGGTGAAAGGTGTAGTGAAGGGGTCATGTATGCATTCTTTATTAAGTTCCCTAAAGTTAACACATATTCTCACCTCTCCTATCTTTTTATTTTTTTATAACGATGGGTCTTATCCATTCTACATTTATTGGTTTAATTATTTCTACATCAAGCATTTTATCTAGCTCATCTTTGACTTTCTTTTTCATATTTGGGTTAATTCTATATGATATCTTCCTTACTATTTGAGTTCCTTCTTTTAATTGTATCTTCATTACTCCTACCTTTTATTTTATCCCTTTTAAATTTGTAAATTTTCAAGGAAATAATTCTTCAATTTTTGAGAGGATCTCTACAAATTGTGGTACTACTTTATCATCCCAATAATCTCCTATTTTTTCAAGTTTAGAGTCTCCTTATTTGGAAATATTCTCTCCCCTAAGCATGATCAATTGGCTGTAGTATTTTTGTTTAGATCTTATAGGGGATTCTAACTCCCTTTCCCCTTGGTTGACTTTTATATCTATGTTATGTGTATCATCATCTTGTTATTGTTTCAAATAGCATATTTTCCCAATGAACATTGATTCCTTGTCCAACCATTCAATATACTTCTATATCCCCTCTATTTATGGAGGTGGAGTAATTGGTTGTGGTATCACTACTTCATTATTTGTGTTTGGCTCAAATATGATTTCTTTCATTTTAAGTAATACAATATGCATAATTGTATCCTAGTTGTAAAAAGAAAAGGTATGTAGAAAATCCATTTTAATTTTTGTCCAAAATTTAGTCTCTCCTCTTCTTTCTTGGTTTATATGTACTAAGTCTAGGAAATTGATATGAGTGTCTAGTAAAATAGGTGAATGTATAATCATTCCTCATACTTGTTACTTATTTCTCACTTTTTAATACAAGTATCTAAACATTCCTATGGTAAGATATCCCAATTATATTTGTGTATCTCCATGTATTCTCCTTCTTCCAGTAGGTATATTATTTTCATTAGGATTTTAACTATATCCCATTTGGTTATTTTATCCTTGTGTGTGTTGCACCATCTTGTGGTATTAAAAATAAGTGTATGATGTAATATTTCAAGCCTTAGTTCCTCATTATTGAGTATTTTTTCTATTTGTGTAAGATATGATAATGGGTCTCCTACGCCTGAATACTTAGCAAGTTTGATATGTGAAATTCCCTATAATATATGATTTATCTGGTGGAATGTTTTGGCTATGTTATGTGCATAATATTTTAGTTTTCGAAACTGTTTTGTGTTATATTATCTATATTTGTATCAGAATGTGGAACATCCTCTGACATCCTTTTGATCATAAATATCCTTTAAAATCCAATAATCCTTTGAGAGTGAAGTTTTGGTTCTTCCTACATCCATACATCCAACATCTATTCATTGTTTGTGTTGTAATTGCTACTCTCTATTTATACTTCCCCTTCTAAGTTTGGTTCTTCAACAATTTCATTTAAGGGTAATTTTGAAATTGTATAAATATTTTTATTACCAAAGTTATGATATTCTTTTGTATTTACTTTATTTGTGTACATGATTTGTCTAGTCTTCTCCCTAGGGGTACATGGACTATTTTTTCTTCATCAAAAAATAGTAATTCTTCATTTCGTGAGTCTAAAATGTCATTTGTGTTGACAGACCACCTAAGTCCTAATAATGTGTTAAATGAATCCAAAAAATTTAATGGAAACTACCTCAAATTATACAATTTTTTTTACTCCCATAACACTTGCTTCTACTTGTTTCCAAGTTCTTAAGGTTTTCATCCTGGTACTATTCGCTAGGATAATGTTATAGGGTGTTTGTTCAAGTTTGGGTTTTCCTAGTTGTTATAAAAATATTTTAGGGAGAATATCTATGTCAACTTCTATATTTACGATCACATTTATGATTTTATTATAGTTTATGCTAACAATGATCATGATGGGTAAGTACAAAAATATGTGACACAAGAATATGCCACATTAGCTTTTTCGCATGAATTGCATGTTTGGAGAGCACCAAATTTGGCACTCGCTAAATGGCTTGGATGATAAAGCATGAGGCTTGGTCATACCAAGCCCATTTGGCACTTGCCAAATGAAAAAGTTAGAATAAAAAAATTGACCTCATTTCCTTTATTTTGTTGTACATCATTTCAACTACTACATTTTTTTTCCCTTCTCAACCTGCACTCACCAAATAGAAAGAATTTTTTTCACTTGGGGCTTTTGAATCTCATAAATATGCCACCAAGATTTTGTGGTGGTGAAAAAGGTATGTGTTTCTAGTTTTTTAGTTTCAAATTTTAATTAAATTATTCCTTGCATTAGGCTTTTTAATGAAAATTTCTTTTAATTTCCTGGAAATGAATTTCCACCTCAAAATATTGAAAATTCTAAATTACATACTCATGAAGACCCTCATGAACAAGAATAACATCAAACTCCTCCCTCAATTCGTAGATATCCCTTAGGAACACAACAAAATATTCTAAGGAAAATAGAAATCAACAAAAAAGAACTTGAATAAATGACTACAAGGTTAAATGATACTACTGCAAAAAACCCTCATAGTAGAGGCCTAGAGGCCTTGCCGAATCCCTACAATCTATTGTATCTCATTTAGGATCGATGAGTGCAGAATTTAATTTTTGGTCCAATAAGATGGAGGAACAATAACAATTTTATGCAAATAAACTTGTGTATGTGCAAGTGAAGAAAGAGAAAATTACCAAATCTGACTTGTGCCCTCTTTACGAACCCAAGAACCAATCAACCTTTATTAGTTGCATGCAGGAGGTTCCCCATCCATTGGTTCCACCACGAAGGAATAAAAAATATTTTTTGGGATAAGTGGTCCAGATGGGTTTTGACCAACCTTCATGCGATAACTATGAGGTGCCACAATACTTTTTAAGGAAACTCTATTGTGATTTTGTCCTTGTTGAAAGATGGTGTGTCCCATTTTCTCCTTGGAGTAGCGTGGCATGGATTAACCACCTCCTATGGATCTTGTATAAATATGGTGGTTGTATCGGGTATTAATAGGTCAATCTTTTGGTGCAACAAAAACCACAAATGTAACAATTAGTATCAAAGTCGAGGTCATAGGTTCGAACCCCTTGCTTGTGTTGAGGG
The DNA here is from genome assembly GCA_007115665.2 of Sequoiadendron giganteum. Taxonomy (NCBI): domain Eukaryota; kingdom Viridiplantae; phylum Streptophyta; class Pinopsida; order Cupressales; family Cupressaceae; genus Sequoiadendron; species Sequoiadendron giganteum. The sequence goes on from CM021101.1 coordinate 629,858,192, forward strand.
GGATTGCTATAATATGGTGTGTCCCTTGGTCTCCTTGGTGCAGTGCGGAACTTGGGTTCATGACATGGCTTAACCGCCTCTCGTGGATCTTGTATAAATCTGGCAGTTGTATTGGGCATTAATAGGTCGATCTTTTAGTGCAACAAAAACCACCAATGTAATAGTCCTCAATAAGATTCCAAATTATTTTGATTATCTAGATTTCCAAGGTAGAGGGGGGGCAAGTGTTGTTGTAGTTCTCACTTTAGAAAATTTTCGGGCTATGTTCTTGCTCCCATGATAACATTTTTGGATGTAATTTTTTTGAAAGTGCATAATTTTTAATTTACTTTTTAGTAGTTTGATTAGATCGATCTCATTTTAACAAAAAATGTACTTTAATTTTATGAAAAAATTGGCATTTGCATGTACCAAGATCAAGACCAATTCACTATTTTTGGAAAGTGGCATATGTAATCACACTAATCATAAAGTGTCAAGATCATATATTTTAGGGGTTATTTTATTGAGTGAATTTGGGGAAATATTTTTTAGTTGTGGTTGCATTCATCTTGATATATGTTCTTTCCTTCTTGTTTAATCATGGAGCAATATTTTTTTCCACTTCTAACACCTTTAAACTATCCTAAATGGAGATCTAAAATGAACATATTGCTAAGAGTTAAGATATTGTTCCATGGACTTGATGGTGAACCAAAAGTGATGAGTCTAAAAATACTAAGTGGTTGAATAGTTGTGAATAATTCATTGTCTATTTGTTCTTGTATGTCTCTCTTGAGTTTTTTTTTCACTTTGAGCACTTGGATACAACCATGTCTATGTGGAGTGCATTATCAAAATTATTTGGGAAAACAAATTAAATTTAGGGACATTTATTGGAAAAATGAATTAGTAAGTCTCAACCCATGTAATTTTGACAACATACAGGACTTCAACACCAAATTCAAGTCACTAAGAACACAATTGAAGGAGTGTAAAAATGAAAAATCAGATACAAAATTGGTGCTTAGTGTTCTCTCAAAGCTAGGACCTAAATATTTAGTGTTTGTGTCTACTTTCTATGCTACAAATAATTCCTTTGGGGGTGAGTTTAATATGCCTTCCTTTGAGGATTTTTTATGAAATACACTAGAGAGAGAGATAAGCTTATTCAAATGGTAACTTTGAAGTCTTCAAAATCCCAAGCCTTGAGTGAAAAGGATGATAAGTCTTCAAGTGGAAAAGAGAATAAAAAGAACAAGCCTAAGAAGAACACACAATCCACATCTAATTCCATAAAAGAGCATAAAAAATTATCCTCTAAGGGGAATCATCTATGAAGGAGAAGCCTACTTGTGCATATTTCAAAAAGGATGGACATGAAGAATATTATTTTATAAGAAGGACCTTAATGAATCGAGGCATCTTCTTGTGAAGAACAAAATTAGTTTACTTTTTATAAGTTCTATTTCAATGTCTTCTTGCAAAAATAAAAAAAATTGATAATGAAAAGAGTCATACTATTGGTACAAGTAAGAACAAAGGACAAGATATTTGTGCTTTTATAGGTCATGGAATAAGGAGATGGCTTCTATATTCAAGAGATTCTCATCATATAGCATCTTCACTGTCTATGTTCTCTTATTTTGAGCCTTGTGGCATGCCACCTATTTTGATGAGCAATCATACTTATATAAATTCAATTGGGAGGAGATGCATTGATAGTGGGGATGACACCTTCAATGATTTGTTGTGTATACCTCATTTGAAAAATAATCTCTTTTCTATTTATCAAATCACTCTTGATGGAGTGGGAGGACTATGGAATTCACTCTAAATTTAGTTATCATTAGAGACTTAGAAAGAAAATAGGTCATTTCTATTGGGATGGCTGATCTTACATCTCAATTATACTCTTTTCCAAAATTTACTCTCAATGATGTCTTTGATCCTATTGATGATATTCACACTTATAGTGTGGAATATGATTTTGAGGAGAATTTTGGCTACTTGAACTTGTGTGTCCTCACATGTGATCCAGTTCTTGAGCCTTACTTTCCATCTCCTAGATGTACCATTTCATATGATGATGCTTGTGTTGCTATAAATACAGTTACTTGTGATTCAATGAAGTAGGATATTCATTATCTTCCATATATGGTGACTTAGGATGACTACTTGACAAACATTATAGATTTGTTAAATTGTGAGTCCCATATTTTAGATTTGGGAGACACCGTTGATTACATTTGTATTATCTTTGATGAAGATGATCCTTCTTCAATTATTGTGAGAGTTCACTCTAACACTCTTTTTCATTCTCCACATGATCATTCTTCACAGTTTGACATGAGTGTGGATAATTTTGAGCATAATTTAGAAGAGGCTTTGTTTCTTCAGAGGATGTATATTTGTCTTTGGATTGTGTTCTACAATCATCTCTACTAGATTATAGTTTTTAATCTTCATTAGTGTGGCCTAGAACTCCTATTTAGAGTGTGGCAGCTTTTGGAATTGACATGGGGACACTTGAGCATACTTCATAGATATCACACTTCATCCTTCTTCCCTCATATTCCTTTTAGGAATGGGAATAAATCTTATATATTTTTGGTTTTTTTTATTCCTAAGGTGAGGAATGTTGTTTGATGGTATTAGATCATATTCAACATTCATTTTTAGGAATCTACCAAAATTGTAGGGGACTTTACTTTGAGGGGGGCTACATAATCTTTATTCTTCTCTCTTATGAGGGGAATTTTTCCTCGCATGGGTTTTTTCCTTCTCATTCTTTGATATTTTTTTTTATATTTTCTCTCTTTTGGGGAGGAGTTTTGTCTCACTGAGTTTTCTGGGTGAAACCACAATATTTTGTCTCACTTTTTGCCCAAGATGGCCATTCACATCAATATTTTTAACTAAATCTTCATCTTTTGAGACCTATAGCAACTAAACTATTAAGAGTGTGAAGATGATGCAAACTAGTGATTTGGGGAAATTTGTGTGTAGATTCTAAATATATTTTTTTTTTAATTTTCCAAATTAAATCATGAATCTTTTAACATATCCTTTAACTAGTTTTAAATATAAAACAACATTTTCAGAAAGTAACATTTGTGTCGTACAACATAATTTTTTTTGTATAAAGGATAAAATTCTAATTTTTGAAATATAAATGCCCAACATAAATATCTAGGGAAAGGATATTTTTCAATAATTTTTTGTTACATATATATTTTTAAATTAATTTTTGAAGTCAATGTAACTATAATTTGGACATACATGTGTGTCGTACAAGCTAACTTGTTGTGTATATATTGAAATCCATGTTTTCTTTTTTTGGTGAAACAAGGACATCAATACCTAGGGAAAGTGTATTTTTTGAAAAAAAATTACAATGGTTTACTATTTTTCCATCTCTATAAAATGAAGAGCTTGATGTTTGAAGAAAAACCTATGTTCAATAAAAATTGAAAAATAAATACATGATCAAATGAAAACATATAAAAACTATACTTGTTGGAAAGATCATTTCATGGGCTACAATATTGTAAAATTTTATTTTTAAATGACATAATTTAATCCCTCAAAAGGTAAAGAAAAAGTGTTTTTTGTCAGCATTTTGATAGGTGTGAAGGAGACTCCATTGTGGGTATGATTTAATATTAGAGGGGTTCTATCCAAGGGGTTTTGATCTAAGGGGGTCTTATGTATCCCTCTTCAGTTATTTTTTTCTAAAAAAAGTGATTTCAAGCAAAAATCAGCATGTCCCAAAAGTGAGACACACTATTGTGGCAGCACCCTTCTCATTTTCTCCATTTATGAGAGATCGCATCTATACATGGGTACCTAACATGGCCTAGTAGCCAGGACCCATATTTGTATCATTTTCATTACTTTCCTCCTCCCTAATTTATACTTAAGGATTGGTGTTGGTGTGAATAAGAAATTTTACCTAACTAGTTCACCTAGTAGGTCCTAGTCACTTGTTAAGTTTACATAGGTCCTAGGAATATTTATAGAAGTATTATTTGGCATTAGATCTTATCTTATATTATTTAATTTACTTCTTGTGTCTTAGGTCATTCACTATTAGTTGTCTCATGACATAGGATTAAGACACTTGTCATTATCTTGGCTAATCCTATGTCCCACCTTGACTATATAGCCAAGGGGTCTCTTTTGTAATCTCATATTTAATCATCATTGTATATTTACATTCATTGATAGGAATACAATTTATTCATGTAATATTGGTATTATATTTTCTTTGTTTTTTCCGTTAGACCTCTAGATCTTGGGTGGCTATAGATCTATATTCAACTCTTACAAGAAGCTAGAAGTTAAGGTTATCTTAGAAGTAGTTTGGTTGGAGTCCATGAAATATGAGATTATGGCCTTGAACATGTGTGAGACTTGCTGCTATTTTTTTTAGGGAAGAAATATCATTGGTTACAAATGGTTTTTCACGAAGATAGAGAAAACAAATAATTGAAAGGCACAATGCAAGACTAGTGGCAAAGGAGATTCTATCTTGAGGAAATATATTTTGTAAAAAAAAACATATCCTAATGCAAAACTAGATTCTATTAAATTCCTACTTTTTAGTGATGCTACTTATGATTTCAAAGTAGAAAAATGGATGTTAAAACTACATTTTTACATGAAAATATGGAGGAATTTTTTTATATGAAATGACTTGATGAATTTTACATAAAAGAAAAGGAAAACATCGATTTTAGGTTAAAATCATTATTACATGGTATAAAAAATTAATCTAAAAGTAGGCAAGGGAATTTGGGCTCTATTAGAGAGTAGTAAAACTTTATTGTGATTGATAAAGTGTCATTCACTTGGAAAAGTACTTAAAAAGTCATTTTATAGACATATCACATTAACATACCCTATTATTTTATTCATTATATTGTGAAATATGGGATGGTCATGTTGGAGAAGGTTCATAATATGTAGAATAATATAGACACTTTAACAAATCCATATAACACAAAGAAGTTTAGGTGATGTAATTAGTCTACGGGTCTCTCAACCCCTAATAGATAGTTGATAATAATGGTATTATCTTCTCTTGCAAGGTGTTTCATAAGTGGGAGAATGTTAGGAAATGTGTCAATTTTGCATCCTAATGTTAAAAACATAAAAATATAATTTATAGTCTATAAAAGTTAACTTTGTCTCTAAAAAATAGTGAAAGAAACCTTAACTAGAGAAATTTAGTTACAACAACATAGATCTCTCTAATACATTCAATTTATTAAAAAAAACACTCAATTTAATTTCTAGATGAGAAGTTGCGACCTCTAAAATTTAGGCCCCCTTCATAAAAAATGTGATATCATATAGATGCATAAGAGATTTGTAAGAGGGATTTATATTTTTTGACCAACTTATGACTCATGTTATAACACACCAAAAGGCACATTTGAATGAAGATAATGGACTGAAAATGGAGCACCCAAGTTGGTGAATGGATTATTATAAGTTTAGAAAATATGTAAGGAATTTGTTATTTTAGTTTGTGGACTCATTTTGGAATCTAGGCATTGGACTTTGACTAAGGATTTGGGGGCCACAATTTATTTAATTTTATCTAATGGTTTCTTAATTATCATTTGATGGTTTTATATATTGTTATATTTATTGGGTGCTTGAGATTGAGGTTCATAGTTCAATTTCTAGGTATTGTTATGCTGCCAAAAAATCTCCAATTTTATATGTTAGTATAAACTCATTTGAAGATTTTAACCTAGATTTGTATTGTAATCCTATATATGTTATTGATAATATATTTGGTTTACTATTTGGAGGTTGGATATTTTTAAAAATGGTTTCCCTAAGGTATATTATTGTTTTTTTTGTGTGTTCATTCTTTTTGTGTTCAAAACTATATATCTTTTCTATTTACATGTTGTTGTACCTTGCATGCATGCCCCATTGAAAATGAGGACCCCTTTTTTTAGTCCTTAGGTGCTTTAGTTTAGTTTTATTTACGTAGTTTTCCTTTCAAATAACTGTAGGATTTGATTTTGAAATTTGGTGATGTTTAGTGAAAATTCAGCCTTTTTCTAGTATTGTGGAGATTTGAGAGTCATCCGGATGGACCCTTATCTTCCAAAGTATGTAATTTTCACAATTAGTGAATTGTGTAGCTTTTTATTTACCTTGTGCAAATACGAAATCCTATTTAAATAAGGTTGAGTGGTGGTTTTTTTTTCACAAGGTTGAGAATGGGTCATTTTTTTGTAGTCTCGAGTGTTGGTCCTATTTCTGTAGAGGTAGATGAGTGCTCACCACCCTATAAATGATGATGAATTTATGAAATTTGGTGGAGAATTTTTTATGGATTTAAATGTGATTTTAGATTTAATTGAAATCACTTTGAGCTAGCTACTTGTTGTTGGGTGCTATAGGCGATTGATATGTGCTTCCTAATGCAAATTTAATTCATCTTGGGTGTTCATTTTTGAGTTTATTTGTATTTATATGTATTTTTCCTTGGGATTCACCCTTGTTTCTATCCAATTTTGATAGCTATGAGGTCATCTAGGGTGTGTTTTAGGAATCTAGGGTACTTTTGAGAAATTATTTCTTATAAAATTTAATATAAGATGTTGGCCCTAGTAAGTCCCAATTAGAATTAGTATAAATTTAGGGTTTGGGGCTATTGTTGGTGTAAATAGGTGTTTTATATAACTAGCTCACTAGAAGGTCCTATTTACATGTTAATTTTACTTATGTCCTAGGGAATATTTTTAGAAGGTTGTTATTTATCATAAGATATTAACTTATAATTTGACATTTAATAATTGTGTTATAAGTAATTTAATATTAATTGTCTAATTCCATATGATTAAGACACTTGTCATGATCTTATATAATCCTATGTCTCACCTTGGCTATATAACTAGGTGGTCTCATGTAACAATCATACAATCATAATATATCATTACATCCTTTGATAGAATAGTGTTATTCTCTAATAGCTTATCTCTCGTGTGCTTTCATGAAGTTCCTAGATCTTGGGTAGTTATAATCTTCAACCAAATATTGCATGGTCTAGAGTATTCGATACCAATTCTTACATTGTGTCATAGATTGTGGGATTCCTTCTTGTTAGTCTTTACTGAGAGATCTAGGTTATAAATCATGGTGGATTTTGAAAACTTGAATATTCTCTTCTCTTGCATCAAATGATGACTTGGAGAATCAACAAAACTTGAAAATAATACCAAATTTGGGATTTTTTCTTTGTGGATTTGTATTTTAGATTCAAATTGAAGCTTGTTGGTGCAAATATAATCTTTCCATTGAGTTTAGATGGTTCAAGAAATTTAGTCTTTCCTTTTATTTCTTCCAAATCAAACACTTGATGAAAGATCTATGAGGTTTTAAAGTTAAAAAGTGGTTACCAAATTAGGGTGGTAGTTGCAATTTTGGAGAAATTTGGGTCAAAACAAACCCTACCATTGCATCTAAGAGGCCCAAAACCCCAAGACCAACTTTTAAATTATCAAATTTGGAGCACTTGCCTTGGGCCCTCAGAGAAAAAAATTCCCCTCCTTGGTTGTACAACCAACCGTACCATTGTATGGTCGATATAAGTAAAATATCAATAAATCGAATGGTATTGGTAGGAAAAATTCATAGGTCAAAAAATATTTTTTTAAAATCAAGTTATAAAAATAAAAAATTAAGTTTGTAGAATTAAATTTTGTAGTACTTGCAAGGTACTACTTATGTAGACCATGTCGAGCCAAATACATGAGCATCTCACCAACCCCCATGTGGACATCTAAGGGTGAGCTACACAAGGATAATAGCCCCCAATCACCACCGATTAATGGTTAAAAAATCCTCATAATATTCTAAGATTCTAGAATGTATTGGCAGTTGGAAGAGCATATACTTTTTTATATTAAAGATAGCTCAAAAAATAGTTTGTAACTTATCCCTTTGATTATTTATGCATCCCATAAGTTTTTGATATATTATGATTGTATAAATCAAGAAAAATAGGATTGCATATACTAATTTATTCTTACAAGACGCTAACATCAAAAATGTATGCTCTTACTATAGGCATCCCAATCTCTCCATCCAAGTAGGGGGTCAATGTTAGATAAGTCCTCGTTTGATCTAATAACTTCTACTGTAAAATTTGAACCTTCATTGATGTGAAATCTAGTACTTTCCTTTTTCTTTCTCCCATTTTATGTTGCCTCTTAGTTATAGTTCTTCAACATTTATGCCATTCCTTTCAAGAGTGGTATGCTCTCATCTTTGTTGCAGGCCCATGTATGTCCATACTTTATCTCATCAATGTTCACTTGGACTATGCCATCTTCTAATAGCTTCAAGAATTTTTATTTAAATATTTCCATCATGATGGTGACCTGCATAGCAACATTATAAATCACAATTTTTTTTATAAAACTCATTAATTGATCTCTTGATACCCTGCAGTTTTTCCACATTCTTCTTAATCCATATTTTTCATAAAATTTTATTAGTAAGGATTAACCAAAATAAATTACATTATTTATTCAATCCATCTATATTTCCAACTAAGATTTCAACCTAGATTGTGTTACCTTTCCATCCCTTAAGATTAAAGAAAAATAAATTCCAAACTTATTTTACATAAAAGCACTTAAAGAAGATATGTTTAACTATTTCAGGCTGTCTACAATAGTTGCAAAAATCAACATCAAAGTGGTTAATATTATATGGTATTTTTTGAAGAATTAGCAACCATTTAAATCAAGCCTTCTTTGGTTCAATAATATTAGACCATTTTTTATAAAAATATTCTACCATTTTACATCAGATAGAGAGATTCCAAATCTAGTTAAGATAATCAAACATAAATTTATGTAACTTAACATTTTATATATAATTTTAGTATTCACCTTTTAAAAATTAGTACCATTTATCTACTTGAACTATTTGAAGTGTTCTTTATGTTTTTGTACTCTTTGGGCAGTTGAAGAGCCTCACAATCTCCTCTAAGCATAGAATAAGCTCTCCAATTTGGAGGAAGAATAAATTCATTACTTAGGGATGCCCAAGATTTAATATGAACTTCACTTAATATATATTTGAAGCACTTAATGTCCTTGGTAGCCCAGCTTTTGGCAGAGTAGTCTTGCATTAAAGCCAATGGCTTATTTTTATGCTTGAGGTTCCACCAAATGGATCTATTCTCAAGGATTTTATTTTCTTGATTAAGGGTAAGAAACAGGTTCTGATGGGGCCTAAAACCCAGAACAAAGAAAGGCAAGCTGCAATTAAAATACATCATAAACCATCAACAACCCCACAACAGCCACTAAAGATAGATCAAGACTACACACACTACATCTAATATACAAGAAAGGGCAAGAGACCCTTTAACAACCCGGTTTTAACCGGGACCAATAACCCTTTTAGATACAACATAACCCGCCTACATTTGTAGGCATCAGCAAACCAGCCGCTCAAGGAAGACACCCTAGAGCCAAAAAAGATAATCTGCATGATGGTGTAAGACACCATTAGACTCTTAATCACAAACAACAATAACCTCTTAAAACAGTTAGGCATCCAAATAGCCAATCTGCCACAAACCATTTTCTCATCAGCCAAAACTGAATCCAGACAAACATAGTTCTTGTTCGCCTCCCTGCAGCACCATCCCACTCAATCAACCATCCCAGCATCCACCTCTAAAGGAAAGTGCTCCCCTCTAGTGGAGAGGAAGAAAAGGAGCACCTTCCCACCAAAATCGCTTCTCTCTTACCCACCAAATCTCCACCTCAACAGGATAGCTACCACCTTCACCTCAATAGAAGAGGGTTCCACCTCAAAAAGAACAATTTCCCCCTCTATAGGAGACTTAAGTTGAAAAACCCAGTAACAACCGACTTCAGTATGAAGGGAAACCACATCCTCCTTAAGCATCATGATCCACAGGAACTGATAGGAAGGAACAAGACACATGACAAAAAAAGAAAGGGCCAATGGAGATAACCCAGCCAACAGCAAACCCACATCAGCTAGCCCACAAAGCATAAAAACAATAGGCATCTTCCACCAGAGCCCCAAAACAACCATTAATAGAGAACAACCTCCCAGCATAAAGGTAAACTTCACCAACTCGGGGGGGGGGGGTTCACAGCCAGAAGGCCAAATAAAAAAAATTGCAACCCCAAACAAAGGGGGAGCAGAAACAATAGCCAAAAAGCCACCACAACACCAAACAGTAGGAAACTCAGCTGGGTAAACAAAACCAACAAGATGAGAAACCCAGAACACAACTCATCCTTAGACCAAGAGGAGGCAACACAAAACTAAAGCAGAAACCACCACTCCTCTAGAGGGAAACCAGAAGCCAAAGCTCTCCAAGAGCAAGAACCCCCAAAAGGGTGCCACCAAACCAACAACCGAAAGGGGCTGAGGGACACCAAGAGGATCCAGGAAGGAGAACAGACCAACATAAAAAACACCCAAGCCTTCCTATTATGCCGAATAGGAACAAGAAAAGGCCCATCCAACCACCAAACCACCCCAGAGAACCCTGAGCACACACCCACTAGCTGCAAGGAAAGCAACACTAACAGAACACCAAGCAAAAAGGGTAAGAGGGAAGAATAGCCTCCATCCACACCAAGAGCCACAACACCCGACAAAAATAGCCGCCTAGCAAGCTGTAGGAAGAATCAAAAGACACCCAAGAGGAGGCCAGAAACAAAATAGACAAGCAAGAGAAACCACCAAGCCTTCCTATTACGCTGAATAGGAATGAAGATCAGTCCATTCTACACCCAATAGTCCTCAAAGAGGCCAAAGCTCTCCCACAAAAAGGTAGGCAGCCCCATAGAAAGGCAGAGAACAACCTCCATCCTAGAAATAGAGGGGAAAATACCCACCAGTGTCATCGGTTGCATCAACCCGAACAGCCCCCCAAAGGGAAAAGAGAGCCAAAATCCACACCCAACCAACACCGTGCCAGACACTAGCTCTGAGAGACCAAAAGACCACCCATCTGGGTCTTCATCCTCAGCGTTGCCTCCATCTCCCTCAACTACATCACCTCCATCTCCCGCAACTTTGTTCAAACAGCAGCACCCAACCTGTTTCCCGCTCGTCGCTCGCGCTCTTCTCTTTGCCTCCATCTTCGTGAGCTAGGGTCTCAAGGATTTTATTGTCATTATCTATGATATCTTTATTACTAATGTTTTCTCTGATGCATTCTGAAGCTTTCCAAATTATTTTATAAATAGAAGACCCTGTAGGAACTACTAGAAAGGTAAATGCTACCAAGTCACTAAATGGAAGAAGCTTCCATGATTTGGCTTGTTTGGGAAACGCTAATTGGATATTATTTCTTGTTAGCATTGTCCAAGGTTTATTCCCTTCCAAACATTTAATAATTCATTTGATAGTCAGGTCCTTTCCATGCAAAGATCTTTCAAACCCATACCCCCTCTATAAATACCCAAATAGCACTAGTCCCATTTTACTAAATGTTGCTTATTTTTTACCTTTTCCTTCTGACCATAAAAATACTCTAATTTTTTTCTAAGTTTTATTCACTTGATAGCTATTGAAAATTCACATAGAAGAGTAGTATAAACTATAAGATGAAAGAATCTTTTGGAAAACTTGCATTCTTCCTACCAACTATAGGTAATAATTATCCAATTTGTTCTCAATTTCCCCCTTTATCCATAGAGACATGTCCTTAATAATAGGTTAACAAAAAAAATCCTAGGTACCTCACTTGCTTGGAGGGTCCCCTCATTGGAAATCATACTTCTCAAGACAATTTGGTGGGGTTTCCTACCACCCAACATAATAGATTTGGCATTTGAGAGTTTTTCCCCTGAGGCTTCACAAAAGAGTCTAAGCTTCACCATTAGGGATTTCATATTTTCCTCTTTTAGTTCTAAGAATAATGTCTCATTAGCAAACTAAAAATTTAGAAATTCCTTCTTGTTGGGGAGGAATATGCCCTTAACCCTAGGGGATGTAGAGGTTTCCCTTAGGATGTAGAAGATTACATTTGAGGCAATAACAAATAGGGTAGGAGTTGGAGGACAACCTTATGTAATTGATCTTTCAAGATTGAATTATTTAGTTAGAGAGCCATTTATCTCTATCTGGGTAACAACATCCTTCATAAGAGTTTTTACTAAGTGGAAAAATCTATTTGGGAAACTAAATGCTTTCAAAGATAAAAGCAATAAATCCCATTCTTCTCTATCATATGTCATTTCAGAGTCTAGAAGAAACATGGAAACATTCTAATTATATTTCTTGGCCTAGCTCATCGCTTCCCAAATAGTTAATAAGTATTCCATGATATACCAGCCCTTTATGAATCTAATCTGGGTATTACTAATGAAGTTTGGGAGGATATTCACCACCCTTTTGGCTAATACTTTAGCCAATATTTTGTGATATATGTTAAGAAGAGTAATGGGCCTCCAATTTTTGATGAGGTCTTTATCAGCTTCTTTAGGTATTAATTTAATCACCCCTTGGTAATATTCTTCTCCAAAGACCCCATTTGAGTTGCTTCTTTGTAGAGCTATAGTAGATCTTCACTAATCCATTGTATATTATGTTTGCAAAATCTCACCGAAAGCCCATCTGCTCCGGGGGATTTATCATTATTTAAAATCATGATAGAATTCTTGATTTATTCTCTAGTGATTTCCCTCTCAAGTTTTATCACATTCTCCTTTGATAAATTTCTTGGGATAATCTGTTTACACGGGTCCCTTGCATTATGATTGGTTGAGTTGTTACCTTCTAAAGAGAATAGGTTCTTATAGAAATTATAGAATGACCTTTTAATTTATCCTTGGTCATGGATGGCTATGTTATCTACCCAAATTTATCCTATATTTTCTTTTACTTATTTTTTAGCATCCTGAAGAAAATTTTGTATCCTTTATCACTATTCTTTAACCAATTCATCTTGAATCTTACTCTTAGATCTTGAATCTATTGAAGTGAGCAACCAAGATCTTCAATATGTAACACCAAATAATCTCCACATGCAATAGAGAGAAGTAATAATGAAATATTCTATTCCACCAAACAAGAATTACAATATGATCAAGATGTTGATCAAGATTATCAAGATGCAAAACATGCAAGAGATGCCTTGCTTATAAAGGCAAGGTGAGAGATAGAATTAGACAAGATCATTAAGGGTGTCTTAATCCTATCACATGAGACAACTAACTCATAACTACCTAGGATAATATAAATTCTAGATAAAACAGCTAAGACTTCTAGAAGAAAGCTTATATCCTAAGTAAACTTAACATGTGAACTAAGTCCCCTAAGTCCCTAGTAAAGAATTAACTAGGAATAAGACTTTATTCACACCAACACCCCTCTTAAGTGCAACTTACGGAGGAAAAAACCAATGAAGTTATGCAAAATATGGGTCCTTGCAACAAGGCCTGATGAGGTACCCATGTACAAACACAATCTATCATAAGCGGAGAAAAGGAGAAAACCCTTGTGGGAGAAAACTCCTCTCCAAAAGAGAGAAAAATCTCCAAAGAAAACTAAAGAAGGAAGGAGGACTCATCAAGACCCCCCAAAGGACAACTTCCTTCACCCCAAGCATTAATTTCAACAAAAGATAATGAGGTGATGCCAAAGGTTTAGTGAAGATTTCAGCTACCTGTTGATCTATAGGCAAATACTCCAAGCTGAGAACATCATCCTGGATGAGTTGCCTAATGAAGTGCACGTGGATCTCGATATGCTTAGTACATTGATGCTCCACTGGGTTTTGAGAAATATAGATTTCACTCTAGTTGTCACACCAAAGAGTAGTGGGTTAAGTGGAAGGAAATCCAAACTTAGTCATCAACTAATGAAGCCACAAAACCTCCGGACTAGCAAGAACTACACCTTGACACTCAGTCTTTGTTGATCATAATGCAATTTAGTAATATACTTCTTGCATGACCATGCAATCAAACCAAAACCAAGGCAAATGAAAAATCCAAAAGTAGGCTTTTGATCATTGACATGATAAGCCCAATCTGAGTCAGTGAAGCCCACAATATGAGATGCTCCTGATATATAATGAATATCAAAGTGATTAGTGCCATTAATTTATTTCAAGATACATTTGGAAGCCTTCCAATGACTCATGAAGCTCCTAAGAGAAGTGAGAGACAATTCCAACCATAAAGGAGATATTAGGATGACTATGTGTCAAGTACAAAATACTACCAACCAATTACCAATACAAGGTAGGATCAACTATAGGAGAAGTGGAGCTAGTAAACAATATAACACATAACAAAAATGGAGTGGGGGTATGCTCGCAATAAACCATGCCAAATATTTGAATCAAATCAAGAGCATACTCCTACTGGAAAATGAAGATCCCCTTAGAAGTCTGATGAACCTAAAGAACGAGGAAGTAATGCAAAAGACCAAGGTTGGTCATATCAAATTGCTCCATCAATGCTTGCTATGTACTCCGAATCATCGAAATGGAACTCCTTGTGATAATCAAATCATCCACATAGAGCACAAGAATGAGAAGATCCTCTCCATTTCTCTAATTATAAATTGTAAGATTGGAATGTAAAAAAGTGTAGCCGAGAACTAGCAAGAAACTATCCATCTTCGCATACCAAGCCTGAGGGGCATGTTTACGACCATACAATGAACGTCAAAGCTTGCAAACAAGTTAAGAATCCTACATAAAACCTATTGGTTTCTCCAAATAAATATCCTCATGAAGATCCTCATGCAATAAATCACTCTTCACATCCATTTGATACACTAACCATCCCTATGATGTAGCTATAGTAAGAACAAGGAGAATAGAATCTATCTTGGCAACAAGAGAAAAGGTCTCAAAATAATCAATTCTTTCAACTTATTAAAACCCCTTTGCAACAAGACAAGCCTTGTACTTGTCGATGGAACCATCTATTGCATATTTGGTATGATACACCCACTTGCACTAAACCAAATTTATTCCCTTGGGAAGAGGAAACAAGGAAGAATACTCATCATCCATAGCACTATCCCACTCAGGAATTCCTCAAGCATTTGAAAAATTTTGAGGATCATTCAAAATGGCATGAATCAAAATACTAATTCTTGAAGTCTGAGAATGAGTGTAGCGAGTGTCTATGGGATCATCAGCAAGAGGACTAGCCTCCTCAAGAGTAACATCAGCACATTGTGGCCTAGTGGGTGGATTAGTTGGAGGTGGATCAAGACCATAATCAAAATATTCCTCGAGAATAAAAACATCCTCAATTGAAGAAGATTGATTAGGTTGTGATGAAGAAGAATTCGAAGGAGGATCTATCTATGTGAAAGACCCAACAAACTAAACATCACGATGACAATGCACCTCTCATGTGTCAAGATCAAACAATTTGTGTGCCTTCACACACTCATAATAGCCAATTAAATATGAGCCACTGAATCTTCTTCTCCATTGATTTATGTCGACCATCCAGAATGAATTCTCAAGCATCACTATCAAATACTCTAAAGAAGGATACATTAGGCTTGTGATGAGACCAAGCCTCCTTAGGAGTCATATTCTACACTGCCTTGTGAGGCATATGGTTTTGAATATAATTGGCACAATTGACAACTTCAGCCCAAAATGCTAGAGCCATGGACCTAGACTGGATCATATAATTTGCCATCTCCCGTGGAGTCCTTTTCTCTCTCTCCACCACACCATTCTGTTGAGGAGTGTAAGGAACTATGTGTTGATTAAGAATACCATGCTCACTACAAAAATCTTGAAATTCCTAATTGACATGATCCCCACATTATATGTACATATATGACGAAGAAAAAAACCTAACTGCTTCTCCACAAATAAATTGAAGGTGTTGAAGATGGTGAGAACCTCACTCTTGAACTTCAAAAAAATAGACCCATGTGCGTCGGTAAAAATCATCAATGAAAGTAAGCACATACTGAGCCCTTGAAAAAGAAGTTGGGAATGACATGAGATCATTATGGAACAACTCAAGGGGTTTGGTTTCACATGTAGCTTGACCCTTATGAAAAGGATCTTGATGTTGTTTACCAAGAACACAACCTGGAAAAACACCATCTATCCAAGAGATCTTAGGAAGACCAACCACTAAGTTATGTGTGTGCATCCGCTAAAGATATCTATAGTTCAAGTGCCCAAATCTTTCATGCCAAAGTTTGTTCATTGAATCAACATGAGAAATAAAACATGAAGCTAATGAAGACTCAAATCCAATAAACTGACACAAATGGTTCTCATGATCAACTATCCCTATAGCAACAACCTTCTCAGGATCCTGCAACTGTCGAATAGTCACATTTTGTGCAGTAAACTCAATAGTCTTTCCATATCTGGAATGAAAAATATGATATATGGAAAGTAGATTTATTGAAATATCAGGAACCCGAAGAACGTCCTCAATGCACCCATCTAGCATCTGAATGGAGCTTGTCCCCAAAACTAGAATATGTGAAGAGTTCCCAATTGCAATCTGAGAAGTAGAAGTATGAGAAATGGAATCAAGAAGATCAAGTGAATTGATCATGTGATGTGAAGCACCTAAATCAAGAATCCAAGTATCAGAAGATGAATGAATGACACGTGCAAAAATAGCTTACCCTTTTCCCATGGAAGAAGATTTAGGCACTGAAATATTGTGCCTTATAGCTTCCTCCAAGGCTTCTAGTCTCTTGAAACAATGAGACTCATCATGCCTAGTTTTTCCACAAAATGAACAAGGATCTCCTTTCTTTTTCTTGGACTTGGAAGGAGAATCTCTAGAGGTAGAACAAGGAGATGGAGTGGAATTCTGAGTGTTCTTCTACTTTGATTTAGAGGGAGACTCACTAACTTAAGATGATTCTATCTTGGGCTTCTTCTCATGCTTTCCTTTACCTTGGGAAGATTGAACCATGAGAGCTTTATTCTTAGAACTAGGTAGTGCATCCAACTAAACCAACTCGGCCTTCTCCCTAGTAAGATGCTCACAAAACAACTCAAAAGAAGACATTTTATAATCTTTTCACATGGCATCCATAGTAGAATACAAAATAGAAGAGAAAATTGGATAAGGGCCTCATAAATTAGATAGAATCAAGAATATACATTCATCATCAAATTTATCATGCCCACACCCTTTTAATTGTGAAAAAATCAATTTGAACTATGCAAGAAAATATTGAATAGAAGGAAATGCATCTGGAGAGAGAGATTGTAGATCTCCTTGAAGCTGCAAGATTCTGAACTAATTGACTTTACCATACAATTCTTCAATCTTGTCCCAAACCTTCTTAGGTGTTGTACACTCTACAATATGAAACAATGAGTTATCAAATACATGTAAGCCAATCAGCCCTTTTGCTTCATCCATTTTGCATCTATGAGTATTTTTTTCATATTCCCTTGTGAAATTAGGTTGGTGTGCATCTAAAATTGGGCATGGACCTTTAGATTGTAACAATTGAGTCATTTTTAGCTTCCATGTATGATAATTGTGTGGAGTGAGTGGCTCAATTTTCCTTAGATTTTTCATGTTGGACAAAAGAACCCCAAGAGAAAGAATATAATGTGGCAAGTTTGTGCCTTTCACCCACCCAAAATTTATTAAAACTCAATTTGTAACCCCCCCAATAAATTACAATGAATAAATTTTGCAATTTATACACGGTGATTTTTATAATTTTCAAAAAAAATGCTTGTCAAAACTAAAAATAGAGGTTACAAGATTCCTTACAATTTTCTCAGCAATTTAAAAAAAAAAAGCCAAATTTTGACTTCATATGCAAAAGTTATTCCATTTACCAGTAATAAATGCACTTGTACCTTCGAGCTAAGAAAATGGAAAAAAATGGAAAAATCTACAAAAATCACCTACACCACTACGAAGTTCATCAAACTTCCTTTCTAGTGATATCTTGTTTGCCAAAAACCAACACTGTGGCAAAAAGTTGTGTAAAATTGAAAAAAAGCCCTAGAAAAGGGACTCTGAACACTAAGAAGGGGCAAAAATGAGCACCACTGTCTCTCTTGGTGGCGGCTATTGGGCGGTGATCAGGCGGATTTTGAGCGACAACCTTCAAATTTTCTATCACTGTTTTAAGAAAACTGGTCTCAACTTATTTGAAAGTACTGGTGGTTTGTTTAAAAGGCCATGTGATTACCAAACCCATGTGTGGTTTTAATAATCACTAAGCGACTATAAGCCACAAGAAACTTTTATAGGCCATGGTTTAAAAAATCGTTGTAGACTTTAAAAAATTTGTAGGTCTTATAAAGGCCACGCTTAGTATAGAGCACAGAGTGCTAAAAATTTATAATATTTATAAAAAAATGATTTTTTTTACAAAAGCCGCCAAAGAAAATAATTTTCTAGATTTTTTTTTTTAGTAATGACGCCCATACCTACACATTGGGGTGTGTACGACCCTTCAACTAAAAAATTTTGCCCCGAAAACTTTTACCAAATATAAGCAAATTATATATCAATATTCATGGAATCAGCCATCCGTATGCAATGGAAAGGTTATTTTTTGCCAAAAAAGATCCTATAAAAAGCTGCTTCCCATATCTAAGCTTCAAACCCTTATTTGCCAAAGTTGCAAATGGTGACCAAATTGAGTGAAATGAAAGCCAAATCTGACTTTCTCAAGCCTCTTGGATGCAATAGGGTAGATAAAAATACCATCACTATAGCCAAAAGTGTTGCAATCACTAGATCTCACCAAAAAATATACATGCAATATAGGATTAACAAATCTTTGCAAACCCTTTTTGATTCTCAAGATCGTATTGAAACACAAGATAAGAGCATAAGGAAATTCGCAAGATCATAAAATAAACTCAAATCACAATGAAAAACTTGATGGTAGAAAATATCTAAGGAAAAATTAAGGGTCTCAAGCCAAATTCAAAGCTCTGATACCATGTTGAAGTGAGCAACCAAGATCTTCAATCTACAACACCAAATAACCTCCATGGGCAATAGAGAGAAGCAACAATGAAAGAAGATATTCCACAAAACAAGAATTATATTATGATACAATATGATCAAGATGTTGATCAAGATTATCAAGATGCAAAATATGCAAGAGATTCCTTGCTTATAAAGGCAAGGTGAGAGATAGGATTAGACAAGATCAAGACAAGTGTATTAATCATATCACATGAGACAACTAACTCATAACTAGCTAGGATAATGTATAGATAAGACAACTAAGACTTCTAGAAGAAATCTTATATCCTAAGTATACTTAACATGTGAACTAAGTCCCCCAAGTCCCTAGTAAAGAATTAACTAGGTACAAGACTTTATTCACACCAACATCCCCCTTAAATACAACTTAGGGAGGAAAAACCAAATACTGATATACAAAAGATTGGTCCCAACAACAAGGCCTAATGAGGCACCCATGTACAAAAATAAACTCACATTCTTCTCCCACCCATAGATCTTTTCCCTATAGTTTGATATATTATTTTCCACCCACTCACATTTTGCTCCCACCTTTCAATCATTGACCTATATTTTAACATTCATCTATTTATTTCTCTCAGTGTAAACACAATATCATTGTAGTCCTCATCCTTGAGCCAGTTAGTGTTAAGTTTGAATAAACTTTCTCATTTGAGGTCACTATGAACCTTATTGTTCAACAAAATGTTTGCCAAAATGGGGTGGCCATCAGAAAAAGTATAAGAATAGACTTTAACAAGAAGTCGCTCTTCATCTTTATCAAAGATAAAATAGCCTTTATTTAAATAAATTCTATCTAATCTACAATAAATATTATTACTAGATTTATGGGAGTTACACCAAGTATACCAGATTCCCTTGTTTTCTTTTTTGTTACCAAATAGTGGGTCAAGAAGATTTATTTTAGATTTCAACTTTGACCAAAAATAGAGTCCAAAATTACCTTTTTGATTCAATTTCATTCCACCATTCTTATCTTCCTGAATTTCAATCATATTATAATCCCCACCTATTATCCAAGGGATATTGGGGAGGTTTTAGATTCATTGCCAAAGATCAATTATGCCCCTGTAGTCATTGGGGCATAGACTGAGCATAAACCAAATTTAAAATCATTCTTTTCTATAATTACCCACGCAACTCTTTGACAAGGGGAGGAGCCATTTTCCTTCACATGTTTAGCCCAAGAATTGGCTAAAATTATGACAGAGCCCCCTTTCCCTTTGTCATGATTGGTTACTATGAATATAAATTTCCCAAAGCTCCCTTCGGGTTATTTTTTTTTGCTAAGTATCGGTCCCGACCATCTATCGAAAGCAACATTGGGTGTCTTTCGCAAGGCTTTATCCGAATACTACCACTTGTCAGTCGAGTGCTCCTCGAAGGATTCTTTCCTATTGTTTTCAAAAAATCACCGTCATGCTTCCACGTGTCGGCAGTTCACACTCTTCAGTGCTTCTTCCTATCGCTCCCCTTTCGGGACCCGACCGCATGCCACGTAGCATCGGTTCGTGCACATTCCTTGGCAGACCCCACCTACAACATAGTATGTTTGAGAGACTTCCACGTGTTTTCACCACACCGATTTTCATCGCATGAAAGGTAGAATGAACATCGGGCCCCAACCGCTTTCCACATGGATCTTCTAAAAGCTTCTTCGCGTAGGGGGATGAAGCAAGCAGCAACCTCACAATAGTTGCCATGTATTATAATTGTTGTTATAAGTGGATGATGCCTATCGACATGCTAGTCTGTTGGGACCACTGCCATCATTCGCAAGGGATGCATCTGACTCTGAGACATCCTCATTCATGGCTCGAATGTTTTTCCGTTGCAACGGACAGGGTAAATCATTGCTAATACATCATTTCTCAATATCAGAGGATCTTTTATGTTACTAGCTCACTAGGTTGCGGTTTTATTATAAATATTGCTTCTTCTTTGGAAGCAAGAGTTCAGATTTTGATATAAAAAATTGGTGGAAGAACCAGGCCTTTTATTTCTTTTTAGATTATTGTAAAATAACTCATAGACTATGCTATTGTTCAGCCTTTCTATTTTTTTTTATATTTGATAAGTTTTACTGTTCCCTTATTGTACTAAATGTTTCATTTGTAGAACTTCTATAAATTTAATTCAAGCTTGTTGGTTTAGATCATGTCTTTGACTCTTTCCCGTAAATGTGTATGAATATTATTTTATTTCATTGAGTGGATCATTCATGCTTCTATCTTTATTTTTTGCCATTCTGGAACATAGCAGACTACTGTACAGGCCCTTAAATTGTATCCAAGAGATAGATTTATCATGCCTCATATCTAAATCTTGGCGTATCGCCCTAGTTAGATCCTTTTATTTTTATATTTGCTTCCTTTTCCCATTCAAAACCCCAATTATAGAAGAAGTTGTCTTCTTTAAAATCCGGAGGTCACTCAATTTAGCACAATAGGTCCCCCCTTTTAACTATGTTTCCCATCAAGGTTGTTACCTTGCAAATTTTTGGCATCAATAGTTTCTTTTTTCTAGCACACCTGGTGGGACCACTTAAATATACCAAATCAAAAGGGGTGTATAATCCATCAGCCTGTTACTAGGTCGTGAACCATAAATAATCATGGCTAGTCAGAAACATCTCCGCTAGTAACCCCGCATACCTAAACTTTCCTAGTAGAACTTTTGGATCCCAGCCATGTTGCAGATTGAAAACCAAAATTATGTGGCTTGGGACACCGGAAGTCCCCTTGTAGCCCCAGTTGCACCTGCCATCTAGGCCCCTATCCTGGTCTCTTCTCTCAAATTTATTCCTAAGTTTACCAGAGATGGATCAAGAACACCATCTGAACATCTACAAGATGTGGCAGACGTATGTTTGGTACACGGAGTTATGGATCATAACATAGAACTAAGGTTGCTCGCAGCTTCTTTCAGAGGAAAAGCATTAGATTGGTATCACACTCTACCAACTAACACTATTGATACTTGGGATCAACTCGGTGATCCTTTTTATGAAAGATTCTCAAACGATGGAGACAGGTCTTCGCTATATCATCAACTAGTGACAATAAAGCAAGCCCCATCTAAAGCCATGACAAACTTCAATGCCTGGTTCCATATGACTTGGCAGAGAATCTAGACTACCATCTGACCACCGACTGAGTTAGCATTTATGTTCTACTTAAAATCCATCAACATTGACATCTCCATGATGATCCATTCACTTGGCACAACCACATTACCGGATGCATACAACATAGCAGTTAAGGCGGATAACAACCTAATCGACGCCGAGAAGTTGCCACCTCGACCCATTATGTCGATATTCCCTAAAATATCAACTTCTACTCAAGAGATTCCATCTACTAGAACACCCATGCCACCCTCGTCTATGTACACATATCCAAGTGCACCATAGAATATTGCTTCTATATCTAGTACCTTGAAGGACGAGATGAATGACATAAGTGAAATGTTATGAAACTTAACAAACAAAGTAACCACTATCAAGACCAACCAAGCTACTCCTCCAAGACTATCCTACCAAAATTATCAAGGTGGCAGACCCTCCTACCAACAAAACCAATATGAAGCAGTCGCATGCACAAGTCAACAGACTCGGATAAATAACCAAATCATGCCAGTACCGACTCCGCTAGGAGTTGCTCAAAAAAGTACAAGTAGAGAGTTGAATGCAAGGCAGAACAATCTTGCCAAAGATTTCAATCCCTGGTGCTTCCCCTGTGGTGATGTGCATATGCCTTGAAATTATCCACATGGTAATTTGTAGCAAAAGGTTGTGGAATAGCGCAGCCAAGGCATGGCACCGAATTTAGGAGGATATACATGTTCCTTTCCCCAAATGGAGAACGTGGTTCTTATCACACAGATGCAGGGAAATTCCCTAGAACAAGAGAATGGCATAGCTCCCAATAATCCCCTCCTCTAATGGATGGAGGGAGAGGAAGCAGTGTTCACTTATGAAGCATCCATATCGGTGACCCACAAGTACAGTCCGACTACAACACTCGATCGAAAAGGAGATTCACAGGCGAGTCGGTCACTCTGCAGCCCAAAAGTGTCCTGGAAAAACTCCCTAGCCCTTCCACAATCGCTCCACAGTCGTAGTTGTGCAAGGATATTTTCATCATGAAATCCAAGGAACATAAGCCTCCAAATCCGCCACCTTTCAACGTGGTGGAACAATTAAAAAAATCTTCTGCTAATGTATCCCTTTGGGATATCTTGGGCATTCCATAACAAAATTCATTACTACAAAAGGCCCTATAGAAAGATGCAGTTGTGCAACTGATAGAACAAGATTTTGAAAAGGTTGTTGACTCATCACCTCCAGCCAAATTTCTTGCAAATACTGTAGAGGAGGCTTCAACAGAGGTCAAAGAGGAGAAACTAAAACCTAAACCATTTTTCCTAACTCTCATTATGGGAAAGAAACTGTTGCACAACTCCATGATTGACTCTAGTGCCATCACCACAGTAATTCCCAAGCAGATAATTGAAGCCTTAGGGCTTAGCTATGAGCCCTTAAAAAGAGGTGTTATGTAGCTAGATGGGAACAAGGTCGAAACTGTAGGTCTCATTAAAGATCTCCCTTTGACTTTGTTCTCATGTCCTGGTATCACAATGCCACAAGATACTTTGTTCATAGATATCCCTCCTATGTTCGGCCTCTTCCTATCTCGAGAATTCACCTCAAAAATAGGTGGATACCTTTCCTTGGATTGGTCCCACCTAATTCTTAGAACAAAGCACAGGGAAAAAATGAAGATAATATCATAACCTCTACATTCAAAACATATAGCCGATGAAGCCATGATCAACTTTGAAGACACTCATACTTCTTTCATGAAAGAAGAAACTGATGGTATCAAGCCCAGGAGATGAAAAGGTAATAGAATAAAAGGTCGATCAAGAAGAGGTCCTCTTGAGTGAGTATGTAGACATCAACCCTTTTAGAAAATATCATGCTACCAGGTTGGGAACCTACGTCATCTATGATGAAGATCGTGAATTCCCAAGGGTACTGAAGGACTCCACAGCCGAACAAGCCTCAGAGCTCTGGACATTACACTTTGACGGTGCTAGATGCAAGGTTGGCGATGGTGTCAGAATATGCTTAACGTATCCAACCAATGAGCAGATTCTTATATATTTTTGTTTCCATTTTGCTTGCTCAAGCAATGAAGTCAAATATGAGAGTCTTGTGCAAGGACTAAGCCTCACAAAACACATGGGCATCAAAAAAATAATGGTGTTCAGAGATTTTGAACTCATAATCAATCAAGTCAGAAACATCTTCGCTGAAAATAATATTCGCATGCGGTCTTATAGACATAGGGTATGGGGCCTTATTGAAGGTTTTGAAGCTTTTAACATTCACACCATACCAAGGGAGCAAAATTCAACTACAGATTGTATGGCAACTATGGGATCTCAATTTGATCATATCTCCAACTTGATTGAGAATGTACACTATGTGCGAGTGATCATTCGACCCTCCATTCTAGATAATGATCAGAGCTAGCAAGTGTTTGAAAGTGACGAACACATCACCTCATTCATTCAACAATCTGGAGAGTTTGTCGATCAGTTCCAATTGAATATTGAAGAAGCATACGAAGGGAAGATCATGCAGCTAAGATCAAACAAGCTTTTGAAAGGGCTAGTCATGCTCGAAAATCTGTTTGACTGTGACGATGCAAGGAATGATAGGAGATAATTTGTAGCAGACCAAGTAGACTACGCTAACCTTGAGGTCAGATACGGAAGAAGACTAAAGGTCGGGAAAGAAGTTTCACTGCATGACAAGGATAGACTTATGCACTTCTATAGAAAATACGAAGGGGTCATGGTCTGGTCTTATGATGACCTCAGGGGGTGTGACCCTGGCATCATCTAGCACATCATCAAACTAATAGAAGGTGCTAAACCTATCTGACAAAATAGAGGCCCGTCAATCCAAAGATTGAAGCCATAATGGCACAAGAGCTAGGGAAGTTGATCTAGTCCAAGATTTTGTTTCCAACCAAGCACAATATGTGGGTATCTAACCTTGTTTTGATCCCAAAAAAAATGGAGAAATTCATCTCTGTGTTAACTTCCACGACCTGAATAATGCATCACTAAAAGATCATTACCCACTGCCTTCCATGGAATCAATCTTGTAGACTATGGCAGGCTCAGAGATGTTTTCTCTATTGGCTGGATTCTCGGGCTACAATCAAGTTTGGGTTAAAGAAGGAGATCAACACAAGACCATATTCAGCACCAAGTGGGGAATGTTCGCATATACTAAGATGCCTTTCGGCCTCTCAAATGCGGGAGCCACCTTCTAGTGGGAAATGGACATAGCCTTCAGTGGAATGATCAACAAGATCATCCTCATCTATTTAGATGATCTGACTATATTTTCCAAGTCCAAAGATGACCATTTTGATCATATAGAGGAAGTTTTCAAAATATTCCAAAAAATCGGGGTATCCCTGAACCCAAAACAATGTTTCTTCGGAGTACCGCAAGGAAAATTGTTGGGACATGTAGTGTCCCAAGAAGGAATCACTATTGATCCCGAAAGGGTAAAAGAAATCAGGGAACTTCCCCTTCCAGTCAACAAGAAAGGAGTCCAATATTTTTTGGGCAAGTTCAACTTTGTAAGTAAGTTTAGTTATGATTTTCCAAGAATAATTAGACCGATCACCCTGATGCTAAAAAAGGACCAATTGTTCAAATGGAAAAAAGAATCAAGAGAAGCCTTTTAGAGGGTGAAAAATGCTATTTCTTCGAATCCTGTGTTGGTAAATCCAAATATGTCAAAATACTTCATAATGTATGTGTTTAGTAACAAAACAAGCATCGCTACTATCCTAACTCAGAAGGACGATGAAGGAAAGGGAGAACATCTTATATCATTTCATTCTCAAACCTTGAAGGAATATGAGATGAACTATAACTTTTTTGAGAGGCAAGCATTCGCAATTGTGAAGGGACTCAAAAAGGTCTGACATCTTATATCTTTCAATAAAGTGATCGTTCATGTCGCACACTCCAGCGTGCGTGAATACATTATGGAAGGAGAGATTAACCAAAAAAGGGCCAACTAGATCACCGAGATCCTAGAATACGACATCAAGGTCAAGCCCATGAAGACTATCAAAGGAAGAGGGTTGTGTGAATATTTGGCACATGATGAAGAAGTGGAAATTGAAGAAGAGAAAGTGGATCTGGTCCTAACAAATGAGCCTAAACCCGAAGGTTGTTGCTTGATAGATAGAGTAAGATTTATGCACACCAACAAGTATCTGCTGGGACTTCCTTCTCAGAAAAGAAGATTCTATCGACTGTAGAATAGTGGGTACTCACATATTGAAGGGATCCTCTTCAAGAGGAATTTCAATGGCATCCTATTATGGTGTGTCACCACAGAGAAAGCAAAGAATATAATCGACACCTTCCACAACAACCTTGAAGGCGGACACTTCTCTATGAAGACCACCGCCATCAAAATTTTGCGTGTTGGATACTTTTGGCCTACACTATTCAATGACTCCTATGAAATGATAAAATCCTGTAGATAATGCCAATTCTACACAAGGAGAAGAAAAAACTTTTCCATGCCTCTCAATCTAATTGTAGTAGATGAACTGTTTGCACAATGGAGGCTAGATTTCATCAAGATGATCAATCCCGCCTCCAACGCTGATCAAAAGTGGATTCTCATGGCCATAGATTACTTCACGAGGTAAACTAAAGCCCCTCCCCTGAAGAATGTGATAGAGGGATAAATCGTGGACTTCCTCGAAGGTCTAGTAACGAGATTCGGTGCGCTAAAGACTATCATCTCGAACAACGCCAAATCTTTCTTAGGCTCCAAGGTATGTCAGTTCGCTTTTGAGCATGGAATATTCTTGAAAAAATCATCGAACTACTACCCGTAGGGGAATGGCCTAGCCAAGTCAACTAACAAGAATCTAGTCTGACTAAATACTATCTCATTCTTTAGTCAGCATCAGTATAAAAAGGAAGAGAGATCCCTGAATTTATTATCATAGTTTTTTCAATTATTAAGAAGCTTGGTCACGAGGTCTCAAAAACAGGCATAAACCATAGTTCAGATTTTCTTGAATATATTACCTCGTGCTCCAGATATTAACTATTAGAGCAGCATCTAACGAGGTAGAAGGACCGTCTTTATTTTATGAAGACAACAGACCGGTTTTCTGTACTAGAATAGAGATCAATTTTAACAAGTCGCACACCCATAATTCCAAAAATCCTTAGATAAAAGTAATTACACGATCAAACTACTGGAACGTAATAACTCAATTGGTCTAATTGGTGAGTAAATACCCATTTCCGATAATTTATAAATGGAAAGCAAAAATAATTTTTCAATTCCTTTTTTTCTTGGTCATGTGAATACCGATTTTTTTTTAATAAAAAGGAATTCTTCACATTAAGAAGAATCTTTTGATTTATTTGGGACGTAATGACCAAAAAAGCTATCGATGATAGGGATCCACATAAAAGAGTGGATCGGGTCTGACCATGAGAAGGAGTGGCACAAGAACCTCTGAATAGCATTGTGGGCATACCGCATAACTCCTAAGCAAGCCCTGAAAACTTTTCCATATGAGCTAGTATATGAGAAGGAAGCGTTGTTGCCTATCTCTACAAAGATACCCATGCTATAGCTACTCAAGTCCCTAGAAATTGAGAAGAGTGGAGCTATGAAAGTTTGGTTGGATGAATTGTTGGAAGTGCAAGAAAAAAGGGAGAAAGCCCTAGTAGCCATGACCAACCGCCAGCAGGTGGTTAAGAATTGGTTTGACAAGAAAGCTTTAGACCAAGGTCTATAATGTGGAGACCTGGTTCTAAAATTCAACAAAAGGGCCTCAAGGCCTAGCCAGCATGGAAAATTCGACAAACTCTGGGAAGGTCCTTTCAAAATAATTAAGTGCAGGGAATCGGGTAAAATCTGTGTTGAGCCTGAGCCTGACTATCCTCCTCCTAAGATCAACTCTGCTGGCAAGACTACCCAGGCTAAAAGCCTTGTTTCTTACACCGAAGATTCC
This sequence comes from Sequoiadendron giganteum, assembly GCA_007115665.2. NCBI lineage: Eukaryota > Viridiplantae > Streptophyta > Pinopsida > Cupressales > Cupressaceae > Sequoiadendron > Sequoiadendron giganteum. Next base: position 629,886,279 of record CM021101.1, read on the forward strand.
TCTGAGTCGGAGGAAGCTGATACCAACATCTCTGAGCGCTGTGTGGACCCTTTACCGAACATACACATTATTGATAATTCCCCTATTAACACTGGAAAAGAGCCCTCTCTTGATTATCTCTACCTTGCTAAAACTAATTCTGAGTCCCATTCTAAACTCCTGGATTGGACCTTCTCTGAAATCAATGAGCTTAAAATTAAAAATTGGGCCCTGCAAAGTAAGATCGAGGAGAGGGGTGCTAAGATTGCTGAAATGGGTAAGAAAGAAGCAACGCGTAATAACAGGAACATTGATACTGATGCTGAGAGCTTAAGGAACACCATCAGAACTATCGCAGAACAAAACAACCGTATAGCAAGACATAATGCTATAATTATTAATGCGATGACTGAAAAGCTTGACAAAGCCCAACAGGGATCTCTGGTGGTTGACCTGGAAGATACAGAAGATAAAAGCCAAGACACGGATGGTGGCATTTCTAGAAGAACCCGTGCCAACTTGAAGCGCAAGGCCCCCCTAACTCCGAAAATGGTTCAAACCTTTAAAAAGGGGGTTAAAGATATGTAGGATTTGGAGGCAGACATAGAGACTGTCCTTAGGTCTCTGAAGTAATGGCTAGGGCTTCCTGTGTTCTTTCTCTGTTGTCCCTTCTTTCCTGACCCTTCTGGTCCTTTTTGCTTGATTGCTGCTGGTTTTTTCTCGGGCAACTATTTTTTTGGTGGAACTTTGGTGTTCTCCTTGCTATTTTGTAAACTTTGTAGTTTCGGGTCCCTGTAAAACCCGTTTTACCCTTTTTATCAAAAACATAATGCATTCGAATTAGAGAACATGGAACAAGAAGCACTAGGAATTCAGGTTAACGGGATTCACTTAAAATTGTTCAATTAAGCTTCAGTCACTTCACACAGGTGTAAATATGTGAAAAATGTGATTAGTTTCCCTTTCGTGTTTTGTCGGCCAGTCTTTTCAACAATTTCACCAATATTGGAAGTAGGAAAATTCATGAGACTCGTTATTACAAGAAACAAGAGCCTATGATGCCAACATTGTAGAAAATAAATATGCGGAGAATTTAGCTTAATCCATATTGCAAAAATCACAAGAAGGAAGACAAGGAGTTTAACATAAGAAAGTATATTCATTATATATATGTACTTTGATAGAAACATTGTCAAAATGGCTCTGAGGCCATGCGCTCAAAAGTATGACAATATGTATACGACTTCCCTATATATATGTGTATGCGAGCCTTTTCCTTTAGGAATATATATACAAAAGGAAAAAGTGTGTCAAACTTCAGGTATCTGGAACACGACCATTCTCTTCATCAGCAAGGTCATTGTTCAGAGCATTGTTAGGGGTAGTAGGAGGATTATCAGCAGCAGCAATAGGACCAGTAGCAAAAGCAGCATTGACTCCTAGAATGAGCGATGGAGGGAACAAAAGTTTCCTAAAGTCAGTGTACCAATCCACGTCATAGAACAATACTACATTCTAGTGTTGATGGTGTTTTCTGCATAGCAACAACTCAGATAGAATATAGAGTATCCTATCTCTCTTGAAAGGTTGATCTCTATGAACAAAGAGATAACCCCAAGGTCTCTCGGGTGTCAGGTCATGACAATGCAGTGGAACCACTCAGTGATAAATCTGAAAAATGTTGGTAATCACAAAGGCAACTTACAAAACAAATGTTGGAGACTCTAAACTTATCAGATTTTGCAATAGGGTGATACTTGAGTTCCTATTTTAACCGCAATTCAAAGAAATAGCAAAAGGTAAGGGTTTTAGAAATCCTAAGGTTGATATTACTCCTAATATCAACAATACCAATGAAAAAATACTTGGAACGGACCAATCACTTTAAAACTAATTTCTGTTTAACCCAGGTTATACCTGCAATCTCACATAAACAATGCAATCTTCCAAGGAATTTAAGATTTTCAAATTATGCACATTCATCCAAGCCATCCCTACTTTTGCAGTTGACATGGACAAGTGCCCACAATTGAACTAAGCACATAAATAACAAGTACAGGTTGACCTTGCACAATAGTCCCACAATCAAGAAGCTGCCCAATGTATGAACCAGAGATTGCTACAACACTCCAAGCATTAAATCACAAGCACCATTAAATTATTTAACTCTAAAACCTAAAATGCATTCAAACATTTTCAAGCAACTTGGAAGATAGAATAAGAACCAAAGAAGACACCAATAATAACACAATGTTTTCACTTGTATTAAATCACCAGTAATAGCAACAATTTTGATATTTTGTATTACAGCATTTGCTTGAAAATGAAACTAACTCCTAATTCTTCTAATCTACTGCCTAACCCTTTACAAACTTGTCTAACCTCTATTTTCCAACAATAACCTACTTTTCTAACTTTCTAACCCTTACAAATGAGGTGAAATGCCATACTTATAGAGATTTCATCCCGTGTAGTCCCAAGCTAGGGTTACAGAGAAGGTCGGCCACCAACCAAATCGGCCCAAATAGCTGGTAATAAATCATCGCCCTACATTGAATGCATGAGGCACCTTCCTCAGATCGACCTGGGATCTCTGCAAATCCTAATTCAGATAGAATGAACCCCACAGGTCCCATCTTCCATTAATGCCTCACCCACGTGAAACAGAAGAACGGCAACACACACTCAACGCAACTTCAAATACGATCCACCGATCAACATCTGAGTTGGGCACATGAACGACTCTGATCAAGTCAAAACAGTTTGAACCTTCCACGCCATGTCCACCTCGGATGAACGGCCGTCGAGAGTGCCAACCTTTCATGTACGGATGGGTTTCGTTTGACCGCGACCGCAATATGCACCTGATTGTATCCCATGGATCCCGCAATATCTTCAAAGTACGCCCATCCTTCCTTTGGCCCTGACAACAAAAACCTTCCCGATCCAATCTACATTCAAAGGACCACAATTAATATTCAATATAGCATCAAAATCCAAGCTAATCCACCAAAGTCCCTAAGGCAAGAAAACCACGCACAAGCCCACACAGAAGTGGAACCAAAACCAGACTAGGGCAGAAACAAAACCAAAACAGGTGCAGGCAAAACCAAAATTGGCGGAGGTGGAACTAAAACCAGATGGAAGTGGGAACCAAATAGGCGGAAACAAAACAGGCGGAGGCGGAGGCGGAACCAAAACCAAATAGGACCCCTTGCAAAGTACCGAGTTTAGTTCCCACCCCGGTTCTGGTTTCAACAAAGGAAAGGAAGACCAAAGCAAACCTAAGGGGAAGAAACCAACCCAAAGGCCGAAAATAGTGAAACAACAAAGACGTGGAGACGGGAAGCAGAACTAGAACCGGAACGAAAATCGGACCGTGAACTTTTTAAGGTTTAGAGTTCAGTTCCATCCCGATTTCACCTCCGACAAATGAAATAAAAAAGGCAAACCAAGGAAAACCTAAGGGAAGAAGACAACCCAAAGGTCGAAGACAAGCAAAACAATGAAGAAAACAAGAAGGCAAGGAGAGGACCTGGAACCGAAACCAGGACGAAAATTGAACAATGAACTTTATTAAGGTTCAGAGTTCAGTTTCATCCCAGTTCCGCCTCTAACAGAACAAAAGAAACAAGGCCTTAGGAGGAAAAGAACAACTCCCAAGATCCAAACAAAAACACCAAGTACAAAAAAAAGGGAAAGGGAACCCACCCCCAGAGAGGGCATCTGCAAGACTCCATAACCACTAGGAACTCAACACAAAGGCACCTTAAAGCCAAGACAAGTACCAAAGACCAAAACCCCAAGATTTTCAAAGAAAAGCTCAAAAAAGGGCAAGGTCACAAAAAAGAACCAAAAGGCCAGGCAAAAAGGGGGGTCCCTACTTTCAGTGGGGCGTGTGTGCAAAATTGCACAACAAATGGTGACTCTACTGGGAAAATGCTCCAGAGCATTTCAATGACAAACTGGAATCAACCCAGAATCTCTGGTTTCACAGACCATATATCAGGTTACATGTGGACAAGGTTTCAAAAATCATAAACAAGCAAATATTTCATGTACTTGGGTCAAAGTGTGTGTGTATGCATTCATTTCCCTTTCCTTAGTTACAACAGGGACCCAACTTAGTCTGATAGGGCTACATAAGGATTATAACTCCAAAAGCAACCTGGATAGAGCCTCGTTACAAGTCAAGCATCTATAGCCCCGATGAGGTTATCACTATGATCCTCCCTAGCATAGCTCTACCATCAACCAAGCGTCCATAGCCCTGGTAGAGATATTAGGATACCCCTGCTAAGGTGAACATTTCTTTTGATTTTCAACATTTTATTTTCCTTTCCTCTTTTTGATATTCTCTTTGAGATCTTTTAAACTTTCTCTTTCACCTTGCAAGCGATGAAGCCTGCACTCAAGGATGAGAACCATAGCGGCGCTGGAGCATAATAGAAAGATTTTTCACCCAGTCAAACCTCACAAGGACCATATGCAACCTTCGAAACCTTAACATTTGTGTGTAAGTATGAGACCCAAATATATTCTAGAATTAGACTTAATCAAGTGACTCAAATTCCAAGTATATGCAACATCAAATAAAGAGATTCCACCAACTGACTCCGAAGAGATGATTGAAGTTTGTAAAAGAAATCCTCAAAATAGCCCTAGGCAAGTAGCCAGTTATACAGATGCAACAAACTCGAAAGAAAGCCAGAACCCAAAGAAAGATCAGAGAAAAAAAAAAAACTAACCAAAGCAAACCAACGTAGAAACAAAACAACAGAAAGGAAACCTAATCTACCTATGTACAAGGAAAGAGTTGTAAACAGCTCAAGACTGGAAATAATACTTCAGATACTGCCCATTGACACGCAGTGGGATATTTTCTCCAGTGAGAGTTTTCAAATAGAAAGCATTACCCACCAGAATCTCTGCAATCTGATAAGGGTCGAGCCAAACTCTATTGAATTTTCCATTCTCCCCTTTCGGTCATGGGCTTTATCCCAGTAGAGAACCAAGTCAGAGATTCTAAAGGATTCTACCTTAGCTCTCCTATCAAACCATATCTTCACTACACCTTGATGTTTGGAAAACATTTCTAGGGCTTCATCTCTTCTCTCTTCAAGGTGCAACAGTTCAGCCAAATGGGCTTCACGCCTGTCCTTCTCATCATAATATTCATTAATGAATTGAAAATTAGGGATCTTTAGCTGGATGGGAAACACAGGTTCCAAACCATACACTAAGTGATAAGGAGAGGTTCCTAAGGATATTTTATGTCTAGTGCGATCTACCTAAAGAGAAAATATAAGCTGGGTGTGCTAATCCTTGGGGTTCTTCTCTAATAGTTTACCGATGACTGTCAAAAGGTTCTTATTAGAGGACTCAGCCAACCCATTTCCCTGTGGATAGTAATTTGATGCAAATTTTATGACAATCCCGTGATCATAAGCCCAATTAGAAAACTTTAATGATGCAAAAGCAGGACCATTATCACAAACCAAAGCCAATGGACATCCAAAGTGATTAATAATACATGACTCAATGAAATTGATTACCACTTCTGAAGTGCATTATTTGGATGTAAGAGCCTCGGTCCATCTAGTAAAATAATCAATCACAGTAAGAATATACCTGTGGCCTGCAGATGAAGAGGGATTGATTGGTCCTATAAATTCCATTCCCCATTCTGCAAATGATTTTACCTCTATGATCAACTGAAGTGGAAGGGTTGCACGTTTCTCCTTACTTGCTATAGTAGCATGTCCTCACATGGTTATGAGTGTATTTGAATAGGGTAGGCCAATAATAGCTTGCCCTCAGGATCTTATTTGTAGTGGAAGGTGTTGAGCCATGGTCTATGCCATACTTGCCATGAAATTTAGTCATCACTCTCCTAGCTTCATTCCTTTCCTAGGAATCTCAAATAAACCCCCTCATGCTTTTTCTTGTACAAGACAACTCCCTTCATCAGAAAACTACCACTCTTCAAATGCGGAGCTCTCCTTTGTACTGCATTAAAGTGTTTAGGGAATTGTTGGTTCAATAGATAGTAAATAATTTCATCATACCAGTCTCCTGGAGACACTTCTTGGAGGTGATACTGTTGAACTGTGAGGTTAGAACCCATCTCAACGATTGTCTTTGTCAGTCCCTACCCTCTTACAAATTTCATGGTCTGGATCTCAATATCATACTCCTACAACATAGTTACCCACTTGGATTTGCGTTCTCCCAACCCATTCTGCATTAACAACAACTTGACTGTCGGATCAGGTACTATAGCAAAAACCATATTTCTCAGAATATAGTGTCTGAACTTCTTTACCGCTCAGACCAGGGCATAGGCTTGTTTTTACAAATTAGGTTATCTCAGTTCTACATCCTTTGAGGGGGTACTCATAAAATCTATGGGATGTTCATTGCCTTGATCAAAATTTTGAGTTAACATTCCAACATAGGAGTGATCAGAAGAAAATGAGTATATGTAAAAAGGTTTGACATAATCCAAACTTACCAATACTGGGGCCTCAACAATGACTCTCTTGATTTCTGAAAATTCCCCCTTAGCTTCTGCGCTCCATTCAACTTTTGCTTCATCTTTCAGCATGGCATTCAAGGGCTTCACTATTTCTACAAATCCAGTGATAAAATTTTTGACAAAGTTAATTTTCCCAAAGAATGACTTCATTTCCTTTTTGCTTGCAGGGGACTGAATCTTCAATAAAGCCTCCACTCATTCCAGATCAATGGAAATGCCCTGTTCTGAAATAACATGCCCTAGCAGTTTTCCCTCAGTGACTCTAAAGATGCACTTCTTTGGATTAAGTGAAATGCCAAACTCTATGCATCTTTGGAATACTTGGCATAAATCTGCAATATGATCACCTCTCCTCTTAGAAAAGACTGTCAAATCATCCATGTAAATGATGATACACCTACCAATGATGTATTTGAAAGCAACATCCATTGCCCTCTGGAATGTAGCCCCAACATTGATTAATCCAAAGGGCATTCTCCTTTAGGAAAAAGTCCCCCATTTTGTAGTAAAGGCGGTTTTGTGCCTATCCTCATATTGTACCATAACCTGATTGTATCCAGAGCACCCATCCAGAAAAGACATCATTTGAGATCCATTGACAACCTAAAGTACCTCATCCAGTGAGGGGACTGGATAATTGTCCTTTTCTGATGCCCTATTTTGATTCCTGAAATCAACACATAGTCTGATTTCTCCATTTTTCTCCCTTACTGGAACCAAGTTTGCAACCCATATTGAATGTCTTACTAGAAATATGATTCGTGTTGAAAGTAGCTTTTGTACCTCTTTTTGAATGATAGGTTCCTGTAGAGCATTAATTGGCCTCTATCTTTGCCTGAATGGCCTAACATTTGACTTCAGGGGAATAGTATGTGTGATGATTGAAGTATCATATGCATTTAAGTCATCATAACTCCATGCTATCACATCTTGATAGGTGTGCAATACTTCAATAATTCTTATCCTTTCCTCTGAAGTGCACACTTTACCAATAAAGACATTTTTCACACCATTCCAGGTCCCCATGTTGTATGTTTCACATCGGCTACTGAGAGACTCCCTTTTGGCTTGCTGCTCCTAATCTTTTATCTTATCCAAATTAAAAATTTATTCTAATTGCACCACGCCTCTTGGGATAGTGTTATTTTTTAGGTTAATGACCCCTTCTAAGTTCATTTCAACCTCTTGAGGTTCTGCCTCATCAATCACCTGGGAAGCAAACACATCACAGCTAGTGATAAAATCAAAAATATGCTTATCATCCTCAAATACCTAGAAATTTGTGACATTGTCAGGCACTGAGGATATTGGGGTGAGCTCCACAGTGAACTTCTTCAAACCTGAGAGTGATAAGGGATGCAATGTACTTGTTACTTGTGCTAGAGAATTAACAGTTTGATTCTTACTTCATGGGATCAATTGAATGTTGAAGGCATCAAATCCTTCAATGAGATCCCAGACTTTGTGCCTATAGTTGGTCATTCTTTTGTTATGGCATGAGTATTTTTTCCTTACTTGTTTAACTACCGGCTCAGAATCTCCAAACACTTGCAAGATCCTGACTTTCTTTCTCACTACCATTAATAATCCATGGACCAAAGCCTAATACTCAAATACATTATTAGTGCATTGGAATTGGAGTCTATGAGCAGCAAAATAGGTTTTACCTTTAGGGTTGATCAGTTCAAATCTTGTTCCAGCACCCTACTTCGATTTGGAAACATCAAATCTCAATATCCAACAATCATCAACTCCTTATTTCTTTGGACTAACCTTGTCCTTGCTACTGCCCAGAGGCTCTTCAGGAGGCCTTGGGTTCTTTCCTTTTTGATCATTTTGAGCGCTCTGTATATCCATCCTGATAGCTAGGGTTGGATTAATACATCTTTGTATTTGATCCACCACAATTTGGCACATGCAACAATCCAGCTCAGAGTGAGGGGCATTGCGAACTCTACACCAATTGGGGAGCAGCAATTCCTTAAAATCCATATTTCTACCTAGCTGAAACTGATCCTCCACACACTTCTGGATAAACTCTTGGAAATTATCCATCAAGCTGAGTTGTCTATCTTCCTGATCATCAAGTTCCTCTGTTTGTTCAAGTAGCGCTTCAGAACTGTGGGCTCCTAATATGGATTCATCATAAAAGCTTTGCAACATAAAGACTTCTTCTGTGTCTGAAACGGGGGCGGCTAGGACATAGTTTCCCATGCTGACTTCTGAAACAAATACCTTATTCGAAGTATTCTGATATTCAGTGATCACATACTTCATTTTTGGTTCTCTTTCAATTCTAATTTGATTTGGGACTCCTTTCCAGGGGAGCCACATGTGAGAATGATCTGTGGATGTATATCCATTTAGTGCCTTGGTGAAATCTCGACCCAAGATCAAACCATAAGTGCCAGGAATATCTGCCACCTAAATATTAAGTCTTGTTGCACTCTAGGGTCTGAAGCAACTTGCATGGGGATCATTGTTTAGTTCTCCCACTATATTTACCTTTATTTTTTCCAATTGGGTGACCTTCTTCTGAGAGGCTACAAAGGTAATACCTAGAGCCCTACAGACAAAAAAAGGCATGACATTCATAGATACCCCTGAATCCATAAGACAATTGTGCATATTCTTCTCAAAGATACGAATAGAAATCAGGAAGGGAGGGGTTTCCATCTTGACCTAGAACAAACTCAATTGAGTGTCAACTTGTGCAACTTGGTTCTTATCCTTTTCTTTCCCTTTGTCTCTAGGTGGTGCTTGACTTGGACCTTTAGGTTCCTGTGAACTAGGAGGCATGTCGATTGCCTCGTCGACTACTACTCCTTGTGGTGTTTTACTTGAATTGAAAGACCCTAGGACTACATTTCTGATTTCAGGAACCCTTGACAACTCAAAAGAAAAGAGACTCACCTTTACTTTCTTGAGTTCTTTAGTCACATATTCACCTAATTGTCCCACATTCGTGTCAGTGTGCATCTCCTTGGAATGACCAGTCTTCTTATCCTTTGTTGCATCGGTGTTGCTTCTTTTTGTCATATCAGGTTGTCTTCCTTTTGCAAAGTGTTGTGTTGGCACCTGAGGGTAAGATGGATTATTACTAGCATGTGGGTCTGGTGCAGTGGTAAAATTGCTTGGAGGAATAGATGTAGTAAATGGGCCACCAACTGGTGGATTCCTATTAGGCCTACTCCTCAAATCATACTTTCTTGTAGGTTTTTGAAACATCTATACTTCTTCAATACCAGCTTCCTCTTCATCCAAGGGACCACTATCATTTTAAGTTCCCTCATTAAATAACTGACAGATTTCATCTTCATTGAGAACTTTCTTAGCCTCTTCGTTATGGCTACTTGACTCATCCTTTGGTTTATTCTCTTCATCCCTCGAGAAAGGAGCATGATTCAACACCAAAATTGGGGAATCATATGGATTTGAGGATACCAACTCTTGACCAGTGGATTTTTTTTCAACTTCATATTGAAAGATGGAAGCAACAGTTTGAAATTTAGAACAATACAGCTTAGAGTGTTGGCTTGTCTTGTGAAGCCTGCACCACCCTGACAAAGTTGCTTCAGCTAGATATACTCCACTCAGAGGTTTCTCTTGATTGGAAGGTTGGTCCAGTGGATTGGGGACTCCTCCATTATTAGGCCCAGTATTCTATGGCCTATTCTACCTAGGTGGTTGTCTCCTTTCAAATCTGTGTCCACCTTGTTGACCTCTATCAAATTTTTGACCAGAACCTTGACCTCTTTCAAAATTCTGATTTTTGTTAGAGTGTTGCCTTCGTGCAACATACCAATTCTCCCTATTGTAATTTGATTGCATTCTCCTCTGAGGAACTTGGAGTTGGTTCTTTTGGTTCCTCAAGCAGGTTACCTCCATATTCAACTTCTTCACTTACTCGGTTAACTCATCTAACCTTTCCTTATTAGGACTACTGTAAGGCACTGAATTTACATTGTTTGGGGGCTATCCTGACACTCCTCCAGGACCCGCAGACTAATTCAAAACTTCTGAGTTCTACAAATATGTAGGGAAACCAGCTTGTGGTTGTGGATAAAGGGGTTGATTGGCACCCTGCTATGAATAACTGGGCATTGGGTGAGCTTGACTTATTGGATGACCTAGGTGTGGAATCAAAGGCAACTATGGAATGGGATTCATAATGGGAGTGTGATTAGTCAGTGCTTGGTTAAGAGCTTGGACTTGCCCAGGGTGAGCAGTTGGTCCTAGAGATGGCAAGGGTCTTGATAGGTGTTGTCTCAGATCAATACTGACCTTAAAAACCTCTGTATATGCAGTGAGCAAGGTAGTTGGAGGATTAGTTCTCCACTTAAGGAAGGTGGATGTAAGACTATCTAGGGCCTCAAAATAGACTTCTAAGGCAATGGCATCATCCATGGTGTAAGGTGTATGCAATCTAGTGTATGCATGGTGGAACCTATTATTGAATGATCCTATAGGCTCATTGACTTCTCTCTTAACTCCGATAAACTGCATGTAAATCTCATTGGCACTGATGGAAAATGTGAACTTCTACAAAAATGTAGCCTGAAGTTCAGCCCAGTTATGAATGGATGTAGCAGGTAAATTATTGTACCAATAAAAGGCTTCTTCTCCCAAAGAATAAGGGAAAAGTCTACATGCAACATCCTCATGATTAATCCCTCTATCTCTAAGAAAAGTCTGAAATATACTAATATGCTCCTCTGTTGTTCTATTAGGATCACTCATGTGAAACTTAGAGAAAAAATGCTCAAGGTTCTTGGGAATAACATTATCGTTGTTGAAGGATAGAGGTGACGGGTTGTTTTCCAAGAAGGCCATTGGTGGAGGTGGAGGCGATAAAGGCTGAGTGATGACTAGTTGGGATTGTTGAATGGAATCGGCCTCAGAATTGGATGACGATAAGGTGGATGAGGGTGAGGATGGTGGAAATGATGGATTGGATGATGACTCCTCCCTTCTTCTGGTCCTTCTTGACCTAGTTGGAGGTGGCAGTTCTTGAAACTCTTCTTCTTCTCCTGGGGTAGATCAGGTTCTTCTTCTGAGTCTCTTAGGAGAAAGAGCGATTAGAAAATGCTCCAGCTTGCTTATTCAGGCCCTCCTTCTAGCACCAATCATGTTGATGGTTTTTTTTGCACAGCAACAACTCAGATAGAATATAGAATATCCTATCTCTCTTGAAAGGTTGATCTCTATGAACAAAGAGATAACCCCAAGGTCTCTCGGGTGTCAGGTCATGAAAATGCAGTGGAACCACTCAGTGATAAATTTGAAAATGTTGGTAATCACAAAGGGAACTTATGAAACAAATGTTGGAGACTCTAAACTTATCAGATTTTGCAACAGGGTGATACTTAAGTTCCTATTTTAACCACAGTCCAAAGAAATAGCAAAAGGTAAGGGTTTCAAAAATCCTAAGGTTGATATTACTCCTAAGCTCAATAATACCAATGAAGAAATACTTGGAATAGACCAATCCATTTAAAACTACTTTCTGTTTAACCCAGGTTATACCTGCAATCTCACATAAATAGTGCAATCTTCTAAGGAATTTAAGATTTTCAAATTATGCACATTCATCCAAGCCAACCCTACTTTTGCAGTTGACATAGACAAGTGCCCACAATTGAACTAAGCACATAAATAATAGGTACAAGTTGACCTTGCAAAGTAGTCCCACAATCAAGAAGCTGCCCAAAGTATGAACCAGAGATTGCTACAATGCTCCAAGCATTGAATCACAAGCACCATTAAATTATTTAACTCTAAAACCTAAAATGCATTCAAACATTTTCAAGCAACTTGGAAGATAGAATAAGAACCATGCAAGATGAATAAATCCAAAGAAGACACCAATAATAACACAATGTTTTCACTTGTATTAAATCACCAGTAATAGCAACAATTTTGATATTCTGTATTACAACATTTTCTTCGAAATGAAACTAACTCCTAATTCTTCTAATCTACTGCCTAACCCTTTACAAACTTGTCTAACCTCTATTTTCAAACATTAACCTAATTTTCTAACTTTCTAACCCTTACAAATGAGGCAAAATTCCATACTTTTAGAGATTTCATCCCATGTGAGCCCAAGCTAGGGTTACAGAGAAGTTCAGCCACCAACCAAATCAGCTCAGATAGCTCACAATAAATCATTTCCCTGCATTGAATGCACGAGGTTCCTTCCTCAGATCAACCTAGGATCTCTGCAAATCTTGATTCAGACAAAATGAACCTCGCAGATCCCATCCACCATTAATGCCTCACCCATGTGAAACAGAAGAACGACAACACGCGCACAACACAAGTTTGAATACGAGCCACCGATCAACATCTGAGCTGGGCACATGAATGAATGTGATCGAGTCAAACTAGTTTGAACCTTCCACACTACGTCCACCTTAGATGAACGGCCATCGAGCACACTGACCTTTCATGTATGGATGGGTTTCATCTAATCGTGGCCGCAATATGCACCTGACTGTATCCTACGGATCCTGCAATATCTTCAAAGTACACCCATCCTTCCTTTGGCCCCGACAACAACATCCTGCCTGATCCAATCTGCATTCAAAGGGCCACAATTAATATTCAATATAGCATCAAAATCCAAGCTGATCCACCAAAGTCCCTAAGGCAAACAAGCCACACACAAGCCCAGGTGGAAGTGGAACCAAAACTAGACAGGAACAGAAACAAAACCAAATCACAAATGGAGACAAAATAGTTGGAGGCAGAACCAAAACCGATGGAGGCAGAACCAAAACTAGACAGAAACAGGAACAAAACAGGCGGAGGTGGAACCAAAACAAGTGGAGGCAAAACCAAAACCAAATAGGACCCTCTGCAAAGTACCGAGTTCAGTTCCCACCCCAGTTCTGGTTCCAACAAAGGAAAGGAAGACCAAAGTAAACCTAAGGGGAAGAAACTAACCCAAAGGCCGAAAACAATGAAACAACAAAGACGCGAAGATGGGAAGCGGAACCGGAAGGGAAATCGGACCGTGAAATTTTTAAGGTTCAGAGTTCAGTTCCATCCCGGTTCTGCCTTCGACAAATGAAAGCAAAAAGGCAAACCAAGGAAAACCTAAGGGAAGAAGACAACCCAAAGGCCGAAGACAAGAAAAACAATGAACAAGGCAAGGAGCGGAGCCGAAACCAGAACCGGAACGGAAACCGAACCTTGAAATTTTTTAAGGTTCAGAGTTCAGTTTCATCCTGGTTCCGCCTTTGAAAGAACAAAAGAAACAAGGCCTTAGGAGGAAAAGAAAAACTCCCAAAACCCAAACCAAAACTCCAAGGACAAACAAAAGGCAAAGGGAACCCACCCCCAGAGAGGGCATTCGCGAGACTCCATAACCACTAGGAACTCAACATAAAGGCACCTTAAAACCAAGACAAGCACCAAAGACCAAAACACCGAGATTTTCAAAGACAAGCTCAAAAAAGGGCAAGGTCACAGAAAAGAGCCAAAAGGCCAAGAAAAAAGGGGGGTCCCTACTTTCAGTGGGGCATGTGTGCAAAACTGCACAACATGTAGTAGCACGGAAGAAAGTGGCACGCGCTGGTGGCCCACTCACGATGTTCAACAAGCGATTAAAGTAGGATCCAGCTTCGGTATGGTACCCATGGTAGCACCGCATCTTCTTCAACATGCTTCCGCAAGTCACTCATAATGGGAAGGCCTAATCCATACACTACATTGCTCACTGCCTCACCGAGACCTCTGAGGTACTTCTTCGGAAAAATCTGAAGCGTCAAATGAAGAATCATGGCTTTTGGAGCCTGAATATCGAGCAAAGAGGCAATGAAATGGGAACAGATATTAGTATTCACCCAATATTTGTCTTCATACTCAATACAATCCCTACCCAGGACCCATTTTATGGCTATGATAGCTAGTGATTGTTTGTTCTTAGTCATGCATTTCAGGGGCCTATTCAAAATCTCTCCCAGAAAGGTTGTTTGAGACTTGTTGCACACTAATCTAATTGGAGTACTCATCATATCAGCCTCTACTCAACTACCCAAGTCTAAGCCCTACACAAATTCCGAACCTACTCAACCGCCTAAATGATAATCCTATCTAATCACTCAATTTTACTTTTGTTAAAAATGCTAAGTATGATTCCACTACTGTGTTAGGACCTATTTATAGAAATATCTGAGGTAGCTTGCATACAAAGAATGGTGATAACTGAGTGTTAACTCAAAAATCCCACCAAAGGCCAGCTCGATATTCCAGCTCAATTACGTCTGCAGGTATGAATTTTTGCATGCAAGATTAAGGAGCGGCAATCAATTAGTGCAATTTTGTGGTAGTCTGAAGCAATGGCTTATACAAATAGATGTTGAGGTGTCACAATGCAGGCAGTTTCAAGCTCCAAGGTTGAACGCAAATCTTTTCTAATTACTCATTACAGTTTCATCTTAATGATGCTTTGTGAGATATTAATTGCTAAGGTGTACGAAAGCATAGTAAGAATTTCACTAGCGACTCAATTTCCTAGGAAATCATGCCAAACGAATGCTATCACTAATGTAATTATGAATTCTTGTCTTTTAAAAAGAGGCAATTATTTCATTTCGTATGGATGGAGGAGCTAGCAGTACATGCTGAATTAAATGCAAAAAGGCAACCGTTGTCTACCGGTTGAAGGCAAGAAATCAAAGAAAAAGCTAAGTGTCGCATGCAAAGGCTAAGTAGAGCATAAAAATTCTTGAGTACACAAAGGGACTTGGAAGAACAAAATTGTTAAGGGAACCAGGTGTGGTGCATCCAGCAACAAAGTAGCTAAACACAGAGGAAATTACAGAAAATTCACTGCCCCGGTGTAAATTGGGCCTGAAGCAGGAGGTCGTCTGGGTTTGTGTCCAGAGCCTTGCGTAAATGCTCTAGGTTCCATTCATACCTATTTAGTGTGCTTTTTGAGTGGAAGTTCACAAAAAATGGAGGCTACTTAAAGTTCCCAAACATAAATGCAAGAAGACAGGACCCAAAGTTTACTTGAAGCCATGCGCGTTGCGCCAGCCACATATGTCTTCAAGAATAACTCTTACACTTCGCTTGGTATACCAGACAAGCCAATGTGGGTGAATATTTGGGTCATAGAAAAGAAGAGCCCCTATAGAGATCAAAGTTGAATTAAAGAAGAATGGGATAATGTTCATGATCCCATCCTTGCGAAGAACCCTAAAACGCTGAGGGAGGTGACCTATGAAAGAACGAAAGGGAATAGCGACTTGGATTCCTTGGTATAGAAATGTTGGTATAGTGGGCTTCCACAATATATGGTCCCACTTGTACACTACTGCCCTGAATTGGTCGATGAGGCCATCAGACATTTCAGCCTGGATACCAACACCATTGTGGGTCGGGAGCTAAGTGTTACTATCTACAAAGAGGCTATTTGGGACATTTTGTGTATCCAGGAACGAAACTCCAAAGTACCTCAGATGGAGTCATTCACTCCGGCAAAGGGGGAGTCCTATTGGAGAACTAGAGACTTTTCTCTGAGCTTTTATAACATGGAGGCGCAAAGATTCAAAGAGGCTCAAAAAAATCCAATGCATATCCCAACAGCACATAAAAACTTCAAGGATGATATGAAGGATTCCTTCTCAATGATGGTGTTTGTTTGCAGCCTAGACACTAACATAGAGGTTCAGGATTTTTAGATAGGTTTGGGGTTTCAGTTGTGCAAGCAACATTCTCTTTTCTGGTACGACTTTGCAAAATTCCTCATCTAGGAGATGCTCAGCTAGATAGCAGAATACCAACTACAATAGAGGTTCAGGTTTCTGTCCTTCCTCGCCTATATATTCTTGCATTAGAACCCTGACTTTTTCCAGAAGCTTCTGGGGCTGTCCATTTTTTATGAAAACAAAATGAAAAAACCAGTTTCCACTTGGACTCCTCTCCTCTCTACAACATATGATTATTATGCATTCTCAAAGTATTTCTTAGGTTCGATTTTGTAGGATTTGAGGGGAGACAACAGTGTCTTACGATTTAGCTCAGACCAGACTGAGTTTATGCAAAGCTTCACTCTGAAGTGTGATTGGTTTCTGGGTGAGGATTTCATGATAGTTTGATTGTGTGGCTTCACTGAGGAACCCTTTCAGCTCCCAGCATGTCCTACGGATCGAGTATTGGTGCTTGAAGTTCTCCGTCAAGTATCAATTATTGACTTCACCTTTTGCGGCGGGAAATCGAAGAAGGAATTTTTTAGCTACCCGATGAGCTTCAAAATTGTGATCATGGCAAAGAAAAGGACTCATGACCTTCTTGAAGCAAAGCTAGCTCATCTAGGGCTGGTATGGATTTGCGATAAATGGAATTACAACCCCGATAATGACTTTTCGAATGAGTATGTCAAGGTGACACACAACCCCCGGCCTTACTAGGAAAAGCGTTGAAATCCATTGACTAATGTTGATGAACTTATGGTCGACCTAGCTTACATTCCAACTGAAGGTGGTCGCCCTTCCTAGCTCAGATTCTACTACCGAACTGGAAAATATGATAAGACAAAGAAGATTGGGGCTACTCTTCGCAACAACCTAGCAAGGAATTACAACTAGAAGGAAGAGAATATTAACGATTTCTGGATATACCGCCAGGAAACCCAATGCACTAAAGCTCCTTATGATAGCGTGGAAATGGATGACAAGTTTGACAAATTGTGGAATAATGAGCATCCGAATTTCAATGACAGTGATGAGAAAGGATCCGATTTGGAGGAAGCTGAGGCACAATCAGATGAGGGAGTGGAACCAGAGATAGAAGCTCAAAAGGCCTTGGCATGATAGAAAGGGAAAACCATGAAGCAACTTGGCAAGGTTTCTTCTAACGTGAGGGTGAACATATCATGCACAGGTCTTTGCTGACTCACACCTGGACCGCAAGAAGGACCAGAACAATCCATTCACAACAAAATGAAACCATAGTGGTAGAAGGCTCACCACCAGGAAAGTGATAGTGCACCGAAGCATCTTCTAAAGAGTGTTCGTAGGTAACTTGAAGCAACCCAAGAGCCTATGATGAGCCAAGGATCACAATCATCCATGCCATAGGTATCTTTCACTCCCTTTTCTCCTATTTCATAATCCTTAGTTGCCTCAGTTGTACCCACTGCACCTCTCTTTTCAAGCACTGATCCTTCCTTTTCAGCCTCTGCTCCGATGGTCGCAGGGGGTTTCACACTGTTCTCTCATGTGACCCCATCCATCCTTACTCCTCCATGAACCCTTACACCATTCGCCTTGGCTCATTATGTGCCTCGCATGATGCCTCTGCTACCGTCGTTGATACCTCTCCAGCCATTGTTGTATCGGTTCCAATCCAGTCTTCCCAACAAACGGAATCTGCCATGACTCTACTTCCTTCGATTCCTCCTATTGGTTCGCAGTTTGGGTATTGCAATATCCCTCCTTTCTCACCTCAAATAGTTAATGTTACAAAGAACAAGTCACCGAGCCCATTACCATCTCTTTTCCTTTTTCCCTTCCTCCTAGGTGCACCTTTTGCAAGCGAACTCAACCAATCACCGTCAAAATTCTTATCAGAGGGTGACAAAACTAAGAAAGCACGAGCAATCAAATCCCAAAAGCAAAGAGCTAAACATGCTCAAAGACCGGTGGAGCCAAAACTATAGACTATTTTTAATGAGGCTCAACAGTCACTACATTTCACAACTATGTACCCGACTATGAGAAAATCGCAAGGAGAGATGCAGCCGGATAACTACAACATGTATGTTGTGGGGCTCGACTTGCGCATAGCCCAGCCTCAAGACAAGGTGGAGCTCATGGAGGAAACACAGAGGTGGTGACCACTGGATTTCTTAAGTCCGATCACCAGCTAAAGAAGAGGGAAGAGGAGCTGAAGAGTGTCAAGGAAAGGTTCGAAGTCTTGCTCGCCAAGGAGAAAGCAAGGGATGTTGAATTTAAGTGATTATCCTAGCTAGCGGAGGCAAAGCAAATGAAGCTCCGAGAGGAACTTGTGAAGTTCCAATCTCTTGATCCTAACTTGGTCGCTAGGATACAACAAAAGAACCAAGGATATCAGAACCAGTTGGAGCATTCGGAGCAAGAACTGCAACAAAAGGACGAAGAGTTTTATCGCCAGCATGCTCAACTAGAGCAGAAAATGTAGAGAAAAGATGGGGATTTCAATGCCTGTCGGGTCCAACTAGAGAATGAGATCCAAGAAATGAAGTCTTCCTTGGAGAAGGAAGTAGAAAACAAGGAACGAGTTGAGGCAAGTTGGATCGCAAAGTCACAGATCCTGCAGGGACAACTCACCGCAATGAACCAAAAGGTGGTGGAGCTCATGCATAATATGCAATTAAGGGATGCAGAGATAGTCCTATTAAAGGACTACGCTCAACCTCCAGTCGTTGGGTCAGACCTTCTTCAAGTCGCCCAGTAGTTATATGTTTCATACTGGGAAAGAGTGAAGACCTTCTACCTAACTCTATAGTCGGCGCTCCAATTTATGTCGGAGGCAAAAAAAGTTTGAGCAGGGAAGTCCACAAAGCAATCGAGCAGTTCCCTCAGTCCATCGCAGAGAGGGTTCTGGAGGCTAGGAGATTATTGGATAAGCTATATATGGTCCCAAATGAATTCTTGGCAAAAACAAGAATTGAAGATTGGAAGGCCATTGCCAAAATAGCTAATAGGTTCATCCATTTCTACATGGCCATCCTTCATGCCAGCGAGTGCGCCACCACATTGGATCAGACCATGAGTAGCATGTGAACAAGATTTTCCCACCTAACTCAGATGGGCTTACCATCCCCATTTCTTGGAGATGAATCGGTGGCCATGACAGAGCATATTGCAAAAAAAATTGAATAAAAGTAGTGGGATGCATCTAATTTTTAGAGTTTCAGTCAACCCCTTGTTGCAAAAGATATTCAAAGTGTCACTCATCAGATTGCATGACTTCATTTTCAACTCGAGTCCTGGGTCGGTATGTTGACAACGTTGCCTTATAAAGAAATAATCGATCTGCATGGAGCGCAAGAAGGTTTGCACGACATATTGACTCCCTCTAAGTCTGAATGGTTGCCTCTGCAGATCACCCTCTCTAAGCTTTGATCACATCACCCAATGGAGAAGGCTTTGGTCTGCAAACCATAAATTTTTGGGTTCTTCATTCTGCAGGAGAAACGCCCCTGATAAGTCACCAAAATCTGTGAATATAAATTTCCCCAAGCTCCCTTTAGGTTATTTTGTTTTTTGCTAAGTACCGGCCCCAACCATCTATCAAAAGCAACATCTGGTGCCTTTCACAAGGATTTATTTGAATACTACCACTTGTCAGTTGAGCACTCCTCACAGGATTCTTTCCTTCACTTTTCAAAAAGTCATCACCATGCTTCCACGTGTTGATAGTTCGCACTCTTCAGTGCTTCTTCTTGTCGCTCCCCTTTCGGGCCCCGACCGCATGCCATATAGCATCAGTCTGCGTACATTCCTTGGTGGACCCCACCTTCAGTGCATTGTGTTTGAGATTCTTCCATGTGTCTTCACCGCAAAGATTTTCATCGCATGAAAGGTAGAATGAACATCGGGCCCCAATTGCTTGCCACATGGATCTTCTAAAAGCTTCTTTGCGTAGGGGGGATGAAGCAAGCAACAACCTCACAATAGTTGCCACATATTATAATTGTCATCATAAGTGGATGATACATGTCAACACGTTGGTCTATTGGGACCACTGCCATCATTCGCAAGGGATACATTTGGCTCTGAGACGTCCTCGTTCATGGCTCGAATCTCTTTCCATTGCAATGGCTATGATAAATCATTGCTAATACATCATTGCTCAAGATCAAAGGATCTTTTCTATTATTGGCTCACTGGGCTGGGGTTTTATTATAAATATTGCTTCTTCTTTGGAAGCAGGAGTTCATATTTTCATATGAAAAATTGGTGGAAGAACCAGGCCTTTTATTTCTTTTTATATTATTGTAAAAGAACTCACAAATTGTGCCATTGTTCATCCTTTTCTATTTTCTTTGATATTTGATAAGTTTTACTGTGCCATTATTCTACTAAATGTTTCATTTGTAGAACTTCTATAAATTTAATGCAAGCTTTCTGGTTTAGATCATGTCTTTGACTCCTCTTTCCAGTAAATTTGTATGAATATTCTTTTATGTCATTGAGTGAATCACTCAGGCTTCTATCTTTATTTTCTGTCATTTTGGAACATAGCAGACTACTGTACGGGCCCTTAAATCGTATCTAAGAGATAGATTTATCTTTCCTCATATCTAAATCTTGGTGTATTGCCCTAGTTAGATCCTTTTATTTTTATATCTGCTTCCTTTTCCCATTCAAAACCCCAGTTATAGAAGAAGTCGGCTTCTTTAAAATCTGGAGGTCTTAGCACAATAGGTCCCCCCTTTTAACTAAGTTTCCCATAAAGGTTGTTACCTTGCCAGTTTTGGCATCAACAGTTACATAATGTACAGATTCCTTTTAAATAAAATTTAGATTGGTTTCTAGAGTGAATTTAGTGGCTTTTACTTCTTGTAGTAATACCACATCTTTCCTTTTTATTAGATTCAAAAAAATTCTGACAATATGCTTCTTGTCAGGGGATTCTAGTCCCCTAACATTCCAAGATGTGTAGTGTAATCCCATACTGACTGAAAATTAAGATGTATCCATAGTTTTCCTAAAGCTATTATAGCATTTAGGAAGATAAATTTCAATATCCTTCCTTTTGGTGAATGGGTTTGGGGACTCCTTAGTTCTTTTATTTCTATTTTATTTTGAGACACTTATATTTCTATTACCAACAAGAATAATTTTATCTCTATCAGAACTACAAGAGTTTGGGGGAGAGCTAGTAGAGGGAAGGTGCTTCCTTTCAATCCCACCTAGGTATTGTTCTATTCCAATAGTTTATGTAGGGGCGTTAGTTTCAATTACAATATTTTCCACAATTGGAGGGAGATCATCATTGTAAGTTATCCAATTGCTTCTTTCCTCCTCATTAAGGGTGATTTTGGGATTACCTTGAGGTTCCATATTCAAACTTAGATTCAATTTAGAGTCTTGTTTCAATCTAGTAAATCCCTTGGATTGAATGTCAACATTAGATTATATGGTTGTGTTCAAAATTCTAAGAGCCTGCACGACCCCAATACTCTATTCATTACCTGATTTGGGTTTGTTGTCCACATCATCTCTAGAGTGTGAAGATTGAGGGTTACCGCCCTCAATTTTGTCCTCATTCCCATTAGAGGATATTGAACTAGTCTTGTGCATTTGTAGGCTTCTATGATCTTGATTCTTATTCTTAATTTTATTAACAATATTTTTTACCATTGAATTAGTCTCATTATTGATAAAAGACTTAGAACCTTCCATTTTATCTAATCTCCTAGAGCATGGAGTTTCACTCATATTAGGATCCTCATTGTTGGCTATAACTAGATCATTTTTCTCTATTTCAATTATCTTAATAATATTATTTAATGCAATATTAAGATGAATTTTTTCCATCACTAACTACTATGCATTTTTTTCACCTTTTGAGTGTGTATGCAACTTTGTATTGATTTTATTCACAAAATTAGGAATTACTTGGAAGTTGGTCATGTCTAGAGATACAATTTGGGAGGGGGGGAATTCGGAACCTCAAGCTTCAAAGGGCCCATAGAGGACAAGGTGTCAAATGAGATTGCTTGTTATCTATGTTACCAATTTGATTATCAAAACAATTTCCTGAATGAGGATTTACAGTTTCCTCAATAGGGTGAAACATTAGGGTTGTCAACCTTCGAAGCAGCAAAATTGTAACCAATAACAACATGATCTAAGGGAACCAAATCTAGATGAGTTAGGGGGCCTCTTTATTGAGTGCAGAGGTATTGAATTCCACCTTAAAATCCAATACATATGAGATAATTCATCCTTCCATGTGGAGTTTTAGGTTATTCATTGGTGTGCTAACATCCCCCGATGGGTTGGGGGTATCACTAGAATCATTCATAGATTTAGAGTTAGGGTTCTGATTAGGCTTCCTGCTATTCAAATTATTATGAATGATTGGAAAATTTCTCCAAAACTTTCCTTCTCTCCTGCAAAGGTAGCAATCATTGATACATCCCAAGACTTTAATTTCACAAGAAAAAAATACTCTTGGTCAAAAATCTCAATGTTTTCAAGTATTTCTACCCCAAGTAGTAAGATAATTAGAACCCTAGCATCCAAATGCATTGAGGTTACCTTCGAGTCTTCTATTCTAATGACATTCCTGACAAGGCCAAGACTTCTTCATAGATAGCTTCATGTGAACATTTTAAATCCCTAAATGTACATTTTCCAATATTCTAGAATTGTTTTTCAATTACCGTTTCTTGCATTTTAGGGTTATGAAAGAATAATAGAAAGAGTCCTTTCTAGATCATTCTATAGAATGAAACTTTATGCCAATTTTTTTTCTCCCAAACATTAACAATCCATTCATCAATAAATATTTTGGTTGGGAGTTTATTACAAACCACAACCACCAAAAATATTGTAATGTTTTTTTACCTATTTTTTCCTTATTCAAAGCAACAACCATTTCAATAGGGGAAATAGATAAAACTTTAGGGTTACTAGGAGGTTGGTTACCTTATCTCCCTCCTTTATGGAAAATGACTCCATCCTCATAGAAAATTCTTGAGAAAAATATTTTAGGAGGAGACACAATGATGATATCTTCCACCACCACATCACGAAAAGACTTGGCTTCTACAACAGTATTAGAAATCCCATCAAGGGTGGGTGAGGGGTCTCTATCCATTACTCACCATAAATTAAAGTCTACAAAATGCATAATTCCATTTAATATCCAAGGCTATTAATATCACTAATTAATGCAAGGAAAAATAAATCCAAGCACTAAACAAACCAGAATAACCACACACATCTAAAGAATGAGGAAAATAGAGGGTAGAAGGGGCCACTTACTCGTGTGAAGTGTAAACATGTGTTTGGAGGAGTATTGAAGCCTCCTCCATTGTATTCAAGATAATTCCATTTCACCCCCTTCATCCTTTAGTACCCTTGGGCAATGAGCTAGTGTATGTTTCCTTAGGGTTTCATGCTCTCACGAGAAGAGCATATTCTATCAATATTCCTTAGAATATATTGACACAAAGAATATTCCAGTAAAAGGGAATACTTCAAAAATGATGACAAAATTTAATCATTTAGGCTACTAACATCAGCTCTACAATAGCAACCCCATAAAAAAATCCCCTCTCCAATGCAGTTTTTATTTTGTAGTTCAACTTTGAAGGCTTATAACTTAGTCTTTCAACCTCTTTTTTGTAAGAATTTCTTTTTTTATTTGGGGTAGAATTTCATGCTCTTCACAATGGTACAATTGTTTTTTTATTTTGTGCCTACTTTTTCCATAAATTATAGATTCTCATAGGTGTTGACAACCCATTATTTTTTGGGAACTTTTGGGGCTCCATTCTCGCTCCTATAGGAATATTTTTGGGTGCAATTTTTTTAAGTGGTATGATCAAATTGATCCCATTATTCATCAAAATTTTACTTTGAGCTTGCAAACAAATTTTCAATCTATAATAACTAAGATCAAGTTCATTTTTTATTGGCAAGTGACATATGTAATCGCACTAAGAATAAAGTTTCAAATCATGCATTTCTAGGGGGTTTCTCGATTGATTAATTTTGGGGGTAGTCTTACAGTGGTTGGTTGCTTTATTTTTCTAGTTGTGTGTTCTTGCAATGGTAAAATCTTAAATTGAACTCCTAACTCCATATAATTATACTTCATGGAGAAAATTGATATGGAACTATCTCATGGGAAAGGGTTTTTTATGTTATCTAAAGGAAACCATTCCTCAACCTATTAATGCTAAATAATTGGTAAAATTGGAGCTTGATTGTGATAAAACAATTGGATACATATTTTAATTACACTCTTTTGATTTATAATTTCATATTGAATCATGCAAAAAACCTAAAGAGGCTTGGGATACTTTTGATAATCTATATATAGTAAAATTGATAAGATTAGGGGATATTAGATTGACAATGATTTTATGAATCTTGATCCTAAATTTTTTTACCACATCCAAGACTACATCTCCAAGATTAAGAAACTAAGAACATGGCTGAAATATTGCAATATTCATAAAGAGGATTTACAATTTTGATTTTGAATGTGCTATCCAAGCTTAGTCCAAAGTATTCAATGTTTTTTTTGTCTTTCATACCCATTGGCTTTCTATGGGACTATCATATGTTGATCCTAATTTTGATGAATTTATAAATCTCCAAATTCAAGAGGAAGAAAATTTAATTCATATGGGTCTAATAAAGTCTTCTAAGTCACAATTATTATTGGCTAGTGAGCCTAAGGTACCAAAAGAATCAAGGAATCCTAATAAGAAGAAAAAGAAAAATTTGCATAAATAATATGAATCATATTCCTCTCAAAGGTAATCACCTAAGAAGGATAAGCCTAAATGTGTGTATTGCAATAAAATAGGGCATGATGAAGATCAATGTTATTTAAAATAAATTGATAAGTTGAATCATATTCTTAAAAATCAATTTTCCTTCGATGTCAAAGGTTTCATCTTCTTCTTCTTCTTCAAATTTTGATAAGGGTAAATCACTTGTTTCAATTGTATATTTTGATTCAAAGAGGTGGACACTTGAATAAAGATCTTCACATCATATGGCTTCATCATAGAGTATGTTTACTTCATTTGATTCTTGTTCATCACCACACATCCTAATGGCTAAATACACATATACATGTGTTTGTAGGAAGGCATCCATTGATATGGATGATGGATAATTTAATGATTTTCTTTGTGTGTGTTCATTATAAACTAATATATTTTTCTATCTAGCATATCACACATGGAGAAGCAAGAAATATTATTGAGTTCACACTAAATTCTGTCATAATCTAAGATTTTCATAGTAGAGATATAGTTACAGTTGAGGAGGTTGATCATCAATCTCAAGTCTATACCTTCTCACATTTTTCTCCTATTGCTGCTTTTGTTAATATTCACATTTAGGCATCTAGTGTGGACACTTTTGAGGAGATTCAGTATGTTCATTTGAATCTTGGTATTCTTTCATCGACTAAGGATCTAGTGACCTGTGATAATATTACATATCCTTCATTTGTTGCATCTAGTGATGCTTGTGTTTCCATAGTTTTGGATACTTGTGATTTAGTGCAATAAGATATAAATTTTCTTCCAAAGATAGCTACTTGGGATGTGTATTTGACAAACATTACTTTTTTGTTTTATGAGTCTCGTATTTCTCATTTGGGATACATCATTGATTGCATTCATCTTCTCTTTGATGGATATGATCCTTCTTTAGTTGTTGTGAGGGAACACTCTGACCCTCTTTTTTATTCTCTACATGATCATCCTTCATAATTTTCCATGAGTTTGGATTCTTTTAGACATCATTTGGAGGAGGCTTCTTTATTTTTAGAAGAGATACATTTGTCTTTAGATCAATTGTTCTAATTTTTCTAGGATATTTTAGATTAGCATCTTCTACAGAGTGGCCTATAATGTATGTTTGGAGGTTGACATATTTTCGCATCAACATGGAGAAACTAGAATACTTTAGAGACATCACACATAATTATGCTTCCCTCATCTTCCTTGTAGGAATGGGATGTGACATCCTACATACCATATTCATTTTGTTTCTTCCTAAGGGGAGGAATTTTGTTTCATGGTATTAGATCATCTTCAACATTCAATGTCAAGCATCTACCATCATTGCAAGAGACTCAACATTGAGGTGGGGTTTGCATGGTCTCTCTTCTTCTCTCTTATGGGGGGTATTTTTCCTCACATGGGATTTTGTCTTTCTCATTCTTCATTGAGAGAATTTTGTTTCATCTCTTTTGGGGAGGAGTTTTGTCCCATTGGGTTTTCTCTTCTCCATTTTTGAGAGATTGCATTTGTATATGGGTACCTAACATGGCATCATATTCGAGACCCATCTTTACATCATTTGCATAATAATTTTCTTCTCCCTAAGTTGCACTTAAGGGAGGATGTTGGTGTTAATAGTTATTTTACCTAACTAGTTCACTAGTGGGTCTTATTGACAAGTTAATTTTACAAGCCCATCCTAGGGAATCTTTCTAGAAGGATGTTAGTTGTCATAAGATCATATATTATCTTTTGACATTTTAATTATTGTGTCCTAAGTCATTAATACTATTTATCTCATATTATGGATTAAGACACTTTTCATGATCTTGTCTAATCCTATGTCTCACCTTGGCTATATAGCCAGGTGGTCTCATGTAATAATCATACAATCATGTAATCTATCATTTGTATCCTTTTATAGAATAGCATTATTCTCTCATAGCTTATCTCTCTTGTGCTTTCATGAAGTTCCTAGTTCTTGGGTGGCTATAATATTCAACTAAATCTTGCATGTTGTAGATTATTTTCTACCAAATCTTATAGCTATTAGTTTAAGTTACCCTGGGTGGTTGGGTGGCACATAATCCATTTTGGTCACCATTGTTACCCTGGTTATCTCAATTGTATTTTTTAGGTTGGAATTTTGAGCTTTGTGAGTTCTCTATTTTTTTCCAAAAGAATTATTTTCAACCTTAAAATATTAGGGAATTTATTCAACTAAATTATTATCGCATTCATTCATTCATTTATGAAATCCATATTTTTTAGGTGTTCATTGCAAATCTTATTGCAAAAACCCATGGGGTGTTTTTATTGTCAAATTTTTTATGTCATTTTCCTTTGGTCTTCAATGCATGTAAGTTCTATTGTTTTGAATTCTCTGTTGTGAATCCATCCTTTGAAAATTTATTTGTGGAGATTCTCTCATGCATGGATTTTGATATCACTTCTCAAAGGTTGTCCACTCCTAGTTTTCCTACAAAGATTTGTAAAGAATTTGCATAATGAGGAATTTTTTCACTGCACAAAATCTTGGGTAGTTTGGATTTATCCATTACCTTGGGATTTTTCTACATTATCCTACTCTATTCTATTTTTTTTCAACTCTTGTCAGGATCAATTTCCATTCATTGTGAAAGATTGGTAGTTATCCAGCCATGGTGCATTTCTCTATAGTTGGAGTTTCATCCTTCATTTTTTCTCAAGAGTTTTTATTATTGGGGGTTTTGAGCTTGGATTGAAATTGGGTCTTGTATTGGGATTATTTTTTTATAGGGTTGGTGTAAGGAAGCTAAGATAGCGAAATAACTTCCTACATTAATCTTGAGAGGAGAATAATGCAAAACTTTTACAGATCTTTAATAGTTAAAAAAACTTAAACAAAAATAGACATAAATATCATGCATACCACAACATAGGGATTTACGTGGGGAAAACCCTTTCGACATAAAAACCCCACACTCCAAAATCTGCTCAATATTTTATTTAGAAATCATAAAGATTACAATATACTTGCATATCAAGCTTCTCACAAGAGTATCACCAACCAGAGATCCAAATGCAACACAACTGCTACCAAACTCTCAAAATACATCATAATACACAGTCGTAATACAATTCCCTCATAAAATAGGGTTTACTTCTAGGTCAAGTCAAGCTAATAAAATATCGGTCATCAGATATGAGACATAATGATGAACAATCCATATTTACAATAATAAAATATAAATAAAATTTTCCTTTCGGAGTGCACTGCCCCTAGACCCCCAACCAAGGGGATGATCCCCCCAAACCCTTCATGGGGTGGAAAACCCCACACACACCCCATCGTGGATGTATCAACAATACTTTATGTATCAATAGTACCTTATATAGACACATTTACTCAACAATTGGGTACCCTCATTTTTCTATAGTTGGGTCAAATAAGTGTTCAAGTATAAAAAGGATGGATTCAAGATGATTTTTATGCTAGTTTCTATGCAAGTTTGTTTCCATATGATTTCTCTATAGGTTTTTCTCACCCCAAATCTCCACAATGGAGTGGTAAGTATGAAAATGTTAAATTTCTAAGAGAAATATTTAAATTATTTAATGCAATTAGCTAGACATTTGATGCAGATTATTGTGAATTTAAAGACTGTTAAAACTTGCATAATAGGGTGATACAATTGGTTTTAAAAGTAAAATAATTGCAAGCTATTTACTAAGGTTATGCAGAGATAAATGGCAAGAGTGACCAAAATGAAGTATGAGATAAAAGGAGTTCATTTAGAGATCAATCACTTTAGATTGGAAGGTTCTTGGATACACTGACCTAAGCCACATATATAGAGGACTTTAAGGAAATAATATTTAGGAGAAACCCACCTCCCAATGCTAGGAGGATAGTCCATAATGAGATTTCTCATGTTAGATTTCCTACATCAATCTAGTGCCTTGATTTAATCATGGAGTGTAGATAATATTACGATTAGATCTCTAGGAATATTATAGTTGTAGATAGAAGGGTGTTAGCTGAATTGTGAAGTGTTGCAATCACAAAAACCTTTGGTGTCCCACATTATCTAAATATTTATTTGACTACTAGGGAGCAAGCCTAAACAGTATCTGAACAAGGACTTGAATAATGCATAAAGACTATAAATAACCTTTGGATGAAGACTCCCAAGTCCTCTAACATGGAATTTCCTAAGAATCTATATAGGAGTGACTTCATCCCTAAATTTAATGACTTGGTGGCTCTTTTGAGTAGAGTTACAGACCTTGATTCAACCTCCAATTTGCAAATTAGATGTTCTATTATGTAGAGGAGATTCCTAGAGGAACTAAGAAGATCCATCTGGCACAAACCATAAGTGAAAATATTCACCACCATTTTTCCATGGATGAGAGAAACTATTATCTTTCAAATGACATCTTACATTGTATATACATTGGCCAATAATTTTAAATATAGAGGACTAACATGTCTCAATCCCATTGGTAATGGCCCTAACCAATACAAAGTTTATAATTGCTACCCTCAATTGAAATTACACAATGCTATGAATCACTATAAGAGGGTGAATGATTCTTTTATCATGTTTATTGTGAGAACATTGTAGGGAGATCTCAACAAAATACTATCCTCCTCTGCTATGGAACTCATTCATAATTTTGGTTATTAGTTCATTAAATTTCCAAAGTTCACTTATCTTAGAATGGAGGGTTTCTTTGGTGCACCATACCAATTGCCCAAGTATCCTAATGATAGAATGTTGCTTCTAGAAGTTACAAGGCAAATTTTCTCCTCCAATATAAGTTACTCAAATATATGCATAGGGCTAGATTTCCTTATCCCATGGTAGTTGGGAGGGTAATTTATGCTTATTCTTCTCACTAGTTAGTAAAGGGGTCAAACATATAATTGCATTTCTTTCATCTAAATTTTTACAGCATTAGAAGACACTTTGAACCCTATAGAAAAATGAAGAAATATGTGGGCTAGCTATAAAGATGAATTATACATTGATGACTTATGGTCCAATTATGAGGATGATTTGGAGAACAAGAAGAGGGCCTACTCTAGATTGTATGTTGAATATATTGAAACACTTCATCTCTTTGTAGTCCTTGATTGGATTGAAGATGGTCACAAGTTATTCCAAGAGAAAGAATATAATGAAATGGTCAAAAAACCCATATTATTGCTAGATTAGGCTAAAGAGGTCACTGACCTCAAATTAATTACAAGGTTAGTTATGAGGCTTACTAGGAGATGGTTTGAAATCCAATCTTCAACCCTTATGGACTATGGAATTGGATTAACAAATTTGACAAAATGGAAGAAGAGAAAGACTCCTTTGATGAAGAAGAGGGGAAATAATATGATGAAGTTGAGAAATAAGGGAGAAAGTAGAAGGTGAGATAAGAACTTCCTCAAATGCTAATACCAAAGGAAAGAAGAATAAAAAAGAGGTATTCTATGGCCAAACCAAGGGTATACAAGAGAAATACTAATTTTGTTGAGGAATCAAGACCTCAAGTTAAGAGAGACAAAAGGGCCAAACCAAGTACAGTTGAGTATCCTCCTCTAGCTCAAGGTGATCCTCTTCCATATCCCACTCCATCATATATCCTTCACCTTCCCTACTATTTCTACATCTTCTCCTACATCCACTTTTTCTCCTACCATTTCCACTTCTTCCCCTTCCATTGAAATCTCTATAGACATTTCCGCATATACCATTACTCCTCACATTTAACCCATAACCATTGATTCTTACCCTAATCCATCACCTACTTCCCAAACTTCCTTCTCATCCATGCCACTTCCTTAATTCACATTGTCTATCATTTCATTCACCATTC
Organism: Sequoiadendron giganteum; assembly: GCA_007115665.2. Classification (NCBI taxonomy): domain Eukaryota; kingdom Viridiplantae; phylum Streptophyta; class Pinopsida; order Cupressales; family Cupressaceae; genus Sequoiadendron; species Sequoiadendron giganteum. Next base: position 629,917,133 of record CM021101.1, read on the forward strand.
CATCCATTTATTTCCCTTCTACTTCCCTAGACCTTCCTCAAACCTTCATCACCCACCTATCTCACATGCTCGAGGAGGTTGTTGCTACAATGTTACCTTAGGTTAATAGAACAATGTTGAGCTAGATTGTTGTAGATACTCTCATTGCTACTTCTTAGGAGTTCCTTGAGCCACCTACCATGGAGGATGTGGAGAAATTGTTCGAGAAGTTTTAGGCCCAAGCAAAGGATAATATGGCCAACTTCAATATAGAGAGTGAGGTTCCTATTAATCAAGAGATGCCATTAGAAGAAGCATATGATTAAAACTGAGGTGGAACAAGTATTTTTGGAGGAAACAAATGTAAATGTAGAAAATACCCAGGCTAATGTTTCCCCCCCCCCCCCCCATCTCCACATGAACATAATGTTGAGCAACCAATTACTCTAGAATGGTTGCAAGAATAGTAAAGACATAGGCAACCAATAATTGAGACTCTTGAGCTAAGATTAGAAAGCCTTCTCAATAGGATAGAGAGACAAAAATAAAATAAGAAGGAAAAAATAAGGTCTCATATGACCAAAGATGTCCCTGGGTCTAGAATTTTGCATGTGGTGACCCCTGCTATAAATAAGGATAATAAAAGCATCTCACCTAAGGGCTTTAATATTTTCACTATTAATTTGGGTCCCACCAATAGGGTCCAAGAAATTGAAAAGCTCCATGGATACACGAGAAACATAGTACAAAGGATGAATTAAGATGAGGCCACCAAATCTCAATTAAGGACTCAAGTGGTGGAGTTAACTACTTTCATTAAGTATTTGCTTACTCCCATTCAAAGTGAGTGGGGTACAGTTGTTGCTCCTATATTATCATCCAAAGATGATGTAAATAAAATGGAAAAGATGAAGTGATGGGCTCAAACTACTTAGGCCTGGATGGACAACATTTTTTATAAAGGGAATTTAAGTCCATTGATTTTGTCATTCAGGTATAGAATAATTTCCTTTTCCTCAAAGAAGTGAACAAATTATCTGAGGACTGTAAAGATAATGAAAAGTTTCATGATAGGGTACATTCACAAAGTTGGAATCCATGAAGAAACTAACTAATGAATTTTGTTGAGGGAGAACATTTTGAGTAGGAATAAAATCAAGGGGCCTCACTATTTGACACATGCAATGAGTTTTGAAAGAGAAGTTATGTGCCAAGTAAATGAGGTAAATAAGATTAACATTCAAATAAAGAAATTTTTGGATTCATGTGAACTATTTTTGAAGGAGTTGATGAAGCAGCTAGAGGTTGATCCAAGCATAGAGTTGAATGTTTAGGAACTAAAGCAGCAACGAAAATTACAAATTTGTAGAAAATAAAATGATGATAATTAATCTTCAAGTTATTTAGATGAGGCTACTAAAACTTTGGTTGAAATATAGAATTTTTTGATAAGAATCCAAGTTAGATGATTGATCATAATCAATTAATCTAGAAATACGATACTAATTGTTATAGAATTTATGTTGTAGTTGGTTTGCATCTAGAAGAGGTCACTCATGCTTTGATCATCTTTGTGAAATTTACAGTTAAGGAAAAAATAGAAGGAAAAATTATTGTTGATGAAAAATATTTGTAAAAGAAGGCATAAATGTAGCTTGTTTTTCAAGTTGGCCCAAGAATGCACTTTTGGGAAATTATGCCCAATTTTTTTGGGATAAAGAATCAGTAATTCAATGATAGTTGTAAGATAGCTATATTGTTTTCAGAATGTTTTATGAGTTGTAATTAAATGTAATTCCCAATAAAGATTTGTAATTGAATTTAGTGGGAGATAGATGATGAATATGTAATGAAAAATTAATATGCTCCAAATATTAAATACAAATATAATCTTGACCCAAGTGGTGTTGAGATTATCTTCACCATTGATTATGCCCTAGGTTTTTTTGTCCTTTCCTATAAAATACAACACTCTCTCAATATAAAATTTTATTGAAACTATACTTGTTGAAACCAGATATTTGAAATCAATACAAGAAAGCATCAAATTTTTCTTTCTTTACTTGTGGTTTCTTATATTTGCATGGTTCATTTTCTTCAATGTTAGATTAAAAAGTTTAGTTATGATATAATGATGAAGTGTCAAGAAATTTGACATATCTTTGGTTCACACCATTAGTAGCTTTTTTATTATAACTTTCTTTGCATGGTTAGTTTGAACCTCATTTAATATTAGTTCAATTGTAAAGATTTATTTGAGTTACACCAAAATTAGGTACTTGGATAAATGTTAATAATCTAAAAAAAAATCATTACCATTAAATATTGCATTGTCCTTGTAGCATTGTGAGTTTATCTCTTATTAAAGAAGAATTGGTTTGTAAGAGATTCATCTATCTAAATCATTGAATCTTTATTGTCATTGTCCTTAGGGTTTGTTAACCTAGTTTCTCCTTACCCTATCCTTTTGATTTTTGTTTGAACATTGAATTAGTTTAGGAAGAAAGCATCACAAAAATTGTAAATCTGGTGTTAAAGATTATTTTCCGATCTCAAATCTGGAAATATAGTTGGGGTTCCATATCAAGATTAATCATTCAAAGCCCTTATTTTTAAGCTCCAATGAATTAAATGTAAGGTCTTTTTTGTTGAACGAGAATACATTGAACCACTTAATCATTTTTGTGAAGTCGAGACCTGACAAACGAAGCCTTGGGGTAAATTTTTTGAGTCATCGAGGTTAGATTTATTTTCAAGAGAGGATACTTAGTATTTGTTTGTGTTGTGATGTTTAAAAACACTTCTCAACACATGTCTCCTCTTAGATTAATTATGGAAGTTTTATTTGGATTTAATTCATTGCATGACTATAAAGTAATTTTTTCTTGAGAGTTTGCCTTAGAGAACATGTACTCTAGTGACTTAACAACCCTCTAAATGTACTTTCAAATATCGTTAGTGCTCATGGTAGAGCAGATAATAGGGAATTGAGTGAACCAACAACTTGAAGGACACTCTATACTAGATCAAATCCATGAACAAATATTAGATCTACATCTATAGAAGTGGCCCATACATATAAACTCGATCTTTTACAAAGAACACAAATTATTCTAAATCCAAAGTGAAGTATAAGTAGAAAGTTAATATTTTGTATCCTAAAACATCTTGATTTTATCATCTATAACAAATTCATAAATCATATTCATCTCTAAAACTAAGTACACTATACATTTAATTTCCTTAAGTTCAATATTTAGTTTTAAATTATCTTCTTTTATAACTACCAATTTTTAATCTATATTAATTTATACTTATTTAAAAAATCTTAAACAAACCAAAATTAAACATATTAAAAAATATTTTTTTTTATAAAAAATAAAACATTATCTAGTTATTATAATAATTAATATTTATAAATACTTTTATAATATATCCAAAATAATGTAAGTAGCCGATAGGCTACATATAGTGTGAGACTTGAGCCTGAAACAAGTCTCATGCCTGTAAAGTTTCAATTGCCATTTAAATGGTAAACCAGTTGTCGTTCAAAGGTAAAAGCCTCCAAAATCTCACTTATCACATAAAAGCCAAATAAATTATATTGGTTTGACAACACAATTGGAACATTCTATTTCTATTTGGAGTGTTTTTTTCAATTTGATGGAAAGTTTTTTTTTTCATTTGCATTGCTTTATGTTTTAAATATGTACATGCAAATATTTCATAATAGATGATACTTAATTTCTTTAAGGAAAAAATTAGATTTGTCTAAGTTTATTTCATTTCATTATTTAGCACTTATTATTAATTGTTTAATTCAGCCACATGTAATTAGAATTTGCAGTGCATCCATGTACAAAAACATACTCTCTAACATATTAACATATATATAGTTTTCTATCAGCGTAATCCTTGAACCTCCTTTAGATGCAAATACTAATTTTATTATTAGTTTAACTTGATAAAAAAAAATATATGTAAGCAGTGGAAAGAGTGCCCACACCCTTTTATTAAATCATAGAATAAAGAAATTACAGAGATTCTGCCAAACAAGAACCACAAGGCAGATAAAACCAAAAAGGACTAGAGAGGACAGAAGGTCCCAACAACAGAAGAAAGTATTACATCATAAAGGATCTAGACAAAGATTAGAAACCACATCAAAAGATCATAGAACAAGCATTAGCCTTTAATATTTTTTGTTGTTTCGGGAGAATAGAGCATCCATAGTCCATTGGGTGGCCCCCTCCGTAGCTTCCATGCCTTCAATTCAAATTTTTTCTGCATCAATCTTCCTTCCCTTCTTCCTCCTCACACCACAATCTAGTTTAAGTTTACCATTAGTTGTTTGGGCAATTCCAAGTTTCTGAAGCGGATTTAGGATCAAGTCATCCTCAAAATAGTTATGATTTGGGTTATCCAAGTGGTCCATAAAAGAAAAGGTGTCATCAAACTCATATTCAACCTCATTTGGATTGAGAGAAGCATCCGTCAAAGGATCTTGGACAACAATAATCAGAAGAGGAGATGACTCTAGGGGGAATAGGATCCTGCCTAAAAGTCTGATGGGAGTCCTAAAAATGACCATGGTTTTGCCATATGAAGTCAACATCAGGGGAACCATCCTTTTTTACCCATTTTTTGAGGCTAACAAACTTGTGTCCCAATTTTTGTTGGGTGGTGCAAGCCTCAATTTTGTGTCCCAAATTGTTGAGGGGGAAACAGCGAAAGGGTAGTCATTCGAAATTTAAATATTGAGTCCATATGCCATGGGAAGACTGAACATGAATAGAGTGGGAGAGAGGTTTGGAAATATCAATCAAAGCGTAGACCATGTAAAATCTACGGTCAGCATAAGCACCATTCGAGTCAAGTTTGACGAATGTACCAATTTGATTAATCAAATCCCAAATTAAATCTTTGTTTTTTAGCACCAAAGGCAGCTTGTAAAGTCTTATCCAAACCAGGATGGAAGTGATTTTAGCAGAGGTCGGATCAAAGAAGGGGGACCACAAAGAAATGAAGATTCTAGAATTCCCAAAGAACCAAGGACCATTCTAGAAAGCAAAATCGCAATTTTCAACAAAGCCAAAAGTGATTAGAAAAAAATTGAAGTCCATAGAATCGATGGATAGGGTGGGAAAGTTACCCCAATTGATTTGGATCCAATCTAGGAGCGTTGTCGTAGACAGACGCCTACACAAGCAACGCAAAATTAGGGATCACCTACAAGTATCAAGGGTGATCTTGTCTATGCGTTTGTTGGTAATATAGAATTCCTTGGGATCATCAAAGAAAATCATCGTAGAGTCCCCAAGGGAAAGATTATGGCCATCGGAATGAGGGTCTAGTTCATTAATGGGGGGAAGAGTGTGGAGCCACCGGTGTGCTAGAGGGAGGAGCATAGGGAGATGATCGCTTAATTTTCTCCAGACAGAAAGTCGAGCAAGTGTGAAATAGGTTTGACCTATTTTTGCACTTAGCAACAACCAAAGGATCCAACGCAGGAGGGCGAGAGACTACTTCAGGAGTCGTGGTAGATTGCCCGAGGGGATCAAAGCCTAGGGTTTGCTCGAGAAGGCAAGAGCGAGCCTCAAAGGCACCAGATCTAAGATCATACCGATGATTCCCATCTCCAACCTTGGTTTCATAACCTCCCAAAAAAATCCTACATTCCTTGTCTTTGGTTGTCGCCTTACGCCCCTTCTTGTCATCACGCCTGATCAGTTCCTCCACACAGCAATCCAGCTTCGCGCCCAAGATTTTTTCACTCATCTTCTATTAATATTTCATAAATGTAAGAGATATTAAGGTTTGGGCCTTGGTTGTTAGCACTATAGGAAAGAAGCCCCACAGGTTTACCAAGGAGCCTCCCCTTAACACTAGGGTAAATAGACTCCATTGTTGACACGATAGAGAGCAACCCCGCAATGTTTCAACCTTGGTTGTTGGCTCTATAGGCAAGAAGCCCCACCATTTCACCAAAGGTTCTCCCCTGAAACTTAAAAGATATTAAGGTTTGGCCCTTGGTTGTTGGTACTACAAGCAAGAATCCCCACCAGTTCACCAAGGATCCTCCCCTTAACACCGGGGTAAGAAAACTCCATTGTTAACATGGTAGAGAGTAACCCCGTGAGGTTTGAACCTTGGTTGTTGGCTCTATAGGAAAGAAGCCCCACCATTTCACCAAAGGGTCGCCCATGTTTATGTTGGAGTGAAAAAGACATTGAGAGGGGGGGTGAATCGGTGATTTTAACTGTTTTCACAATTTTAATAAAACTGAAATAAACCCGATGTATGCTCTCATTTATCAATGATAAAATCATTCATGTATTGAATGCAATCACATAAACTAAACTGAGAATAGTAATAGGGAAACATATCATATTAGATCATTCATGCACAGAATCAGATGAACCACAAAGAATCAAATAAACACAAGATATGTCAAGTGGAAAACCCTCTTGGGGTAGAAAAACCACTCCTTAACCTGCTGCCTTTTCCAGGCTTTCATTTTAATAATCATTTTTGACAATGCCTCATAGGCTGATTTCTGAGCACCAACTCAAGGAGCACCAAGCCCTCTTTTAGAAACACCAATTTCTAGGAGCACCAACCCCTTTTTTGTTTTCAATAATACATACAATGATACAGAGGATCTCTTTGTTTCTTTGATTTTAGTCAAGTGCCTCTTGACTGACAATGTATACAATTCTCAAGGTTCAAGTATGACCCTTCAGAATTCTACCCATTGTCAAGCCTTAAGATAGCTTGAGGAAATAGCTCATCATTTTTTATTTTCAATCTCAATGCTCAACTTCTCTATAATACAATCACAGTGATATTCTCACACTTGTTTTTCATAGTCTTTCTCATACATGTTTCATAGTTCTTCACAAACACTTAACTATCTCTTTATGTTTTTATGAATCTTAAAAGCCCAAATCTCTTTGTTTTCTTATTTTTACAAATTCAACATTACATTCAAGGGAGGTTACAACAGTAGCTCGTATTACAAAAACAAGACAGAGGTGATTGTCAGATTACCCACTTCCTGTCGAGCAACCTTGCCAGATATTCCTGTGTCCTTAAGAGATAGATATTTTCTTTTGACAAGAGTAGAAAGGCGATATGCAAATATAGAAAGGAAACTGAACTTTTTCTACACAAGCAGCCTACACAGGCAGTGCTCAATGAACCAGCATTAAGACAATACATATTCCATAAATAATAGCCACTCTAACTGCTGCAATAGTAAAGTAACTAAAAACATAATGTTGTGCATCTGAAACTTCATAAAAATGCACCCAAGAACAGTTACCCACGACTCTAGGTGAGAAGCTGAGAAGATTTTGCAGGCTTCAAAATTACCCACAACCCAAAAAAATCATTCCTTAATGCATGAGCAGATTTAATATGATAAAGTAAATTGATATGCATTTCTGAGAATGTGAAATCAACATGCAAATATTCTGATCACAAACAAATGAACCCATTTTACATTCTTCCACATTGAGATAAACATGTATCTCCAGTTAATTTTTCCAATAGAAGTAACAGTTCTACAAAGTAGATAAAGAGATGAATACCTAAGAAGACCAAAAGAGACTTTTCCATGTAGCAATTTAGCAGACCAACAGAGAAGTTGAACAACCCGAGCTACATCCTATTTCTAGCTCTTATCCAGTGACAAGAGACTGACAAGAGAATCGACCATGGTGATGGTCTCACATATTCCCCCATTTGTTGTCCAAGAAAGTCAGAATAAACAACTAACATAGTGAAACGGCTGAGAGAAGTTTTCCATGGTGGCGGCCAGAATAGGGTTAGAAACCCATGAAAAATGAAACGGTAAAGTGATTGCCCTAAATTTTCAAGGTAAATACAACCAAAATTGATAAGGTTTGAAGTCTGAAAGGACTTAAGTGATAATCAAAAGACTCATAATGCATTTTGAAATCTACGGACTATCTAATGCCTTGTATGCCGACCATCTCATTACCTTCGAATGCATGCACACCGTAGATCATCATTACCACTGTTCAAATGTTAAGCATGTGTAATGCTGACCAAATAATTCCTTGCATTATTACAAACCAAATGTCGATTTCCTTGGACTGATTTGATTCTAAGTAATCAAGTCCAAGTCACTTCCATGGTGACAATTTAAATAATCAAAACCTTATTATTGTTGTCGGCCTTAAGGCCTATTAAAGTGTTAACCAATAGACTCGAAATTCATGCACAAGGAAGATCACATTTTTTCCAATGTTCAAATTGATTGCCACCTTATAATGTCATATATACTCAATATATCCAAAGCCTTATGAAAAATAATAAAGGCTAATTTCATGCCAAATAATGTGCCAATTATCCATGCCCAATACCATATACCATATGCCCAAGCCATTATCAGTTGTTTAAGGAAACCTGATAGGGTTTTCTTAAAACTAAAAACCAACTGCATTTTATAAACGCAAGCACCAAGAAACAGAGAGCATTACCTGAATAAGGATAGAGAAATACAACTCTGAAGAAGATCAAAAACATTATCAATTTCATGATGCTAGAAACTAATCAAGCCAAAACATATAAACCTGTAGATCACTGAATATGCCAATATCATATAATCAAGTGAATCACTGTAGCACAAAATGTCAAACTTGAACATGGAATCATTTTTCTATAAACCAGATTCCTTGTGATTTGCACATGGAGTCAAGAGATCAGTGCCACCAAAGATAATATCATAAATGAAGTAAATATGCCAAATGATAGAATGGAAATAGTTCAACTGAGTAATCAACCACAAAGATGCCAAACTGAAGGAAATATTGTCATCAAGGACAAATAGCAAGATAGAAGTTCAAAAAACTCCCCCTTTGTCCTTAATAGAAAAAACTGAGCCACCAAGCCAAAATAATGAACCGAAACCAAAAGCTCATAATTCTCCCCCTTTTTGTCACAAGGATAAAGGGAATCCACAATAATGAACCAAAACCAACAGTGAATTGCCATGAAGCTACAAATATAACATTTGAGCAGCACAATATGAGCTGCAAGGAGAGCTAACCAGCTCCCCCTATCACCAAGATAGAGTATTTAAGATAGCAAATATTGAGAGACAACTCCCAATCTAGACTGAAGTCTTTCAAATACTTCTTTAGCCAAAGGTTTTGTAAAAATGTCAGCAACTTGTGCTTGTGTAGGAACATATTGCATAGAAACCTTATTAGCCAGCACCTTTTCGTGAAGAAAGTGAAATTTAATAGCAATGTGTTTAGTGCGAGAGTGCATAACAGGATTCTTGGAAATATTGATCGCACTAGTATTATCACACATAATAGAAATAGGTTTAGGAATTTCAATACCCATGTCAGATAATGTCTGTGACATCTAGATTACTTGAGTACAGCAAGAGGTGGCAGCAATGTATTCTGCTTCAGCAGTAGAGAGTGAAACAGATTCTTTTTTTTTGTTGTGCCATGCCACTAATCGATCACCAAGAAAGAAAGCAGCACCAACGGTTCTTTTCCTATCATCCAGACAACCAGCCCAGTCAGAATTAGTATATGCAATTAATGATAAATCATTGCTTCTGGGATACCAGAGTCCATAATCAATAGTGCCTTGAACATATTTAAGAATCCTTCTAACAACATTAATATGAGATTCCTTAGGAGATGATTGATATCGTGCAACCATGCAAACAGCTTGCATTATGTTAGGTCTTGAGGCTGTTAGATATAATAGGCTGCCTATCATTGACCTATAGTTAGTTGGATTTACAGTAGTAGAATCATCAACCTTGTTGATTTTACAACCGGTAGCCATTGGAGTGCTAACTGGATGACATTCATCCATTTGAAATTTCTTTAGTATCTCTCTTGCATAATTTGTTTGAGAGAGAAAAGTACCAATTTCAAGTTGAGAGATTTGAAGACCTAAAAAGAATGATAGTTCTCCCAACATTGACATTTCAAACCCAGATTCCATAATCTGTGAGAATTTTTGACTCAAAGCAATATTGTTGCAGCCAAACATCGTATCATCAACATAGATTTCAACAACTATAATATCAGAACCTTCAACCTTAACATAAAGATTGTTGTCTACACCTCCTCTAATAAAATCTTTTGAAAGTAAGTGACTGTCCAGTCTGGAGTACCAAGCTCTAGGAGCTTGTTTTAGGCCATATAAAGCCTTTTTCAGCCTGTAAACATGATTGGGCTTGTTTTTGCAAGTAAACCCTTCAGGTTGTTCTATGTAAACTTCTTCATCCAAATAACCATTCAAAAAATCAGTTTTTACATCTATTTGATATACAGTAAAGTTTTTGAAAATAGAATAAGCCAAAAATATTCTAATAGATTCAAGTCTAGCTACAGGTGCAAAGGTTTCACCAAAGTCAATACCTTCTTTCTGAGCATATCCTTTGCAAACATATCTAGCCTTGTTGTGAACAACATGGCCATTTTCATCATGTTTGTTTCAGAATATCCATTTACCTCCTATGACATTTTTGTCATCTAGTCTTGGGACTAGCTCCCAAGTCTGATTTTTCTCAATTTCATCAATTTCATCCTACATTGCATTAAGCCAGCATTCATCAGTTAGAGCTTCATCAAAAAAAAATTGGCTCAAACTGTGTAATTAAACAGAAAGCAGTAAACTCAGCTATGTGATATTTTTCATCATAGTTAACAGTTCTTTTCCTTGTTTGAACTCCTGTTGATTTATCTCCAATAATCAGATCTTTAGGATGGTTTCTAGCAAGAGATTTTGAAGGAGTTTTTGTTACACATTTTTCAAGGCTAGTTTCAGGGTAAATGCAAGAAGTTGGGTCCACGAAGAGGGGAAGTTTTGGCAAAAAAAAAATATCTCGCAGAAAACGCGTATGCATTTTTAAAAAACACGTATGTGTTATGCATGGGGTACCCGAGCCTAAAAAAATGTGTACGCACTAAAAAATGCGTATGCACTAAAAAACACGGACGCACTAAAAAACACGTACGCGTTTTATAACACATACAAGTCATTTATTTAGTACGTGTTTCTAAAAAGCATTTTTTTTTAAATAATCAAATAAATAAAGAACACATATGCGTTTTGTAACGCGTATGCATTTTGTAACGCGTATGCGTTTTTAAGCGTTATTAAAATTTTGAATCTCCAACCCACATGTAGCCTTGGTTTTAGGCTCGGGAAAGGCTTGGCAATCCGAGCCTTAGCCCTTGACTTGCAACTAAAAAACTAAGGCAGATTGAAGAAGAATGTTCAACTTTAACAATATGGCTGATGAATTTTTTTTCTGAATCAATCTATAAAATTAAAACCAATTATAGAACACGATGTCTAGTTTTCAAATATATAAAAAAAAATTAAGATTGGTTTATATTTTCTATTTTTTAATTAATTTCAAAACAAACTAGTCCTTAAACTTGAAATATCAGACTTTTTATGTTTTTTAATAACTTTTTTTTGGTTAAGTTTTTTGTAAAAAAAATTATATGACATCAATCTTCAGACAATTCTCTACACAATAAAAAAAAAGTTTCAAAAAATGTTTAGTTTAGGTCAAATTATGTTGTCTGTACACGTTGATTTTTAAAAACAATAATTAAGGCCAATAAAAATTTAATAAAAATATATATATTCAACAAAAAATTACAAAATAAATTCCTCATCAATATTCATGTTGTTAGCTCTCTTTCCCCAAAAGGAATTATCAAAATAGTTTTATTGGGTCAAAAATTTGTGTTCGTACACATGCATGGTATGGTAAAAAAACAGGGACTTTTAAAAAGTTGTTTTTATAGATCCTTATCAACATTTAATTTCTACAATCTGGGTATTCGAATAAATTACATATTTGGAAACTAGATTACAAATTAAAATTTTCATATTACTGATTTTTTTAAGATTCATTGTGTAAGTGCCTCAAATTTTCAATCCAAGTGTGACAATTTCCAAAAAACAGAAAAAAACTTCCACTTTTTGAGCTTTTTGTGGACCCAACTTCTTGCATCAGCCCTTCAACATCTTTAGATTTTGCTTCAGCTAGTTTAGGACTTGTTGATTCTGTTTCAGGCTTTGCAGTTTCAAAGCCTTTTGAATTTATATCAAGTTCAAATTCTTCCTCCTCATCATCCTGCATAGGTTCAACATCTAAAAGCATATTTTCATCAAATTTGACATTGACAGATTCAATAATCTTATTCAGCCTATTATTAAAGTATTTATAGGCTTTGTTGTGAGCAGAGTATCCTAAGAAGATACCTTCATCAAAATTAGATTGAAAATTTCCTAAGTTGTCATCATCTCTCTTGATAAAATATTTGCAGCCAAATATTCTGAAATATTTAATTGAGGCGGATTTACCATACCACAGTTCATATGGAGTGAAATTGGATTTCACTCTGATCAGGCCTCTATTCAAAATATAGACAATTGTATGAACAGATTCTTTCGAAGACATGTTTGGCAGATTTGCTTCATTCAGCATAGTCCTTGCCATCTCTTTTACTGTCTTGTTCTTTCTCTCAACAACCCCATTTTGTTGAGGTGTTCTGGCAGCAACATATTGTCTTTTTATGCCATGTCTTTCACAGTAGTCAATGAATTCTTGTGAGGTGAATTCACCACCTTTGTCATATCTTAGACATTTCAATTTTAAATCTGACTCCCTTTCTACTATTTTTCTAAAGACTTCAAAACTTTCAAAAGCTTTAGATTTGTGCTTGAGAAAGGTAACCCATACCATATGAGAGTAGTCATCAACAAATAGCATGAAATATTTCTCACCATTGATAGATCTAGTCCTTGTAAGACCACATAAGTTAGTATGAACAAGTTGTAGAGGTCTAGTAGAAGAATGTTCGTTAGATTTAAAGCTTACCTTTGTTTTCTTTCCTTTGAGACATTCTTTACAGACTGCATTTTCAGGTTTTCTCAGAACAAGCAGACCTCTTACATTATGATTCTTACTAACCCTAACCATATTTTCAAAATTAATATGACCTAGTCTCTTGTGCCACAGCCAACTTTCTTCAACATGACTCATTAAGCGCATACCTTGATTATTTTCATTTCTAGATGTGTCAAGGAGATTGTAGACATTTCCCTTAGTCCTTCTTCCAGCAGCAATAGCTTTTCCAAGCGTATTTTTAATTTCACATCCATGTGAAGTGAACAAGACCTGATAGCCACTGTCATAGATTTGACTGACACTCAGAATGTTGTGCTTTAATCCTTCGTCGTAGTACACATTGTAAATAGGAGTGTCTTCATTCAGAAACAGTGAACCTATACCTTTTTATTTGTATACCTGAATTATCTCCAAACTTCACATATCCACCTACATAATCTTCAAGATTAGTGAATTTTTCTTTGTCACCAGTCATGTGGTTTGAACAACCACTGTCCAGGACCCATAAGTCTTTTTTCTTGGAGTGGAAAGTAGTTTGAGCTAACATAGTTTGTTCTATGTTGTTGACAGTTTTAAGTTTCCAAACCTTTTTAGTTTTCTGTTGTTTATTCTGCTGATCAGCTTTACATTGCTTAGCAGAATGACCCATGGTATTGCATGTGAAGCATCTTATCTATCTTGTAAAGCCAATATTTTTCCTATAATCAAATCTAGGTGTTCTAGGATTTATAAATCTGCAAGAGCTCACTTTGTGGCCAAATTTGTTGCAAAAATAACAGTACCCATAAAAGAAAGGGTTAGAATTATATGAAATTTTGTTACTCCTAAAAGGATGAACATGATCCTTATCAAAATCAGGATGTTTAGGTTCAGCACTTTTGTTTCCAGCAACAACATTATCCTTTGCACTGTCATTTGAACATTCACCTTTCATAAATCCAATACATGTTTTATCCTTGTTCAGTTTCTGTTTACTGAGCATGTCATTCAGTTTAAGAGTACTCTCATATTTCTCAATGGTCTTCCTGAGATCAAAAATCTCATGTTCAAGTTTTTGAATTTCTTGATCTTTAAAGTTTATGCCAATACGAAGACAATCTTCAACTCTCTTGGATTCTTCAAGTTGAGTTTTTAATGAGACTATTTCAAGATTTGTGAGTTGCTCTTGTGCAAGATCTTGAGCAGAATTTTGTTTTTAAGCACGCATTTGTTTTTTAAGTTTTCTTAGCTCTTTTAGAGCACATTTCAGTTCACCTTCAAGATCCACTTCACCATCTCCAGCATCATTGATGTTAGTTTCTTCTTGCTGAATGATTTCAGCCATGGATAGATTTTCATCCTCTTCATCTAAAGAATCTTCATATTCAAAGTCTGTTTCATTTTTGTTGAACAGACTTTTCTTCTTTTTGAAGTAGAATTTTTGTTTAGGTCTATAGGCCTTTTTCTTAGCCAATTTTTCAGATTTGTCATTATCACTATTTGGATCAACATAGGGGCACTTTGCAGCAAAGTGCCCTATTTTTCCACAGTTCAAGCATTTGAAGGAAAGTTTTCCCTTATACTTTCTAGACCCCTTTTTGAGCTTCCTCACAAAGTGGGATTCTTTGGAATTAGAAAATTTTGATTCAGTGAGCTCATCCTTTTCTTTCCTTTTAGCATTAAATGTTGTTTCTTTTGCAGAGGTATTGTTTTTACTAATCCTCATTTCATAGGCAATCAGAGTGCCTTGTAGGCTGTCAAGGGTAAGCTGGTCAACGTGTTTCTTCTCTTCTAGAGTAGCGACCTTAGCTTCAAATTTTGTTGGTAAGGTTCTGATGACCTTAGTTACAACATCAAATTCCTTAACTTCTTCTCCCAGACCCTTCATGGCATTGACAATTTCATCAACTCTTAAAAAGTAATCAGCTACTTTTCATCGTCTTTCATTTTTATTTCTTTAAACTGGTGTTTTAGAATGAGGACTTTAGACTATTTTACTTTTTCATTCCCTTGATAGATAGTTTCAAGTTTAACCCAGATTTCCCTAGCAGAGTTGCAGTGCATGACTTTAATAAAGACATCTTTAGTCAGTGCACACAGGAGAGCATGTTTTTCTCTCGTATTAGTTTCATATCTTTTCTTTTCATCAGAAGTAGTAGGCAGAGTTGTTGGTACAGTGTACCCAGTCAATACTATGCTCCAAACATCAAGGTCAATAGAGGTTAAATAAGTTTCCATTCTGATTTTCGTGAATACATAATCAGTTCCATCAAATAATGGAGCTCTAGTCATGGATGTGCCTTCATGAGCTTCAGACATTTTGAATAGACTCCAAGGCCAGAATCAATCCTAGGTTGGAAAGACCTATCAGAGGACCCTAGGCTCTGATACCAATTGTTGGAGTGAAAAAGACACTGAGAGGGGGGGGTGAATCAGTGATTTTAACTTTTTTCACAATTTTAATAAAACTGAAATAAACCAGATGTATGCTCTCATTTATCAATGATAAAATCATTCATGTATTGAATGCAATCACATAAACTGAAATGAGAATAGTAATAGGGAAACATAGCATATTAAAGCATTCATGCACATAATCAGATGAACTACAAATAATCAAATAAACACAAGATATGCCGAGTGGAAAACCCTCCTGGGGTAGAAAAACCACTCCTTAACCTGCTGCCTTTTTCAGGCTTTCATTTTAATAATCATTTTTGACAATGCCTCATAGGCTGATTTCTGAGCACCAACCCCTCTTTTAGAAACACCAATTTCTAGGAGCACCAACCCCTTTTTTGTTTTCAGTAAGACATACAATGATATATAGGATCTCTTTGTTTCTCTGATTTCAGTCAAGTGCCTCTTGAACAACAATGTATACAATTCTCAAGGTTCAAGTATGACCCTTCAGAATTCTACCCATTGTCAAGCCTTAAGACAGCTTGAGGAAATAGCTCATCATTTTTTATTTTCAATCTCAATGCTCAACTTCTCTATAATACAATCACAGTGATATTCTCACACTTGTTTTTCACAGTCTTTCTCATACATGTTTCATAGTTCTTCACAAACACTTAACTGTCTCTTTATGTTTTTATGAATCTTAAAAGCCCTAATCTCTTTGTTTTCTTCCTTTTACAGATTCAACATTACATTCAAGGGAGGTTACAACAGGAGCTCATATTACAAAAACAAGACAGAGGTGATTGTCAAAATACCCACTTCCTGTCGAGGAACCTTGCTAGATATTCCTGTGTCCCTAAGAGATAGATCTTTTATTTTGACAAGAGTAGAAAGGCGGTATGCAAATATAGAAAGGAAACTGAACTTTTTCTACACAAGCAGCCTGCACAGGCAGTGCTCAATGAACCGACATTAAGACAATACATATTCCATGAATAATAGCCACTCTAACTACTGCAATAGTAAAGTAACTAAAAACATAATGTTGTGCATCTGAAACCTCATAAAAATGCACCCAAGAAAAGTTACCCACGACTCCAGGTGAGAAGCTGAGAAGATTTTCCAGGCTTCATGATTACCCACAACCCAAAAAAATCATTCCTTAATGCAGGAGCAGATTTAATATGATAAAGTAAATTGATATGCATTTCTGAGAATGTGAAATCGACATGCAAAAATTTTGATCACAAACAAATGAACCCATTTTACATTCTTCCATATAGAGGTAAACACGTATCTCCAGTTAACTTTTCCAGTAGAAGTAACGGTTCTGCAAAGTAGATAAAGAGATGAATACTTGAGAAGACTGAAAGAGACTTTGCCATGTAGCAATTTACCAGACCAACAGAGTAGTTGAACAGCCCGAGCTACATCCAATTTCTAGATCTTATCCAGTGATAGGAGATTGACAAGAGAATCGACCATGGTGATGGTCTCACATATTCCCCCATTTGTTGTCCAAGAAATTCAGAAAAAACAACTAACACAGTGAAATGAATGAGAGAAGTTTTCCATGGTGGCGGCCAGAATAGGGTTAGAAACCCATGAACAATGAAACGGTAAAGTGATTACCCTAAATTTTCAAGGAAAATACAACCAAAATTGATAAGGTTTGAAGTCTGAAAGGACTGAAGTGATAATCAGAAGACTCATAATGCATTTTGAAATCCGCAGACTATCCAATGCCTTGTATGCCGACCATCTCATTACCTTCGAATGCATGCACACCGTAGATCATCATTACCACTGTTCAAATGTTAAGCATGTGTAATGTCGACCAAATAATGCCTTGCATTATTATAAACCAAATGTCTATTGCCTTGGACTGATTTGATTCCAAGTAATCAAGTCCAAGTCACTTCCATGGTGACAATTTAAATAATCAAAACCTTATTATTGTTGTCGGCCTTAAGGCCTAGTAAAGTGTTAACCAATGGACCCGAAACTCATGCACAAGGAAGATCACATGTTTGCCAATGTTCAAATCGATTGCCACCTTATAATGCCATATATACTCAATATATCCAAAGCCTTATGAAAAATAATAAAGGATAATTTCATGCCAAATAATGTGCCAATTATCCATGCCCAATACCATATACCATATGCCCAAGCCATTATCAGTTGTTTAAGGAAACCCGATAGGGTTTTCTTAAAACTAAAAACCAACTGCATTTTATAAACCCAAGCACCAAGAAACAGAGACCATTGCCTGAATGGGGATAGAGAAATACAACTCTGAAGAAGATCAAAAACATTATCAATTTCATGATGCTAGAAACTGATCAAGCCAAAACATATAAACCTATAGATCACTGAATATGCCAATATCATATAATCAAGTGAATCACTGTAGCACAAAATGTCAAAACTGAACATGGAATCATTTTGCTATAAACCAGATTCCTTGTGATCTACACATGGAGTCAAGAGATCAGTGCCAACAAAGATAATATCATAAATGAAGTAAATATGCCAATGACAGAATGGAAACAATTCAACTAAGTAATCAACCACAAAGATGCCAAACTGAAGAAAATATTGTCATCAAGAACAAATAGCAAGATAGAAGTTCAACAGTTTAACTTGATAACTTGAGGCAGAACCTTTGCTACCTTGATCTATTGTCGATGTTCACTCGATTCCTGCTCGTCCCTTGTTGAATGACTTTGTTGGTCCTTTATTCGCTCTTGTCTCCTCTTCTTCATCATCGGCTCCCTCGCTACATGATGGCTCCTTGCCCGAGGTGGCTGTTGTGGACCCACTCCCCTTGCCCCGCATGGTGGATTTCAATTTCGAGTCTTCTTAGTCAGTTGTGCTGAGGAAGAAGGGACTCCCCAAACTCGTTGCTTCTCTACGGCCTTGGGTTCAGGGAGTCAGATTAGTCCCATCTGGTTATGGGGTTGTCTAATCCTTGTTCATTGTTCTATAGCTATCAGTTAGTTGTTTCTATTTTTTTTCTTCTAGTCCATGTTCTATTCTGAACTAGCTTCTTTTTGGCCCTTTGGGCTTCAGTGTGAAGGGTACAACACCCTGTAAATGTTGCTTATTTTATGAAAAACATATATATATTAAATTATAATAATTTTTATATAATCAAAACATACATAATTAAATGTGATTTTGTGTTTTAGCTAAATAGGCACAACCTTGAACGTAGAGGCAATGCCAAATATTTTCAGATTTTCTAGTAACAATTCTCACACAAAGTATGTAAGGTTGATGGAAAATATGACAAAAGGCATATATTATTTTTTTAATGAATATGTCTCTATTATCTATAAAATAATATTACATGTATTTTAAAAAATTGGATAGAAGAAGTCATGCTAAGATAAAATTTAGAATAAAAATATAATCCAGATTACAAGTTAAAAAATTATGAGGAGGGTCCCAATCTTTTTGTTTACTTTAAATATTAGCTAGTTCAACATTAAATCCGTTTTGAGTATTCATTAAAATTGTGTTTAAGTTTAATTGGATTAAATTTATGAAGATAATGATATGTTTCTTGATTACATTATTAATTAAAATTATTTTTATAATAGTCTATGTTTAATCTTTAGAAGAATTTAATGAACTATATTTCCTATTAGTGATAGCTTAACAAAAAGACTATTTTTGGTTTAAACATATTCTCTTTCATAATATTGTAATATAAAAGTCAACTTGTAATGTAAATATGTAATCTCATGAGGTATGATAATTTATTATATAAAACAAAAATATCAATATAAAAAAAATAATGATGTAAGGTATTTCACAGTGATATGGTTGAAGCTTATATATGTGTATGTTAAGGATGGGATTCATTATTATAAAGTGACAAAATATTTAGTATAATTACTTCTAGAAAAAATTATGTAAAAAATATTGAGAGATATTATTCTCTAGATATATTGATCTTAAGTTTATGATTTAGATTTTCACTTTTAACAAATCAATATAACATTCAAAATGCGCGTGGGCGGGAGAAATTTTTCTCTACAACGGGCCGACGCTGGGAAGGCTACGACTGCGAATGGTGTCTGTGTGCTTCCGGCTGGGGGTGTGGTCGGGGGTCCTGCTCCTGGTGCGTGCGTTGGGGGTCCTTCTGTTTCCTCCTACGGAGCTCCGCGATCTGTTGTGGCTCCGCTCTCCGCATCTTACGTGCCTGGTGCGGATGGCTTTGTTTCTGGCGTGGTCCCTGGTCTCCCTACCGTTGGGGACTCCTCTGCCTCGGTGCCTATCCCTGGTCCCTCTCCCATTGTGGGCTCCTCTGGCCCAGTGCCTGTGGCTGTGCAGTTTGGTGGGCTTGCGGGCTCTACTCCTGCCCATCATTTGGTTCCTCCTGCTACTGCTACTATAGGGAAGGCGAGATCTTTTTCTGATGTTGCTAAGGGGGGTGTTCAGCCTCCATCTCTTGTTCATAGGTCTCTACCCTGCGCCCAAGATTCCCCTATGGTGGTTTGTGGTCCAGAGATCGTCTAAAATGAGGAATATTATTTGAAAACGGGTGTGGTTTGCAGGTTCAATGGCCTATGGCCCTCCCTCCCGGATCTCCATGATTGGGTGTCGGTTTCCTGGAAGCCTTTGGTGGTTGGGGAAATTAAGATCTACCCTAGCGCTAGGGGCTTCTTTATTGCTACCTTTGCCTCCCCTCTTGAACGAAACTATGTTTTGGACAAGGGGTGGATGTGGGGTATCCATTCTCTGTCCATCAGGCCTTGGTCTCATTCTTTCAACCCCCTTATGGAGCCGTTGAACACCAGACTGGTATGGGTCCGTTTGCCTAACCTTTCTCTCTAGTTTTGGGAGGAATCATGCTTTGAGGCCATTGGCAATTCCATCAATCGATTCCTAATGGTGGATTCTACTACTCGGGAGTTTGGACACACTACGGTCGCTCGGTTGTTGGTTGATCTGGACATCTCCAAACCTCTCCATGGGGATGTTGTTTTGCTGGTGGAGGACAGACCTTGGAAGCAGCTCTTGGACTATGAGGGTCTCCCCTTTCGGTGTAGGAGATGTTTTGTCATGGGTCATTTGGCCTTTGCCTGTCCTCAAGACTGCCGCAAGGGTGCTGCCACTTGGTGGAAGGACGCTCTCTTGGACCACCTCACGGTGGGCCCTTTGGATACTGCTTCTGTGGAGGCTGACGAACATGTTTCTGCTCCTCACTCGAACATCCCTACTATGGAACCACCTTTGGACCGATCTGCTGACGCTGGTTTGACTGTGCCTGACCGTTCTTCAACTTTTGTTATCGCTACTCTGTCTGTTTCGGTCTACCCTTTGTTGAACGCCTCTATTGTTCCTATGGTTGACTCGATCGTTGTCGCTCCGCTTCCGTCTCCATTGCTACTTGATGGCTCCTCTCCGGTGGTGTTTGGGGTGGAGTCGCTTCTCTCTCCTTCCCCGTTGCCTGTTTCTGAGCCTCCCTGGTCGGTGGTCCTGCGGAAGAAGAAAGGTCTCCCCAATTCCGTTGCTGATTCTCGGCCTCGGATGCGTGGTGCCAGCCTTGACCCCTATGTTTCTGGGTTTGCTTAATTCTTTTTTTTTCTACAGTTGTCTGTCAGTTGTTCCTGGTTTTTTCCACAACTATCTGTCAGTTGTTTATGTTTGTTCCTATAGTTCAAATTCGGTTTTGAACTATGTTGTCCTTTGGCCCTTTGGGCCCTTTGTGAAGGGTATGGTACCCTATAAATGCTACTTAATTTTTCAAAAACAAATCAAATAAAAAATTAAATTGAAACAATAGAAAAAACAAAAGATAAATTTTAAAAATAAGATTGTTTAAATATTATTTTTTTATTTTTTTCTATTTCTTTATGACAAATAAATATGTAAATAATTTGATATTGTTTACAATATTTTTAAACTATTATGTATGTGAATTTGTAACAGTTTGGAGAAAAAATTAGAAGCTTTCACTGCTTATTTATAGAAGTGATTAAATCTACATTGATGTTCAAAGTTTATGTTTATGATACACTTAATTCTAATATTCTTTGATAGTGCATTAGACCTAATTTTTCATCATTGATTTGCTTAACTGAATGTCTACATCATTATAGTGTAGGTGTAATTAGACATCTTTATTTCATAAAAAAAAAGTTGAGATAATAAGCTTCAAACATGATATCTCTATATATTTTATATAATTTTATAATAAAAAAATAATAGTGAATCTCATTATTCAATTGAATTTGGTGAGATCTAACACTTCTATGTATTATTGTTTATGTCTTGAGCATGACTATTTAAGAAAATGTGAAAGAAAGTAATAGAAATGGTCGATACCACCAAAAGGATCCCTCTTTGGTTAATAGGTACTTTAACTAGTATTCTCGTTATTGGTTTAATAGGCATTTTTTTCTACAGTTCTTATTCTGGATTAGGATCATCTTTATAGAAAACAAACGTATTGTGTATCTATAAGAGATAGTGTACATAAAGATAAGATCTTATCCTTCTTTGAACACAAAGGAAGGTAAGGTCTCATCTTTACTTATTATTTATTGTAAATTGTAGATTAATGACATGATTATAATTGATACAAATCCTACAAATATTCTTTTTGTTTTCAGAAAGATTTAGAAATTTGGATCAATCCAATTAGACTTTTTTTTCTTTTTCAATTCAATAGAAGATGGTTACCCAAATCCTACAAATATTCTTTTTGTTTTCAAAAAGATTTAGAAATTTGGATCGATCCAATTAGACTTTTTTTTTTCAATTCAATAGAAGTGAAGGAGTAGGCAGAGATAAAAATAACACCGAAAAATAATTTTATATTTTTACTCATTCAAACACAGAACAGCCAAGAAAATATTTTCTACTTCAGAGCAATTTTTTCATATTAATTTTTTTGTCCTCAAAAATTACAAACATTCCAAGATATATAACCAAAGTTTACGGCTCAAAACATAAATACAAACTTAATAAAAGCCATGCTAACAAAAGTCCAATCGATTATAAAAACATGTCCTAATGACTTAAATATCCGTCTGTAAAGCTAAGCTATCTGCCAGGGCACACCACACAAAACAACACCGCTAAAAACAAGCGAACCGCTATACCGCGGTGAGGGAACGGACGACCAGCGGTAGAGCGGTGACCGAGCACAAAATGCTAACCCACATTACCACGGTCAGTGAACATGACGGTCGCGGTGTGGCGGTAGCCACACTGGCGGTCAACAAACGGACCAAGCACGGAGAAAACAACCCACCGCACTACCGTGGGCGGTTAGTGAAGGAACCGCGGGACAGCGGTGACCATGCATCGACGGTTAGCAAACGACCAGACTTAGAGCAACGGAGAACACCGCTGGCGGTTAGAATGGTGACTACGAGATGGCGGTAACAGTAAATTGGTGGTTAACCGCATTGCCGCAGGCATCATGCGGTTAGTCCGCGGTAATGAGGTAGACGAAGAACGAGACCACCGTGTCACCGCCAACACTAAAGAGCTCAATCGCAGTAATGCGGGAGACTATGGGAGAGACAGCCGCGAGACCGCGGATAGGAGAGAGAAGGGGCACGGTAGCCCGGTAGACGCCGTTGAACCGTGAGCAGGTGAGTCTGAGGGCGCGGGGGCGCGGTAGGAGCAGGATACAGGCGTGGAAGTGGAGTGAAACTCCAACAAGAAGATGTTTACCCAAATCAGAATATCATGTTAAAAATATGATTTCCCATGTAGTCTTATTGTATCATATATAAATATAGTTTAATTCTATTTGTTTAACTATAATAAAGGCGGATATAGACATTTGTATTTTATTTGTAAATGATAGTAAAGGATAAATATTTATGTATGAAGTTCAATAGCTAGATTTAAAACTTACAGAAAAAAGTGTTAGTCTATTTGAAAAAAATCAATATATTTTAAATGTTGATTTGAAATGGAACAAAACAAAGATCAAAAATTGGATTGAATTTTTCTTCAATATTAAAATAATTTAAGGAAAAAAGAAATATAAAACAAATAATGAAACATAGAATGCATTATAAACATATGATTATTACATTAAAATCAGGTTATGCAAAAGTATAAGTTTTAATTTTTATTTAAGCGCTGAGGCTTTATAAAAATAGATTAACACGATAGATGGAAATCAGCGTAGGATATATGAGGATAGCAATTTCTTTTTTAAATGTAAATCCAGACCATAAAGACCTGTACTTATATATTAATATAGTTTTGAACAGATCACATAAAAGGGAAACACTGGTAACCATAGTGCTATGGCTGGAGATTTAAGAAAAAACTCTTTAAGCCAGAACCAACTGAACATGAAAATATATACAAGTTGTGTGAATCTGACTTTAAAGCCATCAATCTACTGATACCGGTTGCATCATCTCAGCTTCCTTCTTCAGCTCTTCAAACAAAACTGATGACAGATATCGTTCACCAAAGCTTGGATGTATAGTCTAAACAAGCAAAGTTAGAAGAAAATTATTAGAGAAAATTATTAAATCCAATCAGCCTCTTGTAACTTAACAGGGCCTTTGAGACATCTTCATTTTCATACCACAATGAGTTTGCCTTGATTCTCTGGCAGGTTTGCCAATCTGAGAGCTGCTACTGTATTGGCTCCCGAGGATATTCCAACCTGTCACATGTTAAAAAATAGTAAAATGTATAAAAATCATTTCTGAAACTTTCCAAATTTAAAGTAGATTGTAGATAAGATCTATACCAGGAGTCCTTCCTTCACTGCAAGTTCCCTTGCCATTTTTACAGCCTCTTCACTGGATACCTGAGCTAAATATTGGCAAAATAATAAGAGAATGAAGAGTTTGATTGTTTACAACAAAATTGTATTAAAATTTGTACTATTGGGAAGGTTGGGAAGGTTAATTTCATAAGGGAAATAGTTTATCATGATATTAATATGAATTGTTTTTAGATTTGATTGTGTGAGTTTTTTTTATTGTTTCAAAATCTGCTTCTGATGATAGATCGTTGAATTTGATGAAAAACATTAAAAAAAATCACAAATTCGTACTAATTGATTTTAATTCCTTTATAGCCAAAGAATACTTGCCTCTAAGACTCCATCAAGCATGTCAAAGTCCAGAATCTTAGGCTTGAACCCAACTCCAAAACCAGTAATATGATGAGGACCTTGTAACACCTCCCAAACAGTTAAAAAACATTATTCAGAGCACAAAATGTAATGTATATACCTAGTACAAGCGATCATAAGAAAAGTTCACAATACCTGGTTTTCCACCATTCAATATATTGCTTTCAGCCGGCTCAACTCCATAAACCTGCTCACAAGAGACACCAAACAGAAGTCATTCAATTACTATCTAATTTAGATGTTTACAGAGACCTATAACATCATTGTCATATACCTTAACATTGGGGTTCTGGGATTTGAGGAATGCACCCACTCCAGACACAGTCCCACCACTTCCAATCCCCATAACGAAGATATCGACATTCCCCATGGTGTCTTCCCAGATCTCAGGTCCTGTTGTTTCAAAATGGACCTACAAGAAGCAGGAAAGATTCTATGTAAGCCAAGAAATTATATTTTATGTATTTGTCCAGATAATAAAAGTAAATAGAAGTTGCATTTGTGATCTCTTAGAATCATTGTTTTCCCTTAAAATCATCTTAGAATGTGATCTCTGGCAAAACCATTTGGGTGTATATTGTTGAACTGTTTGAACCTTTTATTCTACACTATCCAATCCAATGGAGAGAGATGAAATAAATCTCATCAGTTAATATGAAATTTACCTTTGTGTTAACAGGATTCTCAAACTGCTGAAGCATGAAGCCATTAGGGGTGCTTTCTAAAAGCTGGGCAGCTTTCTTAACAGTCCCACCCATTCCCTTTGTTGGGTCAGTGAGAACCAGCTGAGATCCAAAAGCACGCATGGTCACCCGCCTCTCCAGGCTTGTGTAGGATGGCATTGTGAGAATGAGTTTATAGCCTTTAGATGCAGCAATGAAAGACAGCCCTATTCCCATGTTACCAGAGGTTGGTTCAATCAATACTGTCTGCATGCACACACCCATTTAGCTAAAAACATAAGACTCTGCCTTCTGACTAACTTGCTCAAACATGTAAATGAAGTAAAAATGGCTTGCCTTCTCAGGTGAAATCAATCCTTTTTCTTCTGCATGATTGATCATTGCATAGCCAACCCTGCAAGATGCAATAACCACATGATAATCCTTCCCTGTTCTAGTAGAGTATTTAAAGTTGGGGAGTATTTGTGTTTATTACCTGTCCTTGACACTGCAACAGGGCTGCATCATCTCTAATTTAGCTGCCACATAAGCCCCACAGTCCTGGGTCACTTTGTTCAGATATACAAGAGGAGTTCTTCCCACTAACTGTTATCATACCAGCCCATATTTATTACTACCATACTTCATGGAAACCCAAAATAGCAACAATATTGTGATAGATAAGTGTTCAAAACTACCACATTCCATAAGAAGAGTAAAAAGCGTTTTTTAGAGACTTTGTAATAAAAACTGTCAATTACAGATTACTCCATAAACTCTTCCTCAAAGATCATTGTTTTTTGATAAAGACATGTAGTTTTCTCCCTGTAATTTCGTAGTCTCTGCTTTATTTGATTTTGGTTTCTTATGACATCTTGTACTTTCGCCTTTAGGTCCTTTGGATTAATAAAAGTTTTCATATTTATTAAAAAATTAAAACTATTAAGAAGTTTTTTACTTTTGTGATTGATATCAACTATTAGTAACTGAGGTATATGAGATACTGGGACTTCCCAATTCATTTATACAAAACTTATTAAAAATTTAAAACTAATTAATAAAATATTATATTATAATATTTTACAAAGATATTATTAAAATAATGTCAAAATTAAACTTACAAATTATAAAATTACTATAAAACAAAAATTAATCATTCAAAAAATCTTTCATAAAAATAATTTAAAAGATAATTTATTCACAAATATATCTATTACTTTTAGATAAAAATTCACTCATGGATTTTTTTCTTGAAGTCAAAAGCTTATGGAAAAGAAGATTCTAATTGGCTTGTGATATAGACAAGAGACTTAATTTGTGGTGCGATAAATGGCTACTTTTAAAGAAGAAAATGGTATATACTAAACTAATTTTGGAAACAATATTTATGTATGGTTTATCAAATATTTTTGTGAGAGTTTCTGAAGAAGATTAGGAAGAGGTGTCTTAAATTTTTATGAATAGGTAAAATAATTAAAGAAAAAAGCGGTTTGAGGTTTGAAAAATATAAATTATTTTGACAAAGTCAAATTATTTTGACAAAGTCTTGAATGTACTAGGAATTTAAGGAAACTTGTTTTTAAGATTTGTAAAATAAAGTTATTGTACACATATACATTAATCGTCTGTCTTAGTATAGTGAGTTCAAAAGTCATTTAAAACTATCAAATATTGTTTCTATTATTTAAAAAGTTATGGCGAAGGCATTTTCATTTATTGACAACAAATTGGCCTAGAAAATTAGGAGTGGGAATAATGTAAGATTTGGGGTAAACCCTAAGGTAGGAAGTGACAACACTTATAGGATTCCTAATAACCTCATTTTTCAATTACGAGATTCAAGTAGTATTACTATGTTTCAAGATGATGACATTGTTATTACCTCAATCTAGCATCAAGGTTGGTTGAGGGCACAAAATGAGTTTAGAAGGAAGAGACAAAGAGTCGTAGAATAATTATCTGCAAAATCTTATTAGAAGTCATGTAAAATATTCAATATGATAAAGAAGATGAATTGGTGTAGACAAAAAATCTTACTAAGGAGGTGGTGATAGTGAAATTCAAGAATATAAAGCAATGCTTTCTTCTAACGATTTGTGAAACTAGTTTTGGTGGTGACCAACAATTAGAATGTTCAAACTTCTTTAAAACTAGAACTTTTATGTGGCCTTCACTTAATAATAAAATGTTAACATGGTTACGTTGCTAAGAAGAGATTGGTAGGGGCCACGAATATGTACCTTATGCAAAGTAGTCTTAGAAATAATATATCATCTTTATTTATTGACTATTCGTATACTCAATCTATTAAGATTTAATTGAAAGATTTAATTAAAAAACCAAATTCTTGACTTGGAAATATACTATTCAATTATATAAAAAATTGATGCGACATTAAAGAATTAATATGATTCAAGAAATCCCAAAATCTTCTAACATTACTATTCGTCCAATCTAATCCTCCATTCAAATAAGATAATCTTTGAAGGGCTAAAAACGACCACAAAATTGAAGGCCTAGAAACAACATTACTATTCTTTCAATCCAATTCTCTATTCAAATAAGATCAATGTTTGAAGGGCTGAAAAGACCACAAAATTGAAGGCACGGAAACAACTCATGTGGTTGACGATTGATAATACTATTCATGGGAGGTATTTTAACAGGACGAGTCAAAGTCCTATGTGGAGATCGAGTTGTATTTTACATCAATGAAAATCAATTGTTCCATTTTAAAGCAAGACTAGATTTGAGATCAAAAAAACAATGCAAATTACTCGCTCTATTTACTTCTCGAAATTGCTAGAGATAACAATATTGACAAGTTATGAGTGATGGGAGACTTTCTAGTTATTATCAATTGGATAACAAAGTAATTCAAAGTGGAAAGTCTTTTCTTGACTCCAATTTTTGAACAAGTGAACCAGTTGCAGTTGTTTTCACCATTGTTTCTTTCAAACATATTTAAATACCTTGGTGGATTCTCTATGCAAAGGTGGTGTGCTAATAGTGCCGGGATAGTGGGTGTAGATGGAGACCTTTTCTAAACAAATTTTTAATCCACAAAAATTTAGTTCTCTGATCCTTTAGATTCTATATAGATTTAAACCTGGGATGTGGTTTATTCTGGTTTTTATTAAACTCGCCTGAATCAGGTGTGTTAATAGCACCAGTATGGTGAGTGAAGATGGAAACTAAGGATGGACTAAGACTGCCTCCTATTTCTTGTACTAATTTTGTTCCAGGGAAGTTCCTTTTGCTGATCCTTTAGATTCTACGTAGATTTGGGCTGATCCTTTAGATTCTACATAGATTTGGACTTGGGATACAATTTGTTCTGGTTTTTACTGAACTGATATAAAACCTGAGATTTAATGCTTTGAACCATTCTTGAAGCTTTTCGGATAGGGTAGTATGAAGTTTTCGTTCAGTTGTAAAGTCCCCCGTGGGACAGCCTATGAAAAAATTTATTAATACGTCGAGCATCTCCCCGATGTAACTTTTCCTTTGTCGGAACAGAAACATGTTTTTCGAAAAAGCAAAAACAAAAGCATATCCATTACAATATAATACAATTAACCAGAGTTCAAAAATACAGCTATAATAAAAAATCAGAAAATAAACTTAAAAAAACTAGCATCTGTATTTAAAGGAGGTTCAAGGATTATGGCGATAAAAAATTATATATATAATATATTAGAGAGCAGTGTTTGTAGAAGGATGTTCTGCAAATTCTAATTGCATATAGCTAGATTAAACAATTAACAATAACTGCTAAATAATGGAAGGAAATAAACTTAGACAAATCTAGATTTTTTGCTTAAAGAAATTAAGTATTATGATTGTGAAATACTTGCATACAAATTTAGAACATAAAGCAATGCAAATGAAAAAGAAAGTTGTTTTTTTTTTTAAAAAAAATAAAAGTGACTAAGCCATTGAAATCTTTTATTAATATTAGAATAAAATGAAAAAAGAAAATTGTCATACAAAAATACTGAAATATTGCAAATGGAAATAGAATGTTTCCATCCAAATGTCAAATCAATATTTATCTAGTTTTTATGTGATAAGTAAGATTTTGGAGGCCTTTATCTGATATTTTGGAGGCTTTTACTATTAAACAGCAGTTGATTTACCATTAAACGGCAGTGAAACTTGTTTTCAGCAGACTCAACAGTGGTTTGTAGGAGTGAGACTTGTTTCAAGCTCAAATCTCATGCTATATGTAATCTATGGACTAATAAAAGTATCCAAATTTTCTTAATCTTGATTTCTTTTTTTATATTTTCATTCTGATCATGGATCATAAAATATGATCAGAAATGTTGAAAAAAAAATCATACAGTTAAATTCAGAAACATTTCAAACTTCTTAATATTATTCAAAATTAAGTGAAATATAATATTCAAATATCAAAACTTTCTTAACCCTAATGAAAGATCACAGAATATGATCGAAAATATTGATTAAAATTTTTCATACAATCAAACTCAAGCTTTCCTAACCCTACTCAAACAGTACAAGTTACAGAATAAATTCATAAATGCAATACAAAATGCAAATCCAATGAAAAGAAATTCATGCAGCATAAACCTTGGAAACATCTTGCTTGATGTGGAGGTCAGGTCTGGTAGCTTCAAGGTGGCCATGGGCAGGAGCAGTTCCATAATATCGAGTGGTGCAGAGTAATGCTCTCATAGTCCTCCTCATCTGTTCAACTGATCTGGCCATTATAATCTCAAGCTCACCCCTCTCCCTATTAAGATCTAACACTGAACTTTCTCCTGCTATGGAAGAAAGTTGATAAATTTATAATGTGGATATACTGGCCAAGCATCCAGCAGTATTGAAAGAAGCTTGTACATAACGCCGACCACTAAGATCTAAATGGTCATGCTTATGGATTTTACTAGATTGTCTTTTTTGTAGATTCTGAGTTAATAGTGTCAAAGAGAGGATATTATATTTGTGAGAAGGTAAGTCATCCTTGTCTGTGGGTAGTTTTAAATACCATTGATACTTGTAAACCGCCGAAAAGATTCTCACATTGTCGTCTGTTTCATGAGCTAGGGGAGTGTCTGATAGTGGTGCCAAGTCTTATGGTTGTATTTATCATTATGTAACAAAAATATATGTTTATAAATTAGTCAAATATAAATTTAAATTTAAAATATAAATATAAATCACAATGAAAGTAATCGATGTTTAATTTTCAAATTTTATAATAATTAAAATATGATTTTCAAAAGTTATAATAGATAATTGAATTTCATATTATTATCTATCAATATTGTGATGTGATTTTATTTGTATTCATGTTATTTGTCCATACTTTGGATGACATATATTAATTGTAAGTGTAGATATAATATACTTCTATGTTAATTATGTCAAACACAATGGATGATAATAAAACAAAAGTTTAGTAGAAATTCATAATCTTTTAGATTGATATAACATATCATCTGTCTTATAAAATAAACAAAGTGTGTCCACAATATCAACATGATTGAACATCTTCTACATAATATATGCTCATCAATTGGTCATTTTCACCATGAATGATTACAACCATTAAAAAATTATGTAAGGACCACCAACCAAGTAGTCAAAATCATGTAATAATGTTTAAATAGTACAATCAAATAAATACATTTATTTCCAACAAATTTCAAACATATTAAAATCCTCTTGTGCATTCATCAATATACAGTCTTTAATCCTAACTTCATCATATTGACCAATCAAATGATGCAACACAATTCAATATCATCCAATCAAATATAAGTGCACGAATCAACAACAAATTTAGTGGATGACATGTCAATAGTTATATCATGTTCTCTACTTGATTTTTTCTACAACCTCATATAGTTATTCAATCTACTAGATCTATCACAACATTACCAACTATAAGTTCAAATTTGATTTGTCTTTCACTTCCTTTGGCTTACATTTTCTTGTTTTTAAATTATAGTTTCTTAAAATATTAGTTCTTGTTAATGACTACGAACTATCAAACTAAAGATAAAATGGATTGTCTCGTCCTCCTACCCACACCCATCCTCCCACCAAACCTATTTACTGCTAAAAATTCAAATCGCCTTCTCCTGCTCATTTCCTCCATTGGTGCGTCGCTACGAGATAACCCTCCTTCATCGTAGCCTATTGTTGGTGTTGTTGTCCCATTGAGGTCTTTTATGGAGGTCACTTTTTTTCACGCAATGGTAGTTGAGGGCATGGGTTTCAACTTATTTAGGGTTGTGGATGCGGGTTGTGTCCTCCTTCTAAAGCCTACTACTACTATCAGCACTAGGAGCTTTGCTCGTGTGACCAATTCTACTACTATTCACCCTCACAGGGGGAAATCCAATACTCTTCTTTGTGCCAAATCCTCCCTAGTGGTGATTTGTGTCCAAGATAGAGTAGAAAATGAGAACTTCTACCATCATAGGGGTTTGGTGTGCAAATGAACTCCAATCATTGGCCTTCTCTCCTAAATCTTCACAACTAGGTGTTGAACTCTTGGAGGCCTCTTGTGGCTAGCAAGATCAAACTCTTTCCCTATGCTAAAGGTTTTTTCATTGCTTCCTTTGCTTCTTATGAGGATCAAAAATTGGTGTTGGGTAAGTTGTGGGCTTGGGGAGAGCAAGTTCCCTCTCGATCAAACCCTAGACAACTTATTTTAACCCCCTTACTAAACCACTCAATGTGCATCCAAAATGGGTTAGATTTCCAAATCTTCCCCTCCAATTTTGGGAGGAATCATGCTATGAGGCCATTGGTATCTCTATTGGTCACTCCTTAAAGGTTGATGATACCACTTCCCACATGGGGCAATCTAATTTTTCCTACATTTTGGTGGATATTGACATCTCCAAGCCTCTTCACGAGGATTTTGTTTTGATGGTTGGAGATAGGCTTTGGACCCAACCACTTGATTACAAGGGTCTCACTTTTCATTGTTGATGATGCTTCTCTACTAATCACTTGGCTATGGATTGTTATCTCTTGTGTCCTAAAGGATTTGCTACATGGTGGAAGAATGTTAATGGTGATCATTTGATTGTCTAGGCTCCCAATTATTTGACTAATGATTCTTTCCTTAAGGATCCTACTTTTCCTCCTGCTTCATGCTCACATCTTGTTTCGCTTATTGATTCCACTACGCTCCAAATTTCTCATGCTATTGACTACCTTTCACCTTATCATCCTTTGGATCCCTCTTTGTGTGTTGATAGGCCTTTTGTGGAGGTCTCTCCTCTTGTTTCCCCTTGCATTAGGGATTTGGATGATAGTAATTCTTGGATTATGGTTTGTAGGAGGAGGAAAGGTATTTTGTATTCCTCTTCCTTGACTCATACTCATTTTGTAAGTGATAGGTCTTCTAAATCCTATCCTAAGATTGCCTAGCGGGACTTTGTTGGTTCCAGAGCTCTCTCCTTCTTTTCCAGCCTTTTGGCATCTTTATTTAGGATTGGTACCCTTGTTCCCTATTTACTCATTTTTTTCTAGTCTCATTGTTGGTGAGACTCATCTTGCTTTCCTCTATGGCTATTTTTTAATGGGTTTGAGTCTTTTTCCTATGTTTGTCTTATCAAAACTATCAAACTAAATTCATAAATTGTTATTTGAAGTCATAGACATATATTCATGTATTTGTTGAGGAAGAAGGGTTTTGAAGTTATGATTATTCTTACAAGAATGTCACATGGTCTACTTTAGTGTAATGCCCCACCAAAGAACCCCAAAGGACAACACAAAACATGACCTAATAACGGAACAATTTTTTTTATAAGAAGTAACAATGAAATGCATAACATAACATATAATCTAATCTATGTCCTCTAACGTTCCATGACTACGTCACTAACATATCTATTGATCAAGAGCTATAATTATTTCATTAACCAATATGTTAACATGATTCATCTAATAATCAAGTTAATTTTAATCCACCACATTAAATGATTCTATAATACGAATTTCCATAACATGCCATCTGATACACAACATGAAAGATCATTTATAAATAACAAATATATATACAAATTTCATTACATAAGAGTACATCAAATACTATTACATCATTACAACATATATAATAATGCTTCCTTGAATACAAGTGGGAAGAATACATCAAATTACAATAAATGGTACAACTGGGATACATTCCAATACATAAACATAAAAGATTATCTCTTCGACCTGGATCATGAACTAGAATCTGCTACACAAGGTACAACTTCCACGCACATGAATAAGAAGCAAGGAAACCCAATGGAGAAAAAAAGAACCAACCTCCCGACCATGTGGAGCCCTAATGTCCACCCCCTGTGCTAGGAGATAACATAAGGTCCCACTACAACAACCAGTCAAGAAGACAACAGGCTAACATAAACAAGGCTATACATGACTCCAACACAACACTACAACAACATGAACATCACATACCACATGTATGCTTTGCTTCTAGAGGCATTCACACAATAGAAGGAGAAAACACGACAAGGGAATGTTAGACTGCAATAGGGAAGAGTGTCATCGCATGGTCCTAGCATGGGTTGTCCTAACAATATCTCATAAGATGTTGGCCCCCATCATGGTTGTCCTGATAGTCTCTCACTAGACATCGGCCCCATAGGGTGACACATGTGGAACCAACATTCCTTTCATGAGGACAAGGAAGTTGGTTTTGCCAACCAGGCCTTCTCAATCCATCCTTAGCCTAAACTAGCACTACAAGCATGGGTGAGGCATCCAATTATCTTACTTAATGTAAAATCTATTCATTCCCCCTAATTCATTTTTACGTTATCACTGGATTAAGAAACTCTCTGATGGGTTGTCCTGATGTAGTCTCTCACTAGACATCAGCCCCCATTGAGAGTCACTCCTCCTAATTGCAACTAGTAGACTCTACCCAACAAGCAAGGTAAAACCAATCTTGCACACTTAACAAAATCACATGAATTGCACACACAGAGCAAGGAATTGACCATTTAGCTCACTCATCCCAATCATAAGAATGTATCCCCAATGCAAGGCATAGGCTCTCTTGCACACATCTCAAACATAAACCACTTTCAAAATAAAACAATCATAAAACCCAACATACAAGATACTCCCCCCTAATCCTCTAGAATACTACCATTAACCACTTTACACCAAAGACTCCTACTTTTGAACAATAACCAAAATCACCCGAATTCCACTAATCAAATACATTGTTCCATATAAGCACACAAATAATTAGTGCAACCATGAAATCCGCATGTAATAACAAATCAACTATCGAATGATTATGAAAGAAATCGGCATTTAAAAAGATAATCCCATTTAATTACTTAGACTAAAGCTAATCCCATATTCTCCCATTTAACTAATTATAAGTAAATAAATAAATAAATCCTTATTAACTTTCCAATTTATTTATCTAACATTTTAATTTTAAAAAATAGAAATATTCTTTTTCTTAAATACCATAATTTATATTCATATATATATGTAGACACATAAAAATGACCAAGGCCTGCAAGCAACATTTTACCATCTTCCGTCCTAGCATAATTATGACATTTTTCTTATGTTTCTAACCCACCTTCAACTATTAATTTAATAATTCATAATTATTTAATTAATTCATAATCTTTCATTCTTCATGATTATTAAATAAATAAATCTTATTTATTTATTTTAATATGTCACTGACTGTCAAAGTCTTCTAATAATTAAATAAAGTCATCAATTTATTTAATTAATCTTTATCATTAATGTCCTCCTGATTATTAAATTAATATATTTTAATATATCTATTTAATATGTCACTAATTCCTAAATCCTCTCTTAATTAAATAAATTCATTAATTTATTTAATTAATTAAATACCTCTTCTAAATTAAATAATTATTCTTAATTATTTAATTGCCTTATGTGACATTTCCTTATTTTTAAATAAAGTAATTTATTTAAAAATGACTTCACATAATTAACTGATTCTTCTTTTAGTAATTAATTTCAAAAATCAATTACTCATTATCTCACAAATCCATATTTTGAATTAATTTAATTCAAAAGGGAAATATTCTTCTGCAAATCAAGTAATTGCTAAAATTACTGATTTTCTAAAATCTCATCCTCTTGTCTTCTGATTTTTACTAATTTCATCTCAATGTCACGTTTATTCTCCACCATTGATTTAATTTCTTAAATTAAATCTTGTCCACACATTTGGTGATTGTTTCCCTAACCCTAATTGAGAGTTGCCTTATTGAATCTTGACCTTTGATTCTAGGGTATTTCTCAATTTCTCATCTCGTTCGTCCATTCAAGATTGCATTTTCTATAAAATGACAATCTTGATCTCATTTTCGAGATGAATCATTATTATCTCTTAGCATTTTGTAATCTCATTATCATAAATTGTCATATCATCTTAGGCTTATTTAATAATTTGCATGTTAGGATTGGATTTCTAGTTTGCATATTAGAGAGCATTTTATAAATCCTTCAAATCTTGTTTAGGTCTAGACATTTATAGTTTGCTCACACAAATAAATCTGAGGGCATCCATTTATCACAAAAAGTTAGGAGGTACAATGGAAATGAGCCATGGAGGAGATAAATGGGTGAGATTGTTCTAGTCTCATTCCTTTTCTCATTATTTCTCCTTTGCATTCTATTGATTGATAGTATTTTTATTACATGCATGTTCTAACCTGGTTTTGTTTTGCAGGATAATATTTTATATCATTACATTGGTGAACCCGACAATCTAACACGTTTTTGCAAGTTTTCGTACGGCCTCGGATTTTATTTTGTAGGTATAAGAGTACGGAACGACGCAATCGCAGGCTTTCACGACGCAAGTGCTCTGTCGCACCGCATTTGTGATCGCGAATGACGCATACGCTCTGTCAAGTTGCATACGAGATCTCAAATGACGCATTCGACATCTCAAGCCGCATATGCTATTCCGTGCCACATACGACCTTCTGCAACACATACAAGATCTACTGAGTCGCATCTGCCAGAGCGTGTCGCATTTGACTGGTAAAATTTCATTATTACATTGTAATCTGGATCCAACACGACCGCAGCCAATTTTTCTTTTTGATGGGATTAAAATGAACCAACCCTAGGATAGACATTTAATTGGGAATTTATCAATCCTAGGATAGGCAATTTAATGAAAAATTTATCAATCCTAGGATAGTCACCACATCTTCTTCTTTTTTGGTTAAAATGAACCCCATGACTGTTGTGAAGCAATATCTTCACTTAGAGTAAAAAAAAAAAAATTGTGTTTAAAACTAAACAATTTGTCTATAGTGTTTGATTAGGTAATAGGTATATGCTCTCCCCTTTACTGGGTGACCAAAAAACCAGACTTATCCATTTTCTTTATGCATTTTCATTTCTTTATTAAATCCTTTAGAAGGCCTACTGTAGTGGGAAAAAGTACTCACCCTACGGGAAAATCCTAAGTGGGAACAACCAAAGCCAGGTTTTCCAACCCACTATAATCAAAAGTGAATTTTGGGAAAACCCATATTCAATGGCAGTAGGCAAGATAATCATCCCCAAAGTCTTTATTCTAAAGATTGGGAGGTCTCCTGAGGGAGTTTATCTATTGCCACGTCGAACGGAAACCCTTACTAAGAACCATAGTGTAGAAGTCAGTTGTGTCGGTATCTAGACATTGTTTCAATCACGATGCAAGGGGAGGGAAGAATCTCCCCCCAAGACACTCACCATATAATCTCCATGAACTATTTGCTCAGGGGATTCGGTATCCACTTCCGTCACCTTGAGTACGCACCTGGAAAAGACAAAACCACAGGCGCCCCCTAGGGGGTGACACGGTTGTGTGAGTTGACGCAATTTTAAGATTTGGGTTGTGATTGTTATGATGACCCTTTGACTATTAAGAGCACGAGTTTGCTTGAAATATCTCAATGTTTTAGTTTCTATGTGTTTGCCAATTGTTTTCAAACAAACTTCAACAAGTTAAAAATCAAAAAAAAAAATCTGGGTCAAAAACTTGTCAAGTCTGCAAAACGATTTTATATTTTTTCCAAAAATTGCCTATTGTGATGCAATCGCTCTGTTAAACTGCAATCGTCATATCTTGAGCCGCATTCGCTTTGATGAGCCGTATTTGAATCATCCTAAGTTGCATTCGCTCTGATGAGCTGCAATTGAACCACACAGAGCCGCATTTGCCAATATCAACCCGCATTCATCATACTGTGTCGCAATCGACACTTTCTGAACCACATTCACCTCTGTGAGCCGCATTCGCTCTGTCGTACCGCATTTTCTGCGACGCATTTGCAAAAAACCTCAAAACACTTTCTCACTGTCAAAAAAAATTGAAAGTCAACAACTTTTCTTTAATTCAATCAAGTCTTCCTTCACTGTTACAGTTCAAACCAGACTCTGAATTGCTCAACTATCATTAAACATTGCATTTTAGGTACCATCTTAGGATCACAATAGGGTTCCCTTTCGATTCCATTAGATTGCATTGATAGCTTCACCATCTCCTTAAACACTTACTTTTGCAGATTTTAGGAGTTGACTCTTACCATTCATTGGCAAAACTTTGCATTCAATAGTAGGTTATCATTGGACCCAATTACCTTTGTCACTTTGTCAAATCTTTTGTGAATTATTTCCCACTCAATAGTCTAGTGTGGAAACTTCACTCTATCCTCTTTATAGCCCTTTTATGGTCCATTGGTCTTCCAAACTTGAATCGTTGCAAAAAAATTGTTTGCCCAAGTTGTCCTCTTTAAATCCCTCAATAGTAAGTACATCTTAGGCTCTTTTAGTTGCATATCATTTAGCATCTCCATTTTAGTATTACACCACTTGCATTCACAAGTCTTTAGTCTTACTTGCATTTCATAGCATCCTTTAAAATCCAAAGAAACCAAAAACGGTCTCTCCATCATCTCAAGTTGAGAAAAACCTTGTATGGTTGAAACTAGATTATAGAAAAAGAAAAGACTCATGGATTCCTTTAGACAAGACACCAACTTTCTGGAATTCACAACTGGCATGGATTCATTTCTGAATGCCATGAACAATCCTTGTTTTGACATGAGAAATTCCAACATCAATCCTTTCAGTGAAATGAACATCCCATCATCTCCATCACATATTTTTGAACCATTTATCTGACGGAATCAAAATGGGGACATCTTTGAAGAAGACATATTAGTCACTGCCCAACATCTAGAAGTTGTTGCTTTTGTGGAAGAAGTAGTTTTAAATGACCCTTCTAGATTCCTAGCTATGCTCCTTGATCAAGGGGCTAAGTTACCAAAGGGATTTGATCTCAACACTCTTAGAGAAACTTCTCCCAATCTACCATCACACAATCTTTCCACGGGAGCCTTTTCACAAAATACCATCAATGCTACCTCCCTTGGTCATACTACCACCACAACCAACACAACTTCTATTGGGGGATCATCTTCCCAAAACAACACCACATCACAACCCATCCCCCAACAAACATCCACCATCCCTTCACAAACAATGGGGGAAACCACATCAAACCTCTTTGGAACTACATCTAGTTCGATGAGTACATCAGCAAACCTATTAGTAGGTTCTTCAAACGTTATGGCAACAAAATCATCCAACCCTTTTGGGAGAAATAAACGAAGAGTTACCATTCAAGGCACCCAACCCCATTCCTCACAGGTTAATACCAACATTCTTGTGACTCAAAACACCAACATTCCTCATGGCCACACTTTATCATTTGGGCAAGGTAATCAAGGCCCTCAATCCTTCACCCCATTTGGGCATCAACAAGCTCAAAATCAACAAGGCCCTCCACCCTTCACTCCATTTGGACATCAACAAAATCAAAGCCAACAAGGACCTCAAATTCAGTCCAACATGGAAGGATATCACATCCCCACTTATGCCTCTCAATTCCATACACAGCAGCACATCCCTCATCAAAATACTCATTTCCAACAACCGCCTAATCAAAACACTCATTTTCCTCACCGCCAACCAATTTCAAATCAACACATCTCATCGCAACAACTAGGGACTCAAGCTATCCCTATCACCAACATGGGGGATGCTACCAACCATCCCATGGTGGAAGCACTCACACTCCAACTCGCTGCTCTTCAAACACAAGTGGAGACCTTGCAACAATCCAACAAAAAGTCATACATGTCACATGACTTGTGTCCATATCCATTTGACACAACCTTGTATATGCCACCCTTTCCTCATGGATATGTGGTACCTCAAATACAAAGGCAAAACAAACCCCATTGAACACATAAGATAATTCACCACTAGTTGCATGGACATTGCATATGAGCAAACTTATCTCATGAGACTCTTTTCTAGAAGTCTCGCAGGTCATGCACTAGAATGGTTCTCGCTTTTGACTAAGGGAATCAAAACATGGGATGAATTAGAAAACAAGTTTGTTGAAAACTATGCCTATAACATTGACATGGATATCGACATTGCCTCCTTATGTAGACTTACCCAAGAGGATGCAGGAGAGACTTTTATTCCATTCTTTCAAAGATGGAGAACCTTAGCAAGCAGATGTTCGATAGA
Source organism: Sequoiadendron giganteum (assembly GCA_007115665.2). Classification (NCBI taxonomy): domain Eukaryota; kingdom Viridiplantae; phylum Streptophyta; class Pinopsida; order Cupressales; family Cupressaceae; genus Sequoiadendron; species Sequoiadendron giganteum. The sequence goes on from CM021101.1 coordinate 629,956,836, forward strand.
AATACCTGAAAAGGAGAAAGTTACCATGTTTGTGCAAACTCTCCTAGGACCACTAAGGTATGGCTTATAAGTCCATTGTTGCACCACCTTTGTTGACCTTGTTGAAAAGGGTGTTCAACTTGAGAAATCCTTGATCGCCAAAGGAAAATTAAAATATGGTGGAAAAACCATCAACACCACCACAAATAATAACCCAAGTAGCTCAAATGACAAAACCAAATACTAGGTTAAGAACAAGCATATCACAAATGACGGTGTAGTTGATGCAAAAACCGTCAATACAATAGGTCATGTACTCACAATCAAAGGAGTGCAAAATCAAAACGCACCTGTAACTACACCGACAACAACTACCAATGCTATCCAAAGTAATCATGCATAATCTAATCAAAGGCAGTTGCGTCAACCCCGACAATTCCAAAAACGCACATACACCCCTTTGGGTGAACCTATTGAAATTGTCTTGAAGAAACTTCTTCAAAACGGTGTCATAACACTGGAAGAGCCAAAACCGTATGACCCTGGTCATTTCAAGCCGTCATTGTGGGATGACAATTCATTTTGTGATTACCACCGTGCCAAAGGGCACAAAACTTCCTCTTGTCGTCAATTGCGAAATCTGGTGCAAGACCTCATAGAGAACCACACCATCAAGTTGGGCGGTCAATCATTTACATCTAATGTGGATCATACCATACACAAAAACCCACTGTAGGATCATGGTAAATCTTCCTCATCTGGCACAAAAAATACCAATAATCAAGCCAATAACATCCGTCTGGCCTACAATAATGACCGTCCTGCATACAATTATCCCGGTGGTACCATTATTAACAATCTTCGCGCTGCTGATGAAGATGAATGTGTTAATACCATTACCATTAAAAAGGCCCTGGAATACAATGTCACAACACGCAAAGGCAAGGTCACCATCCTAGGTCCTTCTACACGTCAACCGAAAATCACCATACCTGGTCCATCCGCCAGACAATCAAACCCAAAACCAAAGTTTAACCTTATCGAGCAACTAAATAAAACACCTGCTCAAATATCCATTCTCAAACTGCTCCATATCTCACTCGCGCATAAGGCCATCCTAGATAAAGTCTTGCAAGAGTCATCTGTCCCAACCAACATCAATGTCAACCACTTTGAGACTATGGTTAGATATCTGAATTTTCCTCATCAAATCACCTTTTCAGATAGTGACTATTCCTCGCCGAAACCATCTCATAATGATGCCCTTCACATCGAGTTTTTTGTCCACAAGCATAAGGTTAGATGAGTGCTAGTACATGGCGGAGCAGGATTGAATATTTTCTCTCTAAAATTGGTTAAAGCTCTTGGTTTCTCTGATGCATGTGTAGATTCTAGTAAGAGCATCGTCATCAAGGCATACGATGATGAAGAATGCGCTTCTAAAGGCGTCATTACCATTCCACTCCGGGTAGGACCAGTTATCATAGATACAACATGCCAGGTCCTGGATCATGACATACACTACAACATCTTACTTGATCGACCCTGGATTCATGCTCTAAAGGCTATTCCATCCACATACCACCAATGCCTAAAATTCCCTTTTGATGGAACTGAGATTACTATCCCAAGAGATCCCGATCCATTTCAATATTGTACCAACCTATGAGCCACTGTTGAGCAGCAGGTATCCATCAATCAGGAAGCCTCATCTTCCACCTCATCCAAATATATTGACCCATCGACACTCACAAAATCATCCATTCCATCACCTTCTACCACACCATCTTCATCGGCCTCCATCCCAAGTAAAGACCTTCAGATCCAGGACCTTGGTTGTGGAGAGTTCAAATTGAATACGGATTACTATATCACCACAATATCGAAACCACCTAAAGTCTATGCTAGACCATGCTTCTCATTTGAGCCCAAAACAACTTTCAAGGTTCCACCAAAAAGTGTTTTCACAATGTGGGGCGATATGGGTAATGAAGTCATCGACGACATAGCTAACTAGATCTACAAAGACCTAGAGGAGTTACCTCCACTACCAGTGCATCTCTATGGAAAAGGTTATGAGATATGCAAGGCCCTAGGTTTTGATGGCACAAATGGTCTTGGAAAGGACAAAAACGAAAGGAGGGAACCTGTTATCATAAAAGCAAGACCAAAGTACATAGGGCTAGGGTTTGACCAACTCGGAACTGATGATCAATGTACCTATGAATTTTCAAGTAAGGACGTAACGGCAACAGAAAGTGTCGAGACAAGCGAATAATCCCTTACCAAAACGGACTCAAATGAATGGGAATGGGGATCTGACAAAACCCTAAGTGACTATGACATTGACGAACTATTCCTGGAACCTGGCCAACTTCCCTTTGAAGAAAGATTCTGACAGGAATATAACATTGACCCTATTGACAAACATTCCAAAAAGAAGGAATGGGTAAGCATTCCTTGGAATCCAAAAGAACATAAGGTGTCATAGGCAACACTTGAATCATTCCACCCCATTCCCAAGCCCACCCATGAGCCTAACTTATCTGAGCCCACTATCCATACTTCTAAAATTCCAACCACCAGTCACGATGTTGATACTTTAATCCCATATTATGATTTTGAATTTGATTCGTTTGACTCAGAGTATGGTCCATCCATTGCATCTGACATGGAAGTTGAAATTGAAAATTTTTCCTTTACACTTGAGGCATCAATTTGCACACTTTCTGCATCTTCCCCATCCTTTACCAACACTAACGATGGGATCCCCCTTGTTTACCCAATATTGATCGACTGGGACCAAAAAGATCTACCAGTGATGGACATATTTCAGAATGATGAGGCAATTGCAGAATTCATGGGGCTACGAGAAGGTATTCCATGGGGTGATCACAAAACAGGGTTCTCCATTGATCTAGATTGTGCAGCTTATTTTGGGGAGACTATGCAATCCTCCAGTCACAAAAATACAAATAATAAAAAAGAAAAAGAAATGTCTTTAGGTGAAAACCGCAAGGCACCTTCTGACAGTAAAATAGTAAAAACAAAGGACGTATCCGAAGGTGAAAACCTCTCAAAGGCACCTAAGGATGGAGGATTGGACTTTCTCCCCATGACACAGAAAAAATTAGCTATGCTCATTGAGGACACAATGGAAGTTAACATAGCCACACCAGAGAACCCCAAAATGATTCTCTTGGCCGCATCATTGTCAGACGAAGAAAAACCTGAATTTCAACAATTCTTCATAGACAGGAAAGTTAACTTCGCATGGTCATATGCGGGCATGCTAGGCATTGATCCAGAATTGGTTCTACATCATCTTCCTTTAATCCCAAGAATCAAGTCGGTCAAACAAAAGTTCCGCAAAATGTATCCAGAAATTGCACTACTCGTCAAGGCTGAATTAAAGAAGTTACTGGATGCTGAGTTCATAAGGTCAATAGACTATGCTGATTGGATATCCAATATTGTTCCTGTTACAAATCCAAATGGAAAAATCTGTATCTACACGGATTTCAGAGATTTGAATAAGGCTTTCCCAAAGGATGACTTCCCCTTACCAAATATAGACATGATTGTTGACCTCACAGTAGGGTATGAGATGCTATCTCTCATGGATGGTTTCTCAGGCTATAACCAAATCCGAATTGCAACAGAAGATCACCATAAAATTGTATTCACTTGCCCTTGGGGAACATACTGTTGGAATGTCATGCCTTTTGGCCTAAAGAATGCAGGCGCTACATACCAGAGGGCTATGACAACAATCTTCCATGACATGATGCATATCCTAATGGAAGATTATGTGGATGACCTATTCGAAAAATCTTTGACACGGAAAGAACATCTCAAAATCTTGGATAAAATCTTTAGACGGCTTGAGGATTACAAGGTTCGATTGAACCCAAAGAAATGTGTCTTTGGAGTCACTTCAGGAAAACTTTTGGGATACATAGTTTCATGACGAGGCATTGAGGTTGACCCAGCAAAAGTAAAAGCAATTCTAGACATGCCTCCTCCAAAAGGAATCAGTGAGTTGCAGACACTTCAGGGCAAATTGCAGTCTATTCGCCGATTCATAGCATAGTTGGCAGACAAGTGTCAACCATTTCAATATCTGTTACGCAAAAGCATTCCTTTTGTATGGATGGATAAATGCCACATAGCCTTTGAAAAAATAAAAGAATATCTATTGACACCACCAGTGTTGATGCCACCTATTGAGGGAAAACCGTTGATCCTATATGTCTCTTCAACAACAAATGCACTGGGGGCATTATTGGTGCAAAATGACCATGAAGAAAAAGAAAGAGCCATTTACTACATTAGCCACACACTAATTGGATATGAGCTCAACTACACAACGATTGAAAGGGCATGCCTTGCAGTTGTTTTCGTTGCACAAAAATGAAGACACTATATGCTAAGCCACCAAACACATTTGGTAGATAAGATTGACCCACTAAAATATCTCCTAAGTCAAGCAGGATTGACAGGTCGTTTAGCGAAGTGGGTCATGATATTAAGCGAGTATGACATACAATATGTGGAGCGCAAGGAAATTAAAGGTCAAGTAATAGCAGATCAACTAGAAGATGCACCAATCCAAGCCACTCATCCGCTAATAACGAATTTTCTGGATGAGTCTATCTTTCACGTAGAACAAACTTCACCATGGAAACGATACTTTGATGGGTCCCACACTGGTCACGGATCAAGAGCTGGCATATTATTTATCACACCACAAGGCGATTCAATTCCTAAATCATTTCGGATCGCTTTCCCTTGTACCAATAATATTGCAGAATACGAGGCATTGGTCACAGGTCTCAAGATAGCAATTAAATGGAATATTCAGACATTGCTCATATTCGGGGATTCTCAATTAGTCATCAATCAAGTGAATGATGACTATGACACAAAAGATGAGAAGTTGCTTCCCTACAAATGAATGGTGGATAGTTTCCTGATATATTTCAAAATGATTGCATTTGAACAAATCCGAAGGACACAAAATAAGGCAGTCGATGCAATGGCTAGCATAGGATCTCTCCTAGACATCCCTAAGAATGTGTCACAGTTTGAATTCTTAGTGGAACAACTGTTGATGCTTGCATACGATATTCCAAAGTCAGAAATGGTGTGCGAGATTGTTGGTCCCAGTTCGCCTTGGTATCAGGATATATATGACTATCTTAAATCCCAAACCCTCCCAGACAACCTGTTTAACAACCAAAGAAAAGCCTTTATCCAAAAAGTGGCTAGACACACCATCGTCAGTGACACATTATATCGCCGCGGCTTTGACAATACCCTTCTTCGCTGTCTCGACACTAATGAAGCCCAAACGACTTTACGAGAAGTACACGAGGGTATATGCGGATCTCATTCAAGTGGCCCAATGTTAGCTCAAAAAGTCACCAAACTAGGATACTACTGGCCGACATTGGAAAAATATGCTCTTCAGTTTGTCAGAACATGTCGGAAATGCCAAGTGCATAGTGATCTAATTCATGCACCTGCACAGGAATTGAGACCGATTACTTCTCCATGGCCTTTTGCACAATGGGGACTCGACCTCATGGGTAAGATCCATCCATCCTCTTCTAATGGCCATAAATTCATAATCACCGCCACTGAGTATTTTACTAAGTGGATTGAGGTCGTCCCTCTCACTTACATCACTAGTAAGCAAATATCCAAGTTTATCCTAAATTACATCATTTGCTAGTATGGTGTCCCACAATCTATCATCACAGATAATGGCATTCCATTCAAAAATTAGGACATTCGTGAACTCTGTGAGAGATTCCACATCCAACATCATTTTTCCACCCCATACTACCCACAAGGTAACAGTCAAGCTGAGGCGTCAAATAAAACAATCCTTCACATTCTGAACAAGACCGTCAATGACGCTGGCCAAGATTGGCACCTAGAACTTAATCCTACTTTATGGGCCTATCATACCAGCATTTGTACCCCCACTGGAGCCACTCCATTTTCCCTGGTCTACAGATCTAAGGCCATATTGCCCATCGAGGTCGAAATTCCTTCTCTTTGAGTCTCTTTGAAAGGAATGATTGATGATGAAGAATACAGACATACTCGCCTACATGAGCTAGAAATGTTACAAAAAAGACAACAAAATTCCTTAAATCATTTACAAGCATATCAAAATCGTCTCTGCCGAAGTTATAACAAAAGATTCATGGTGAGAAAGTTTGGAATTGGTGACTTGGTTCTCATGCAGAACCCCAGAAATCAGGCGGATCATGGAAAGCCTGGCAAGTTTGAGGCTAATTAGCTTGGTCCTTATATCATTACTGCCGCATTTGGTTATGGAGCTTACCAGTTGGCCACACCTGGTGGAAAACAGCTGACAGAACCCATCAATAGCTTACATTTGAGAAAGTTCTACACATAACATCAGAGAGTCGGGTAGAACCTAAAAATACAAAAAAAAATTGGAAAATATAAAAAAATCATCCCTTGATGAAAACCTGGCAAATAGGCATCTTGGTAACACCAACAAGAAAATGGAAAAATAGTAAAAAGAAAGGAATTCATCCAATAGTGAAAACCTGGCAAACTGGCGCATTGGATAAGTACCATGGTGAAAACCTAGCAAACAGGCGCCATGCGTAGTCGATCATTGCTTCACCATCTACTGTCACTCAAATCAACCTTTATCCATTTGTCATAATCACAAAGGCCTGAAACATTCACGACATCCGTCCTAAGTCCTGTCAATTCCGACCATGGTTAGCATTTGGTTGACATCATCCCCTGCATATCCTTCCCTTGCTTCTACCTATCTCCATACCATTGGACTCGGATAATCCCCGCTCTGTCTAGGGGAAAGACCTTTATCGTGCAACTGTAGTGGGTATCATGCATGATCCTGCATCCTTAAAATTTCCTGAAAAAATCCTAAAAATTTGAAAAAGTCCTGAAAAAATCCTAAAAATGTGAAAAAGTCCTGAAAAAATCCTTAAAATGTGAAAAAGTCCTAAAAAAAAAAAGATCTAAAACATTTGAAAATGTCCTGAGAAAATAAAAAAACATCCAAATCAATGTCAAAATCCCAAAAACAAAGTCAAAATCAATCTGATCAATTCAATTGATCACGTCAATCAATCTTTTGTTCACGTCTGAACTATGTTGTCTTTGCGCATTTTCTACATAGGCAAGATTCATCTTTGAATCCTCGAGACATTAGGTCAGTTTTTCTAGGTTTTTTCAAAATAAAATCATGATTCAATCTTCTGTCCTTCGGATAATGTCATTATTCATGTCAAACTACGAGGTCTCTGAGTGCACAACGTAGGCAAGGCCATCAATCGATGAGCCCCCGAGGCCGCACTAGGTCACTCCATTAGGGTTCATGGCACAACATTATCACACACGTCAAGCTATCTTCAAATCAAGCAAATCTTCTGTCAATCATGAACTATCAATCTATAGGCAATCTATTTCATCAACACTTTCAGTCAATTTAGCATGTCACCAATGACATGTAGTCAAAATCCTATTAAGACAATTTAACCTAGCAAAGTCTTTGGGTTCTTCTTCAGATGTGTCCTTCTGAAGAGAGACTCTCGTCATTTCTTTGTGCTTTCGAATGCGTCCTTCCAAAGCATTGTCCTCGTCATCTGGAATTTTGATGGATTCTCCTAACTCTGAGAATCGATCTCCTAGATATCAACATCGTTTAGGATATGTCCTTCCTAAATTTGATATTGCTCGACATTTGACAAAACTTGACATTAAAACACTTGGCAAACACTTGGCAAACTTTTTTCTATCTTTTGATGATTATCATGATATTAGTTTCTTATGTCTTAGGAACCACGACATATCATAATGATTATCCTTGTCTGCTTGTCACTCTACTATCAATTTCTCCAGGATGTCGACCTTAGGATTCAGAGAAGCAACCACATAGTACGATGATTTTTACTGTCTATTTTTTCTATCATGCGGCTAGTTTCTCAAGGATGTCCTAATATTAGGATTTAGAGAAGCAGCGACGTCTCATGATTGGTTTGGTTTTTCTCTAACGGTTGGTCATGAAAAAGTGACTAGGGGAAATTGTGTTCCTGGCATGAGTCATGATCATCCTTGGTTGTGACTATTGATCTACATGATGGTTCGACCTTGCACACTATTGATCTATGTCATATCATAGTGTTTGTCAACCATCGTGACATTTTTGCCCAATGAAGATTAAAGAGCAACAACTAGAATAGTACTATAGAAAAGCTTTGAAGGATTTTAATTTCCGCACTAACATGCATATCTTTCTTCGCACTAACATCCATCTTTGCCTTCTTTTTCTCTCGTTCTCTTATGATATCCTGTGACATACAAAAAAACAAAGTTGCATACATAATGGCATAAGCATTTCATATTCACATCTGCATAAATCAAATACCATAATTCACATTGCATAAATGCTATCATTCATCCATCTCACATCATAAAATCATCATTTGCATCAACATATAAGCATCATAGATAAACATTTGCATTAGCAATATAAATCACATCATTATCACATCACACAATGCATACATACATAACCACATCCATAATTGCATTCATAAACCTAAGCATAAATACACATCATAGCATCATAAAGGCATCACATAAGCATATGATAAAACATTAGAATACCATAACGCATAACATCATATAGGCCACATCAAAACTGCATCGCATATATATAATCTCAAAAATGTCATGTCAAAGGATAGAGTCATATGGTATCCCAAAAATAGAGCTCGCAGGCTCGAATATCAAAATATACAAGTGTCTAAAAACAAGTCCTAAGATGGCCCTCCTCTGTCCCATGGAGGTGAACTGCGAGGTGACCGTGGCTGACCCACCAAGTGAAAATTGACCTAAATAGGTGTCCTCTCCTGTGTCTCACTCTGAGATCCCGTAGGATCAGTAACAGGAGGCTGACTTTTCCCCATCTGCTACCCTGATGACACTGCTATATGCCCATGCTCTGACCTGTGGCTATGGCCTGATGAATTCTTGTGCAAACTATGTGATCTATGGCCTAGTGACTACCCTGATGCAGTAGACCCCCCAGCACTGGTATAACTATTATTGTGTGACCTGTTGTTGATATGTGTCTGACTGCCACTACCTGTCCTGCTATAAGATCGAGACAATCCTGGGTCCCGTCTCTCTGGGGGAACTGCCTGCTCATATAATAAATTGTACCACCCCTTGCTCTCTACCATTCTGGCTAGCTCTTTGGCCATGTCCCCTATCGTCCTGGAGCATAACTCCACAAACTCAGTGACCCTCTGGTCTAACTTTTGACATCAAAGTACGACCTAATCTCTCTCAACTCGGGTGACCTCTAGCTCCACTACCAAGGCCTTGTTCTGAGACAAGGCTGCATCAAGTCTACTCTAAAGATATGCGATCCTCTGATCAACGGTAGCATTGGTTGGCAAAATGGGTGATCTGTCACCCTCATCGTCCCCGATAATCATACGCTCCCATAGCCTCTGGTTTGCCTCATCCTCCTCCTCATCCTCATCCTCATCCCTCTCCTCCTCTGCCCGAATCTCCTCCACATCTATGTCAAGAGGATGTCCCCTGACAAATGGATCCATCTCTACCACCTCCTCTCCACCCCTCACCTCTGCCTCCTCTCCACCCCTCACCTCCACCTCCTCCTCCTCCCCTCTGACCTCCACCACTGCCTCCTACATGGCAGGCACCTCTCTCTCCTCACCCTCCTCTTGGATAAGTGATAATGGTGCACCATCTACTCTCCTCCTGACTCTCATGGGCTGCCTCCACCCTCCGTCATCCCTCCTCCTCCTGGCACCCCTCCCATCTCCTCCACCCCCTCCTCCCCCACCACCACCATCATCTCCCCCACCGCGGCCTCCATCTCCTCCACCTATGTCTCCCCTACCTCCATCTCTCCCCCCGGCCCCTCTGCCATCTTTGCCTCCATCCCTGCCACCCCGGCCTCTACTCGGTACCCGTGGAATAACTGACCTCTGATCTATAAGTGGTGGATCATCTAGATCTGTCAACGGGATGGGCCTCTGAATATTCCACCAAGCGTCGAACTCAGTAGATGTCCCTGGATCTATTGGACCCCCTCTCCACACCCACTGAACTGCCACCAAACCATCAACCTATTGCTCAACCATTGTCACTGATATGGGCGGCCCCCACATAGTCTCCCTGGAAGATCGAGCATACTCTGTCATGCCTATTGGCACAACCTGCTACTCTCCGAACTGTCGTAGTACCCACTGGGGCAGGTACATCTCAATAATCCTCTGAGTGTGTACCGTGTGGCCAATCAAATACCGAAACTGTCTGCAAAAGGATAAATGGCCATCCTCATCTGACCACTGAGCACAATCTCTATAAGGCCTCCAAATAAAGCTAATCATCGCATCAATATAATGATGCCAATACCCGGTATCTCCCACACGAGTCTGGCCAACTAACCCCGCATACAGATAAATGTATGGCATCCCATCACCCAACTGCTACATTTGTACTGGTGGTTGAAAGATGGGAATGCACTCCCATACCCAGATCATAAGTAAGGTAGTCCTGCAGCTGATACTGTGACCCTGGTGATAAACAACCTCATGCAATTGATGATAAAGCATGTCCAACAAGCAGGGGCCCCAGGCGAAAATGGTCCTCTATCCTCACATACAGACAAGTACATCTCCCCATCCAATGGGAAATCCATGACCACGGTGATCTGGAATCAGCAACCCGACAATCAGTGTCATCAACATAGCATCCCACCGTGAAACTGGTCAGCTACCACATCCCACCCAATCTCATACCCATCCATACCCAAATGGGCACCATCGACACCCTCATACATCTCTGATAGGGCCTGTCGCCCTCGGTGTGAATCATAGATAACTCTCTCTCCGCTAATCAGAATGCGGAGAATACGGTAGACGTCCTCCAAGGTCACTATCGCCTCTCCAATAGGCAGGTGAAATGAGCAGGTCTCTGAGTGCCACCTCTCACAAAGAGCTATCAATAAACCCCTATTTTCCCGAATAATGGGCATATCAGTGATATGATATAGATATAGTGCCATCAATCATTGTCTCTATCTATCGCTCAGGAGATCTCTAAAGGTGTAGGTCATTGGCCTAATTAACTCGCGTGTGTAAATCGGCACCAATCGCATCTGCACATACAAAAACACGAGTGAGCGCCCACAAATCAGCATTACTGAAATAAAAATGCATCCAAAATTGAAGTCAACTCCAGTCAACTCAATTGTGCCGCGTTGACCGCAAATGCGTCGCAATTTGTCAAATGCGGCTCTAAACAAGGCAATTGCATCACAATTTATCAAATGCGTCACTCTATCTAGCATTTGTGCAACCTAACAACACTTGTGTCGCGTATGCATGCAATCACGGCACGGTTTCACACTTGCGGCGTTCTACTAGGCAATTGTTTTGCAATCTGGCGATTGCGTCATTTACCCTCGTAAATGCACAAATTTACAAGAAATCCTAACTACCCATCGCACTTGTGTCGCGACGCAATCAAATGCGTCGAACGCAAAGGAATTTGCGGTTTACGCGACATCATTTGCATCGCAACGCATGTGTTAGACCCCCCTAAAATCGTAATAAATGCATTAATTTCTAAAATTGACAAGTTGGATAGGGTACTTACCGGTGCCTCTACGCCCTAAGGTCGTCGGAATGTCCGCACGCGGTATCCACGGTGGGTAGTCACTAGAATCACCATCGTTGCTCTGAGCTCTGATATCTGAAATTTTCTATTTACCAAATGACAAAATGACACTTGGTTTTACCTTTTCAACCTATTTATAGGCTGAAAATTAGGGTTTTGACCTGGTAGGTTGTGTTGGAGGCTCATTTGACTACTTTTAACTAGCATTTTCGATGACTCAACGTCCTCTGTTCTCGAAACCGTTCACGCCACTACTTATCTGGTCATTAATTTGACTAGTCGGGATATTTTCCAAATTTTTCTGACCCCGGGTCGAAATTCAAAAATTTTCCATAGGGGGCATAGGCACTCCATACCTTCACTAGGGCATATCATGGACTTGTTTTCTTTGCCATAACGCGATAAACTGCATTATGACAAAGAGGGGAAAATGTAGACACATAAAAATGACCAAGGCCTGCAAGCAACATTTTACCATCTTCCGTCCTAGCATAATTATGACATTTTTATTATGTTTCTAACCGACCTTCAACTATTAATTGAATAATTCATAATTATTTAATTAATTCAAAATCTTTCATTCTTCATGATTATTAAATAAATAAATCTTATTTATTTATTTTAATGTCACTGACTGTCAAAGTCTTCTAATAATTAAATAAAGTCATCAATTTATTTAATTAATCCTTATCATTAATGTCCTCCTGATTATTAAATTAATATATTTTAATATATCTATTTAATATGTCACTAATTCCTAAATCCTCTCTTAATTAAATAAATTCATTAATTTATTTAATTAATTAAATACTTCTTCTAAATTAAATAATTATTCTTAATTATTTAATTGCCTTATGTGGCATTTCCTTATTTTTAAATAAAATAATTTATTTAAAAATGACTTCACATAGTTAACTGATTCTTCTTTTAGTACTTAATTTCAAAAATCAATTACTCATTATCTCACAAATCCATATTTTGAATTAATTTAATTCAAAAGGGAAATATTCTTCTACAAATCAAGTAGTTGCTAAAATTACTGATTTTCTAAAATCTCATCCTCTTGTCTTCTGATTTTTACTAATTTCATCTCAATGTCACGTTTATTCTCCACCATTGATTTAATTTCTTAAATTAAATCTTGTCCACACATTTGGGGATTGTTGCCCTAACCCTAATTGAGAGTTGCCTTATTGAATCTTGACCTTTGATTCTAGGGCATTTCTTAATCTCTCATCTCGTCTGTCCATTCAAGATTGCATTTTCTATAAAATGACAATCTTGATCTCATTTTCGGGATGAATCATTATTATCTCTTAGCATTTTGTAATCCCATTATCATAAATTGTCATATCATCTTAGGCTTATTTAATAATTTGCATGTTAGGATTGGATTTCTAGTTTGCATATTAGAGAGAATTTTATAAATCCTTCAAATCTTGTTTAGGTCTAGGCATTTATAGTTTGCTCACACAAATAAATCTAAGGGCATCCATTTATCTCAACAAGTTAGGAGGTACAATAGAAATGAGCCATGGAGGAGAGAAATGGGTGAGATTGTTCTAGTCTCATTCTTTTTCTCATTATTTCTCCTTTGCATTCTATTGATTGATAGTATTTTTATTGCATGCATGTTCTAACCTGGTTCTATTTTGCAGGATAACATTTTATATCATTACAATATATATATATATTAAACAGAATGCAGTTTTACTGCTCAACAAAACAAATTATAATATGACAACATAAAAATTCATACATATATATATACATATACATATATATATATATATATATATATATATATATACATGTATATATATTTATATATATATATATATACAAAGTCAAATGCCAAACTTATTATATACACATCGATTTATTTGTAATCAAAATACCAAATGCAATGTATAATATCCAACTGCAAACATAACAAATACCATTGAATTCTGAAATGTAAAATATATTAATCGAATCTCAGCATTATTGTAAACAGTGACTATCAATCTTGATATGCATTTAATCGAATGCCTACAAAATTCATATGTAGCGACTATCAACTTAATACATTTTGAATGATAGCCATAATGAAACACTATAAAGGAATCGCACTTGCAGCATTGAAATGAAATAAATACAATCTTATACATAGTATGTTGCTTAGGCGACATAACTCACAGGAAAGGACGTTTTTACTTAATCATGAAGGGAGGTGCGCCTAGAACAAATCTACGAAGAAGTAAAGAAACTCACTGAAAAATAATCATTCAAAATGCCTATCATATAAGGAGTTGAGTAAGCTCAATATCAAATGAATTAGAATATGCTCAATGTCGAATGAAATTGAATATGTTTTCCAGAGATTAAAGTGTCATGCAAGCATTAACTATCAAATGTAAAGCATAAAAATTGAATTCCAACATAGATAAATCCATTAAGATGGAATCGAAGTACATGCAGTATTGAAAGAAAACTATAACCATAAAAATAAACTCCCACATAATATATATGATGCAACTTTCAATCTAAAATTATGCATTGAATGATAGGCAATGTAAAATACAGTTTGAAGTATAAAATCGTCACACAAAGCATCAATATTAGTTCTCAGAATGGGGTCGATACATCTAGTATCCACTGTAGGGTGCTAGAAATAAAATCACAATCCCATAACATTGAATGCCATGAAACTAGCGATTTTCAGAATAATTAAACTTATCGAATGCTAAAGAAAAACATATCAAACAACACAATTTAAACATCAACAGTAGATAAGCTGCAAAAGCAGCGATTTTTTAGAGAGAGGGCACCGTTGTGGGAAGAAACCATGCTAGTAAAGCCATACAAAGGCTTGATTTTTTTCAAATAAATGCAAATGACAGGCATAAGGTTGAATTTCAAAATAGGGGTTGTGTTGGGTATCCATAAAACAGCTTAAGAAACTTTCAAGAAAATGCAATAAAGGCTGGTACAAAGCTGAACTTCAATAATATAAGATATCACAGCAAGAGGATGACCGATATTAAATAAATATGTTGAGGAATGCGCCAAAATGCAATCTAGGTATCGATTTAAGAAATTCAAAGGGTGCATGTTATGCACAAACGGATTTAAAACTTTCTAGAACACAATGATTGCAAGATATATACATACAAATGAATATTTTTATTAGTATTCCCTATGGAAATCACACAGATGATTACCACATTTTCAAGCAACATCATGCAAACAAGCATTCATTTTCAACAGACAAAAGAGAAAGAATTTGATTGCATTAAACAGAGAAACGAAACAAAGAACAAAAATACAGCCAACCTGGATCCAATGCAGGTTGGGATGGGAATCCAATGCCAAGAACAATCTTCTATAGCAACAACAACTTAAAAATTCCCAACCAATCTTTCCAATAATTTCCCAATTCCTCACAGAATTTATAGCATTTGAAATTTTCCTCCCTTCCCGAAAACAAAAATCCATCATCCTCCCCCAAAATCTCTTGAAAAGATAATTATTTACAAAAGGAAGGTTATTTGATTTTTGAAATCCAAAAATCTAATAAAATCTCTAAAAGCTCCAATAAAACATCAAGTTTCTTTTCGGCAATCAATTTGAAGTTATGTATGTGCTCCAAGAAAATATTTCTATCTTTTACATTATTTTTATTATTTATCTATTATCACATTCCATTATAATTTTTATTTTATATTTTAATATTTCATTACACATTTAATTTATTATAAGCCTTGATTATTAATAAATATATTTATATCTATTTATCAAAATACCTTTACTTAATAATTTATTTTAATGAATCAATTAACCAAGAACAACATTTATCAAATAAATTTAAATTAAACAAACCAAATATCAACAACAATTACCTAAACCCTAACCAGGGTCAAAAAGTAAGACCAACTGACCACAAAGATCTGACAACGCTGATGAGTTAACAGACTAGATGCTCATCCTCTTCGAGGATGATGTCTAGGGTAGGGGACCAAATGTTATCTCTAATCAACTATTCCATTGGGTTTAAGGCACGCTCAGACCTTCCAATTTAGGTGGATTCGATGCCTAGTACCTGCAACCTACAGCACACAAAATAATCGAGCATATACATAATCATACAATTAGGCACACTGTGAAAGGGAATCGTAGCGTACTAGGATACTCACAAGTGAGTAATGTGACACTATCCCTTCCACCCAAACACATCAAACAAGTAACCACATCAATTCATAATAATCAGCAGCATAACAAACAAGATAAGAACAATCACCAAATAATCGCATAATAACCATGATCAGATAATCACATAATTCTCATAATAATATTAATCTACATAATCAAATAAGTCTATATACTAGTCATAGCATAAGCATAAAACACCGATAATAGAAGTATCACCAAAGAATCATCCAAATATCATCATAGCAGTAAGTTCAACATCAAACAAAGTGTCATAATGTTTGATCCTAAGCAAATCAACTACCAGTCTAACAGAGAACAGTATGAGGGGCACTACAGGTAGTAAATTGGATCCAAGTTTAAAGTATATGATGTAGGAGCATCATTTCTATCTAGGAGATATATAGTAATATTTTCATAAGGTCTAGGTTGCTAGGTATGTTCCAAGTTTGTTTCCCTCCATTTGTATGTAGTTCAAATTTCAAATTTGTGTAAATGAGTTGTATAATTCAAGTTTGAGTGACCTTATAAACTAAATAAGTCCATAAAGCCTTGTCATCATGTAAATGAGGTGGAAAGGGAGTCAGATAAGCATTTTACAGGGATAGTTAATTGATTTCCCCTTCCTAACGTGTTGTTGAGCTTCTTTAGGGTTAGTTGAGTGACTTTAGGAAAGGATTTTGAGAGATAAACATAGGAAAACATCCTTTTCTTCATAAATCCATGAGTATTATGCATGTACAGAGGATGTTTGACAAGAATAATGAAAATGTGTGAAGTTTGAGGTGATTTTTGTGAATTTTTTTCATATTTTCTAAAAATTGTCATGTTGTTTCAAACAAGACAGCAAGCTTGAAGTTGATAGTAGCTATGTGGGCAATCATTTCACCCCTGTGAAGGGAAAGAGGTTAAATAATGATTCCACTAAACAAAATTATCCAAATTTTGGATTCTATATGCTTATAGGTGTCCAAAAAAGTGTGCCAAGTTTCATATTTATTTCACTCGTGCATATGTGGCATTTTCCATCAAACCCTTGGTCTGTACCATCCTACACGGCAGTATGAGTGTATTTTTATGATTTTTTGTGCTTGAGTGAGTGCTTTTTGTTATAATAATGTTTAGACATGTTATATATGACTATTTACATATTCCTTATCAATTGTAGTTCTTGATCAATCCATTTTATCTATATCGTCATGGTACAGTCCTCAAAACAAGCCTAATTTATTTATAAACAACCCAATTTTTCTCTATTCCATACAAAACAATTTTTGAATTGCACAAGACAACTGAGAGGGGGGGTGAATCAATTGTAACTAATCACATTCACTTCTCATCTTAATCAATTCCACATTCACTTTAATCTATTATTAAGTATAAAAATGAAATGCAGATAACAGAAAGAAAATACCAGAGACACCAGGTTTACGTGGAAAACCCAATGAGGGAAAAACCACAGTGAGGATCAACTTACAATATAATAGTAAGGCTCAATACCCAAGATAGGACTCACTGTCCAAATACAAGGCTCACTGTCTACAGATAGGAATCACTATCCAGAAGGGAGGCTCACTGCCCATAGATAAATATAGATAACAAAAAATCCACCACAATAGGTTCCACACATTTGCAGCCTTGATCAGAGAATTGTACACACCATCAGATCACTACTTTCAGGAGTCAAACACATTAAAGTACTACTACCTTGATTCACTTTTGCACACTCTGCTTCTTGCACTTATTTTGCACTTGTCACACTTGTGGTATGTAATTCACAACATCTTGACTTGTGTTTATACCGTCTTCGATCTTAGAAACTTTCTCCAAGGTCGGCTACACATTCTTTATTTTACAATTTCAAATTAGGTCAGTGACTCAACATTCCCGCGATGGATAAGAATGAGAGTGGACCAAATACATACTTAACCAGGACCCAAAACAACATCTTGGATCAATCACACTTTGTTAATTGATTCTTATCCTTCATGTAATGTGTAGACACCAAGTCGACCAAACCTAATGAAAACACCAATGAACTTTGAAGTGTGTGCATCCACAACAAGATGATAATATGTGGATCACATAACATAGTTCACCAAACACTAGAACACCTCTTAGATTCCTTCAAAAACATATGTAGCAACTGCAACAATCTTCATACACATAACTCTTTCCAACAGTCCAGTCGGACCGTGCAGACACACATAGTAGCTTTGGAACAAGCCTTCCAAAGCACCAAACCACAAACACTTTTTCTAGAACATAGATAACATCATTATCAACCTTCTTCTAGATCTTCAAGATCTGAGACAAACCATCAGAGGATTGCAGAGCAGAAATATCTCTCCCAGTCCACAAACAAACTCTGTCAAACCAGTTCACACACCGGTGAACACAACTTTCACTCTTCATCAACCCAAAAGCTATAACTCAAGATATATCAACCAAAGATGCTCATAAGAAACACTACATATCTGCACAAGCATAGTATCAACACAGAAGAAATGTAGAGCACATTACCAAAGCACATTTAGAACTCACACACAACTCTGTCTTCAGTGTTTATTAATTTTCTCAAAATCACTTGATAACTCATCATATTAGCACACTTGCAACATCATAAAGATATCTCCATGTACTCACAACATCTCTACAGTATCTCAACCATACATGTACCACTTGCAATCACATGATTCATTTGTTTGCAACAACCTGAATTATGTTGACATCAATGACAACACCATCATACTCATTCATACTTGCAACAACAACCCTATCTCATTTTCACATATGTTTAATAAGGGCCAAAATGGATCTATAATGGATCTCAGATCAAATTTATTAGGTGTTTGAAGAAATTTATGTCAAAAAACATTTCTGAGAAGGACTACAAGCTCCTAGGTCACCTACTAAGCAAAATATGGTCTAGGAACATGCTAGAACTCTATTGATGGTTTTGATAGGTTAGATTAGGTGTTTTTATGGTTCAAGTGTGGTTATTTAGGTTCTATGAATTTATTATCATGTTTTGGTATTTTTTCCTAAGAAGAAAACAGTCAAATATTGTGAATAGGATCTCTAAGGAAGCTTGACATCAGTATATAAAGTTAATTTATAAAGTTTTTCTTTTTAAATTAGTTTAATGGTAATTAAAAGTTTAATTATTTGTGAAAGATGTTATAAATTTAGTTTTAGTGGTGAATGTTTTGAAAGCCTTGATAATGGGTGCTACATTGCTAAGTTGAATGCTTAATAATCTTGATAGAGTTTCATTTGTCCTTATGCAATTGAATGACCATCAATTTAGTTACTACGTAAAAATTCATAGACTTTCATTTTCTCTTAACCAAAACATGATTAGATATCTTCAATGGCTACATAAAAATAGGCTTTATAACAATGTGTGAAATGTTTCACACCTAAAATTTAATGACTATTTTTAAATTGTACCTCAATCTTACAAGGGTTCAATTATAATATGCATATTTTAAATAAAATATTTAAATTGTTGATGTAGTCACATATGGAGAGTCTAGAGAAAGGAAAATCTAACCATGCAAGTTAAATTCAACACAACAGAATTAACAAATAATAGAAAAAAAACTTCTCATTGATTCAATACCACAAAATGATTACGATATGGCTCATTGGCCTACTACATGCCCATTTCAAACTATAGTAAAAATATATAGTGATTGAGCGCACTTCTCAAATATTCTACTACTAATGTGAGTCTATTTATCTTTCTTCTAATCTAAAACTAATTTCAATAATGAATCCAAAAGGTTTTTATATAGTAGTTCCATTCTCCAAGAATGATATGCATCAATTGTAAAATGTTTCAAATCTTGATGTTTTGTAAAACATGTAGGTTGGCATAAATCCGGTGATGAAGCTCCAAGAGTTAATGAAATCTTATGCGGTTTCAATTGAAGGTTCCTCAAGTCTCATACTACCTTGTGAAATTTTCATTTGATCTTTGCAAGTCATGGGAAGGTCTTGGAAACTATGCATATTGAATTGATTACCAAATATTCTAAATTGTGAACCTGATGTTGCTTATGGTGACAATAGTTATCTAAAAATTTACTGAAATCTCTTGAAACTTAGATATGATGTGCATCAGGTGTTACAAAACTTTGGTGTTCTATCACAATTTGTAATGAAATTTTGTGGTGAAATGTGGTAGGTTGCATGAGGATTCTCTTGTATCAATTTTCCACATCCCTATGTACATGGAAATATTTTTTATTGTCAACATGGCATATGCATGACTATTTTGAACCCTAATATTAGGGTGTATCGTTTTCAAGCCATCTCCCCTAATCAAAACTTTAAATATCTATTAAAATCATAATTAAGTTGGATTCACTTGTGGTTATCCTTAAATCCAAGATAATGGATTCTACATTGTCTAGCTAAATACTTAAGACTCTTTACATTTGATCTTGTTTCATTATCCTTTATACTAAATACATGACTACTATTCTAAAACTAATGTTGAAATTTTGCGTTCCACCATTTGTAATAATTGTATGTTTCCAACAGTCAAATTCTTTTTGGAATTATTTTATGACTCTCATCTATAACTATTATGATCACTTAAAATATGTATAATATGTTGAAGGCTCACTAATCAAACATTCAAAGAATATTTAAAAAGTAAAAGATAAGAGCTTGTGAGTGTAGAATTAAAACTACTACATTATTTTGTATATCCATTCGATTGTTTATTAGGCATCAAGAATATATCCAACACCATAACCATTCATGAACATAAGAATGATTAAATTACCAAAAGATCACTTTTTAATAACTTATAATTATTTTCTAACTAACTAGAAATTTGTAAATATTAATGTTTAAATAGACAAAGGAAAAAAAAATCCTGTTATTTGTTCAACCAAATTAAATTTCAAAATTATATAAGATATGATTTTTAATTTTGTTTTCATAACATAGTAGTATACAATAATGTGTTTCAATCAAATTCATTTTCAAAATAGATTAGTTTATAGTACTTTGTTTTCAATCAAAGATTAATGTTGGGTGATGCATAACTTTTAAATTAGGTAGTCAATGCAACCCTTTTTCCAACATGAAGATTCTATAAAGTTCAAGATCACCATAACTGGCCTACTCTAGTTACACACCATTTCAAGAAAATTAAAGGCCTAATTTGGCCATCTAAGGTCTTAAAATTATATTAAAGAGTATTTTTTAGCATTTTTTGACTATTAGCTTCTTTCGGCTTGTACATAAATGTGAACCTAGGTTGTGAGTTGCTCTCAAGAGATATTGAGATATTTATAGGATAGGGGTAATTAATATGTATTTTTTGGTTGAATATAAAATTGCTAAAAAATAGTAATTTGCTAAATTTAGCAATTTCAATTGTTCTAGATTATTTTTAGTTGACTAATTTTTAGTCCATCTTAATCATACTAGATAGTGGGTGAATGGAGGATTTCCCTTTAAAGTTTAACTCTTTTATATTTTGGTTCGGTTGTTGAAGAATGAGATAGAGATTTTGGTGTTTTTATTATTAAAATTTATTGTTATATTTTTGTTGCATTTGTAGACATATCACTAGGGGGAAGAAACACATTACTTTATTATTGTATGTTTTGTTAACAAAATTTGGAACCAATATAAAATGTTCCCTTCTCAATGAAACTCTTTTTATAAACTATTCAATAATATAATATATGTTTGCATTACCTACTATTTTTTTGCTTTTCAATCTTTCTAGATGAAGAACAAAGTCTAAGCAATGAGGACAAAACATAGTACAAAGAGATTGAGGAAAATTCTCCCTCCATATAATTAGGTGTATGACCAATAATAAACAAAAAAAATTGAAGGTGAGAGCATGTCCACTACACAACTAGTTGAAGTTGTAACTCAAGTGAATGTAGTAAGAATCAATATAATTTAGTGCAACAAAATTGGACCAAATATTAAAGATGTTGATAATAACAAATTGTTAACAAGGGGTGTAGAAATGAAATGGAGAATTCCCACTAGCTCACATTAACTAATCAATTTAGTGGTTTAACTTCCACTACAAGGATGATTACACAATAGTGTGTCTCACTTGTGGAACATCCTGACTTTTTTCCAGAATCATATATCTTTTTAAAATTATGATTTAATCCAAGAGGAATATCATTGAAGAGAGTTATAAAATCACCCTTAGATCAAAACCCCTTGGATAGAATCCCCTAGACTTAAATCAAACCCTCGATGGAGTCTCCTCCCCACCTATCAAAATGTTGACAAAAAAAATTGCTTCACCTTTTTGGGATCAAATGAAGTCATTTAAAATTTATGTTTAGTAATTATGTATCCTTTAGTATTAACTTTACAAAAGTTATAATATATATTATGTTTTGCGTAAGTGCATAGAAATGGGGGATAAAAAGGGGTCAAAAGTGACCACTTTTTTTTTAAATCAACTAAACCTAAACTTGGATGAGAAATTTAAGATACATCCATTCAAAATTTGAAGATACAACAAGAACAAAAATTATAGTACTTAAAATCTAGTTTCTAAACTATTAATTTAAAAAAATGTTAAGATTAAGAGGATCGAATATTGTGTGCATACAAAAGTGTTCCTCTTTTTTTGATAAAGTATAACACAGTGTTTCCACTTTTTCTTTTGCATTCAATATTTTTTAAACTACCTGGCAGAAATATAATTAAGAGTAAAGGGTAAGTGCAAAAATATGGGGGGCCAAAAAGGGGGCTTAAGTGGCCACATTTTTTTTGAAATCAAGAAATACTGACCTTAGACATGAAATTGAGGATAGTTACACTCAAAATTTTGAGATGCAACAACAAAAAGGATCGTAGTGCTCCGAGTCTACTTTCTAAACTACTAATTTATTTTGAAAATGGTTGAGATTAAGGGGTTCAAAAGATGTACCCATAGAAATTGGTGTTTTTTTTTTCAGAAAAACATAACATAGCAACTTTTGTGGGAACGTAGCACAGTGAAATTTTTTTTAGTATTTTTAAAATTGCTTCAGTGAGAAACTAGCTAACAGTATGTAGTTGGTGCACAATTTTTCTGATAATTTTTAATGAATATTTAATTTTTTACAAATTTTCAAAGTGGATACTTCCTAAAAAATAGAATTTTGGTCATGCTACCCCTACAAATTTTGGAAACTAATTGAATTTTTAAAAAAAATTATAGAATAGAGTCTAGTTTCTAAAAATGTAATTTATTTGAAATTTCACTGAACGGTTAATTTATAACGAAAAAATACCAAACACTGCTTTTTGTCAAAAAAGAGACACACAAACAAAAGAAATTATAGATCAAAGGCTTAACATTGTCAAAAAGTGAAAAAAATTACATCGTTGGATAGCTAAGAGAGATCCTAACATTACCCAAGTGTTTGATTTGTTCAACATTGAAACACATGCAATCCTGACACTGAGCACGAACCCGATTATGTGAAATATTGTAGAATTTGTAAAAATGTGTCTCTGGTCATTGGGAAGGCCCTCCAAACCTTTGGGTTGGTATTCCAAGGAAAATACCAAGCCTAAGGCTTGGGTATTCCCAAAGAAAGATATAACGCAAGCACATTATAACATGCTCGCATTATATCTTAGTTTCAAATGACATGATTTTTTGTGTTTGTGTGTGGCATGTCTAGCAAGACATAACGTGAGTGTGTTATAATGCACTCGTGTTATGTATTTCTTTATGTTAAATGCTACTCTATTGAATGTATGTTTATATATTTGTATGTTTGTATGTGCATGTATTCTTGTATGTCATGTAAGTATGCATGCTTGTATGTATGTATGCATGTATGTATGCATGTATCAATGCATCTATGTGTGTATTTAATATTGTATGTACATATATACATGTATTCTTGTGTGTATGTAGGATTGTATGTACATATGTATTATGCTTGTATGTATGTAAGTATGTATGTATTTATGTATGTCTTTAGAGGGAGGGATAAGTTTAAGAGAGAGAGAGAGAGAGAGAGAGTTGTCTAGGTAGGGTGGGAGGGAGAGAGGGAGGGAGAGACTAGAGAGAGAGGTGGTGAGAGAGAGTCTTGAGAGAGGGATATGGGGTGGAAGGGAGAGACTAAGAGAGAGGGAGTGGGGAGAGAAGGGGTTGAGAGGTCTTAGCTAGGTAGGGGAGTGGGAGGAGAGAGAGAGGGGGTGGAAGAGAAGTAATTGAGAAAAAGAGGGAGGGAGGGGGAGAGATAGGGGGAAAGAAAGAGAGAGCTATGTAGGTAGGGTGCAAGAGGGAGATACTTGAGAGTATGAGCAGGGTGAGAGGGATTGTGAGAGAGAGGGAGTGGGAGAGAGAGGGAGTGAGAGAGAGGGAGTGTGAGAGTGAGACCTAAGAGAGGGAGAGGGTGTGGGAGGGAGTGACCTGAGAGAGAGGGAGAGAGAGAGAGGGGTGGAGTGAGAGGGACTTATCTAGGTAGGGTGGGAGGGATAGATAGAGAGAGGGGGAGAGAGAGTTACCTAGGTAGGGTGCCTAATGGAGAGACCTGAGAGAAAGAGAGAGAGTGGGTGGGTGGGAGGGAGGGAGAGACTTGAGAGATAGGGAGAGAGAGGGAGTGGGAGAGAGAGGGAGTGGTGGAGAAGCAGTGGGAGGGAGATAGAGAGAGATAGATAGAGGGAGCGAGAGAGAGTGGTAGGGATTGATTGAGTGAGAGCTACGTAGAAAGAGGGAGAGGGTAGATAGAGACAATTAGTGAGGGTAGGAGAGAGGGAGGGAGGGAGAGCTGAGATGTATAGATAAAGAGAAATGGATAGGGTTTGAGGGTATAGGGTTGAGGGATTAGGATGGAGGACCTATATGGTTGATGGTTTAGGGTATTAGGTTGAGGGTATAAGGTTGAGGGATTAGGGTTGAGGGTAGAGGGTAGAGGGTTGAGGGTAGAGGGTAGAAGGTTTAAGGGTTTAGGGTTAAAGGTTTTAGGGTTAAGGGTTAAGGGCTAAGGGTTGAGGGTATAGGGTTGAGGGTATATGGTTGAGGGATTAGGGTTGAGGGTCCAATGTATAGGGTAGAGGGTATAGGGGTTGAGGGTTGAGGGTTGAGGGTTTAAGGGTTGAGGGTTGAGGGATTAGGGTATAGAGTTTACTTGGGTTTAAGGGTTTAAGGGTTGAGGGTATAGGGTTGAGGGATTAAGGTAGAGAGGGAGGGATGGAGGGAGAGATGGGGGAGAAGCGAGATATAGAGGAGAGAAGAGGAGGGAGGTACATAGATATATGAGGGTTAAGGATCCAATGTATAGGGTAGAGGGTTGAGAATTGAGGGTATAGGGTTGAGGACCTATAGGGTTGATGGTTTAGGGTATGTCATTGAGGGTATAGGGTTGAGGGTAGAGGGTAGAAGGTTTAAGGGTTTAGGGTTTAAGGGTTTAGGGTTGAGGGTTAAGGGTTGAGGGTAGAGGGTTTAGGGTATAGGTTTGAGGGTATATGGTTGAAGGAGTAGGGTTGAGGGTCCAATATATAGGGTAGAGGGTATAGGTGTTGAGGGATTAAGGGTTGAGGGTTGAGAATTGAGGATTGAGGGTTTAATGTATAGGGTAGAGGTTTTAAGGTTTAAGGTTTGAGGGTTGAGGGTTTAAGGTTGAGGGTAGAGGATTGAGGGTATAGGGTTGAGGGATTAGGATTGAGGGTCTAATGTATAGGGTAGATGGTAGAGGGGTTGAGGGATTAGGGTTTAAGGGTTGAGTTTTTAGGGTAGATGGTAGAGGGTTGAGGGATTAAAGGTTGAGGGATTAAGGGTTGAGGAATGAGGGATTAGGGTAGAGAGTTTACTTGGGTTTAAGGGTTTAAGGGTTTAAGGGTTGAGGGTTGAGGGTAGAGGGAATTGGGTTGAGGGTAGAGGGTAGAGTGTTTAAGGGTTTAGGGTTTAAGGGTTGAGGGTTTAGGGTTTAGGGTTTAGGGTTTAGGGTTGAGTGTTTAAGGGTTTAAGGGTTGATGGTTTAGGGTTGAGGTATTAGGATAGAGAGGGAGGGATGGAGGGAGGGAGAGATGGAGGGAGAAGTGAGATAAGGAGAGAAGAGTAGGGAGGGATAGAGATATATGATGGTTGAGGATCCAATGTATAGGGTTGATGGTTTAGGGTATTAGGTTGAGGGTATAGGGTTGAGGGATTAGGGTTGAGGGTAGAGGGTAGAAGGTTTAAGGGTTGAGGGTTGAGGGTTGAGGGTTGAGGGTTTAGGATATAGGTTTGAGGTTAGAGGGTAGAGGGTAGAGGGTAGAGGGTAGAGGTTTGAGGGTTAAGGGTTGAGGGTTGAGGTTTTAAGGTTGAGGGTAGAGGGTTGAGAGACTAGGGTTGAGGGATTAGGGTTGAGGGATTAAGGGTTGAGGGTTGAAGGATTAGGGTAGAGATTTTACTTAGGTTTAAGGGTTTAGGGTTGATAATTGATGGTATAGGGTTGATAATTGAGGGTATAGGGCTGAGGACCTATAGGATTGATGGTTTAGGGTATTGGGTTGAGGGATTAGGTTTGAGGGTAGAGGGTATAAGGTTTAAGGGTTTAGGTTTGAGGGTTAAGGGTTGAGGGTAGAGGGTTTAGGGTATAGGTTTGAGGGTATATGGTTGAAGGATTAGGGTTGAGGGTCCAATTTATAGGGTAGAGGGTATATGGGTTGAGTATTTAGGGTTTAAGGGTTGAGGTTTGAGGGATTAAGGGTATAGGAGAGAGAGAGAGAGAGAGAGAGAGAGGGTTTAAGGGTTAATGGTAGAGGGTAGAGGGGAAATATATAGGAGTGAGTGAGAGAGAGAGAGAGAGAGAGACTTGATAGAGGGGGAGTGGGTAGGAGAGAGATACTTGAAGTGAGAGAGAGAGAGAGGGTTTAAGGGTTAAGGGTAGAGAGTTAAGGGTTAAGGGTAGAGGGGAGAGAGATAGAAGGAGTGAGTGAGAGAGAGAGAGAGAGAGACTTGAGAGAGGGAGAAGGGGTAGGAGAGAGATAATTTAAGTGAGAGAGAGAGAGGGGGTTAAGGGTTAAGGGTTAAGGGAAGAGGTTAGAGGGGATATAGATAGAAGGATTGAGTGAGAGAGAGAGAGAGAGACTTAACGGAGAGGGAGAGAGATAGAGGGTAGAGGGTAGAGGGTTTAAGGGTTTAAGGGTAGAGGGTAGGGGATAGAGAGAAAGAGAGAAAAGAAATTAAAAAAATCAGCATTCTCATAACACGAGCACATTTTTAAGTAGTAGAGATATGGTCGTTATTTTAGCAAGACATAATGTGCTCATGTTATAACGCAAGAACATTTTATCTTGCTCTAAAAATGGATAAAAACTCAATATACCCGTGATCTCAAGGCCCACTTTCTACATATTCTCCTGGAAATGCACGTGTTTTGACAAAAAAAATCTTTTTGATGATTTTGTGAAGTGTGCATGCAAGTTTTTCACATTCCACCACCTTTTTCATGATCTTTCCACCACCTTTGCATGAAATAGTATATTTTTCACATTAAAAGGCATATAATATCAATTCAAGTCTGAATTCCATTGAAGAGTGATATACAATTGAAGTTTGGAGGGGAACAAGCTTTTGAAAAAGTCAAATTGTTGATGAGTTTGAAGAAAGAAGAAGCAAAGGCTACATAAAAGGGTAGAACTCCTCCATTCAAAAACTTTGGTTTTTCAGGTATGTGAAGTCTTTACACATTTTATTTCATTCTATTTTGGTTTGTTTTGATTTTGTTATTTTTCATATTCTATGTTGATCATTGTTTATTTCTCATTATAACCTTATCTTTTCAATGCACATTTTAAATTACACAATTCTTTACACTTGCCAATTACATTTTTAAACCACATCTCTTTAAGGCATTTTGTTAAACAATTGACTTACCTTGTGTATGCTTCCACATTTTCTATACACATATATATATGAAAAAAGTTATAAGTAAAATAATACATCATTTCTCAATCCTTTACTATGGATGTGCATACCACTCTCCAAAGCTTTCATTTTGGTATAGGCATGTGGCATGTTGTAAAATGTAGTTGAATTTGGTTTTACACCTACAAATTGCATATGTTTGAAAATCTCTTTTGTGCATATCTTGCAATCATTCTAGTCCACGAGGACATATCTCATTGAGGTATTTTGTCAAATAGATATACCAAGCAGTTGATTGCCTTGTCTATGCTACCAAATTTTCCATACATGTCTACCAAAGCATTTTATCAAATAGTATAGAGAATGCAATCAGTTGTTTGAAGAGATGCCTCAAAGAAATGGGATCTCATGGTGATGTGCATTTTATCAAATAGTTGATTGCATTGTCTATACTACCAAATTTTCCATACATGTCTCTACAAAATTGGAATATACTCCTCCCACATTGATAGATCTTTGAAACTATTTTGGTTTTCATCTCTATTGATAAAACACTAGCTTGCCAATTCAGTAGGGTTGACAAGGTAGGGGCAGCATGAGAAAATTCCTCATAGAAATGGGGTCTCATGGTGATGTACATCACCATGAGACCCCATTTCTATGAGGCATTTTCTCATGTCGCCCCTACCTTGTCAACCCTACCGCATTGGCAAGCTAGTGAGCTCACTAGCTTGTCAATGCTCACATGATTTTTTGGATGGAAGGCCTTAAATAAATGTGGTCATGTGGCATGACTTGATAGCAAGATAGGCTCAAAATGGAAGCATGGACAAATCATGTGAATTTTTTGACAATAATGTTTTCTTAGACATGTATGCAAAATTTGGTAGCATTGGCAAGCTAGTGTACATCACCATGACACCCCATTTCTCTGAGGCATTTTCTCACGTTGCCCCTACCTTTTCAACCCTACCGCATTGGTAAGCTAGTGAGCTCACTAGCTTTCCAATGTGGTAGGGTTGACAAGGTAGGGGTAGCATGCAAAAATGCCTCATAGAAATGGGGTGTCACAGTGAGATCCCATTTCTATGAGGCATTTTCTCATGTCGCCCCTACCTTGTCAACCCTACCGCATTGGCAAGCTAGTGAGCTCACTAGCTTTCCAATGCGTTAGGGTTGACAAGGTAGGGGCAGCATGTGAAAATGTCTCATAGAAATGGGGTGTCACGGTGAGACCCCATTTCTATGAGGCATTATCTCACACTGCCCCTACCTTGTCAACCCTACCGCGTTGGCAAGCTAGTGAGCTCACTAGCTTGTCAAAGGTACCACATTTTGCATACATGTCTAGAAAAAATTATTGTCAAACAATTCACATGTCTTGTCCATTCTTCCATTTTGAGCCTATCTTGCAATCATGGCATGCCACATTACCACATTTCTTTAAGGCATTCCATCTGCAAAATTATTGTGACCTTTGTCTATGCTATAAATACTCTTCTACAAGATGATTATAAGTATTTTTTATGAAGCCTTGAATGACATATATTTCATTTATTTGTATGGATTCATTTTTGAGGAACTAATATTTATCTCATTACCATGCTATAGGTAAAATTATCCGCCATGTTGAGGAAACGAAAGAATAAACCAATAGACGAAGAGCATGAAACTAATAAAGAAAAATATAGAGAATGGGTGAGCGAATATCGTCAGAAGAAGAAACTGGATACAATTGACAAAAACAAGCCAATTGAAGAGGAACCTCAACCATCAAAAATACAAAAGGCATTGGCAGCACAAAGGGAATGAATGAAATAGAAAAAAAATTAGCATATGTGGAACTTTTGTGAGGTTGAGCATGGAAAGGGGGAGCATAATGGTGTAGGAGCATGTGTGAAAAGAGAATTAGAATGAGAAGAGTTAAATTATAAAGACAATCCAAAGTTGACAGATGCAAAATCAATCATCGAGTGGTACAATGCTTTGATGGGTCCAGGTAATGAAGTTATGTCTTCAGTTCATAGATTTTTTTGGTTGATGGATGATACTAACATTGCACCATATGAGGATTGTTGTAAACTAACAAGATCAAGTGAGATACACTCTTTGCTTAGCTCAAATATAGGTTCATGGAGTATCAATACCCGAAAGATGGCATGCTTTTGTTCTTCATGTATAATGCAAGCCTGGGATGATTGTGAGTCAAAGGAGTGGATTGAGAAATGGTCGTTAAGTTATCTTAGCCCACTTCACACGTATCGCCCTCCGACGGTATTGGAACTAACACAGATGGATTCATCGGTTGACTTTGACCACATATCAAATCTAGTTCAACCAAGTAATATATCTACTTGCATAGTTTTCAAAATTCTTATTGTTATCTTACTTTGTATTGTATTTTTAATGTTGACTAATTTCATCTAATTTGTTGCACATATCAATGCAGGGCATGTTTATGCAATTATTGCAGATGAAGACAACAAAGAGGGAAT
The DNA here is from genome assembly GCA_007115665.2 of Sequoiadendron giganteum. NCBI lineage: Eukaryota > Viridiplantae > Streptophyta > Pinopsida > Cupressales > Cupressaceae > Sequoiadendron > Sequoiadendron giganteum. The sequence continues at coordinate 629,987,091 of CM021101.1, forward strand.
GGAATATTACTTATGTCATTGTGTTGAGGCTAAAAATAAATTGGAGGCCCCAGTTATAGATGGAGAAAACATCAAATACCCTATAGGATCAGTTGTTGTTACTGGAACGTGGCTTAGAAGGTACCCTCATAGGAGTGTTAAATATTGGTCATTTCAGGACTTTGACACGCATCAGAAGATTCTTCATTACTCGAACCTTTTTGTGGCATCCAATGTTCATTTGACAAAATATGGGGTTAGACCTTTGAACAAGACCTTGTGGAAGGTCTGTGAGTCTGACCATGAGGCAATACTTGACACAATAAAGATTAGAGCAGACTTGGATCATTCGTTGGATTAATTTGTAAGTATGCACATTAGTTCTTATTAATTTATACTTGTATGCACAATAATTTGTATGATGCCAATGATATGATGCAAATTCTATCATCTAATGTTTATATCATGTATGTAGGTGATTGGTGAAGTTATCAAACTTGCAATTGTAGCACACTTTATGTTTAGAACTGTGGCAAAGGATACAAAGTTCAATGGTATTTTATTTTTTCTCAAAAATATGCAAAAAAATGATGTAGGATATTCTCAATAGATTATTAAACTAACTGGAAGATTAAATTGTGTTGTGTTTATAATAGGTTACAAGTTTCCAAAAGTTAGGAAATATTTTGGTTGCGTTCTATTCATGAGAGGTTGTTGTATGCAATAGGTATCTTGGAACTCCCAATGAAGATGTATGGCCAGGAGTGACTAAGTTGAGAGACTGGCATGCCTATCCTCAATGGAAGCATCAAGATTTAAGCCTTGTTGTTCCCGATTTGGAACCAAATGGTGTGGATTTGTTGTCTGTAAGTGTCTTCCATCTATTTTTATTTCATTTCCATTTTGGATGCTCTTTCTTTTTCTTATTTTACTTTGCCTATTTGTAAGTAACCTACTAAAAATTGATTGGTTTCCCCTTACAGAAAATATTGATTTATCAGCCATCCAAGAAAATCTCAACCAAAAAAGCAATGCAACATCATTATTTTAATCCATTATAAAAGTGTGTGTGAAGATTAGCGATGGAATTTCAAGTTATTCATTTGAAGTTAACCTCATCATGAGCACCTATGATGTATACATTATAAGAGCATCTCGAATTTCAAGTTATTCTATTCATGAGAGGTGTTGTGTGTAATAGGTATCTTGGAACTCCCATGAAGATGTATGACCAAGAGTGATTAAGTTGAGAGATTAGCATGCCTATCCTCAATGGAAGCATCAAGATTTAAGACTTGTTGTTCCCGACTTGGAACCAAATGGTGTGGATTTTTTATCTGTAAGTGCCTTCCATCTGTTTTCATTTCATTTCCATTTTGGATGCTCTTTCTTTTTCTTCTTTTAATTTTCTTATTTGTAATTAAACTACTAAAAATTGATTGGTGTCTCCTTGCAGAAAATGTTGATTTATGAGCCATCAAAGAGAATCTCAGCCAAAAAAGAAATGCATTTTTCTTATTTTGATGATCTTGACAAATCTCAATTCTAATTTGAAGCCATTATAAAAGAGCATATGAAGCTTAGCGAGGGAATTTGAAGTTAACCATGTCATGAGCACCTATGATGTAGACATTATAAGAGAATCTCAAATGTATGAGTGACATTATAAAATATCTATGAGAACGAAGTACCTAAGGCATCCTTGAATCATATTTTTGGTTATTATGAGAGAATCTTATAAGTTGAGTTTTTGTGCATGAAAATGGGGCACATTGATTCAATATTTGATTTAAGTGGGGTGTTGGAATTCATATAGTTTGATTATTTTTCTCATGATTTTGTATTACCACTTGATAGTTTTGAGAAATCATTGTGCCTACAAGTACAAGCACTTGGGTTTCAGAATGGTGTATGAAGCATATTAGACAATTGTAGCACAAACAGAAGAATTAAGACAGCCAAATAAATCTCATTTTATTATAAACATCATATTATTAATATAGTGAGTGTAATAACCATTGATGGTTATTGATCATTATTTTTCTTCTTTTATTCTCTCCCTATTATAACTAGCACCAATTGACTAACTTATTATAAAAACTTCATTTATTAAAAAAAATCAACCTAATAATTATATATCAATATCAATATAGTATACCATCTATTCACATAAACATTTGTAATGATATCTACTCAAATTTTGAAATTTATTGCTACCCTCAAACATTTGTAATTCATGCAACATAATCCCTTAATAGTCCAAATTGTAAAAGGGCAGAAATCTTTGACAGCCTATTACTCGAATACCATGTCAGCTACAGGTATTTTGTATGAGGCATCAGGATCATGTAGGGCCCCTCTACAATAACCTCTCTCAGTTTTTGTTATCTCAGAATTATTTTTTCGTGGTGTCCAATTTTGACTTGATGGAAAAAGTGTCAAATGCAAGCAGTGTAAAGTTGCAAAGTGGTGCAACTTTTGTTCTGCAACTCTTGTGACCAAACGGACTATTCCAACGCATCCATATGGGTACGTTTACACTATGCATGGTCTTCTTTTGCACCTAAAAACGTCGAATCGCTCTGAGCTACATTCAACCGAGTCGATCCCTTAAGGATCCAAAGTGCCAAAAGGTTGAAATCTTTGATGGGCTATTACTCAGAAACCATGATGCTTATGAACTCTTTGTCTAAACCTATGAGATCATGTTGGGCCCCTCTATAATAACCTCTCTCATTTTTTGTCATCTCGGAGTCATTTTCTCGTGGTGTCCAGTTTTCACTTGATGGAAAAAATGTCAAATGCGAGCAATGTAAAGTTGCAAAATGGTGCAACTTTCATTCTGCAACTCCTATGACCAAACAGACTGTTCCAATGTGTCTAGATGGGTACGTTTATGCTAGGAATGGTCATATTTTGCACCCAAACACGTTGAATCGCTCTAAGCTACGTTCAACCGGCTCAATCCCTTGAGGGTACAAAGTGCAAAAGGGTAGCAATCTTTGACAGGCTATTACTCAGAAAACATGATGCTTACAAACTCTTTGTCTAAGCCTAAAAAATTGCGTTGGGCCCCTCTACAATAACCTCTCTAGGTTTTTATTATCTCAGAGTCATTTTCTCATGGTGTCCATTTTTCACTTGAAAAAACTGTCAAATGCAAGCAGTGTCAAGTTGCAAAGTGGTGCAACTTTCAGTCTGTAACTCTTGTTGTGTTGTGTGAGTTGGATAAAATGTGTAAATGAGTAATAAAACAACACACACAATCAATGAAATGTATTATATTAGAGAATTCAAATCACAAATCTAACTGAATTCAAATAAATAAAAATTCTCTAAAACCATCCCATTGTTCTCTATCCTCAATGATTAATTAAATCATAATGGCTCTCAGATTATGTATGCACTATGACTGTTAGAATGACAACCTGAAGAACGAGATGCTGGAAATGCAATAAACTATTCCTACATGATGATTGATAAAATATATGAAAGTGATATGAAAATGATGAAATAAAACTACAGAAATCAAAATGCAGCTAATGCTAAAGCCATGATTCTAAACTAATATGCTTCTAATTACTAAATGCCCAAATGTTGAAATGCTCAAATTCTCAAATGTTCAAATGAAATTTCTACAAAGTAAGTTTGCTCAAAGTTGGGATCCATTTGTTGTAGAATGAGGTTGTATTTATAGATTTTCCAAGGTATATTGTGATGTGCTAGCAACCAATGGTCTGGATTTAATCTAGATAGATGAAGGGTGGAGGATGAAGAAGTTAGAGAGAAATAAGGAAAGTGTTCCCTTGCATGAAAAAAATCTTCCAAGTGCAGAGGAAAAGAAATGAAATAGAAGAACCAAGTGTCTCAAGTTTGTTTCAGTATTTGTTGAGGATAAATATCCAAATTAAATATTTAGAATATTTAATTTGTTGAGACACATGATGAAGTGGAAAATGGAAAAGGCTATAGACATATGACTAAAATTAAATTTACGATTTAATTTTAGTGAGAGGAAAGATAATTAAATAAAACAAACTATTAGAATTTTTTTATTTAATTAGAATTAGAAGAATGTGACTTAAGATGGAAGAATTAGAAGATGAACTATATAAATAAATTTAGAATTTATTTATAAATAGATGAATCAAAAGATTTATTAATTAAATAACTCATATTTAATTAATTAGATCTAAAGAATTAGGAAAATGTGAACTATATAAATAAATTTAGAATTTATTTATAAGTAGTCAAATTAGAAAGAGTTTATTAATTAAATACTTTGTATTTAATTAACTAGATTATCCAGACGGATTTTAGGTGTATACATTTTGTCCCTCTTTGAAGTGATGTGTTTACACATTGCTTCGAAGAAAAATTTTGATGATGGTGCTGACAAAAAAATTTGATGTGCCCCAGACGCTTAAATTTTGAATGATGATGGATATATGCCCCCTTAGGAGACAAATCGATGAATTTTTGAATTTTAGGATTTTTTTGAAAAAAATTGATGATTTTTTATGATTTTGAAATTTTAGGATGATTTCAACGATTTATCTTCTGAAAATGATATTAAACCTGCCAACTTTGATGAATTGATTAATTATGGCCCCTTTGAAAAATAAAATAAATCAATCCCACTAAATTCCCACTTAATTACCCTTTAAAAGGTAAAAAGAGGTGAAATGAAATTCATTTGTGCATTTGGATTTTGAAAAATTGGAGTGATTGAGCAAATTTGGCAAGATGGTGACTCCAATCCAGACACACTGATTCGAGCGCATGCGACGTCACAACTGTCCGACCACGTATGGACCTTCGGTACGTACCCCGAAAAACCTCTTCGTAAATTTGAAATCTCATTTTTCTCGCATTTTTTCACGTTTGAATTCTGGATTTTTGTGTTTTTGCACATAGGAAACCCGATGTAACGCATTCAGTTGTTGTTATAGCACATAGAGTAGAGTAGCGCATAGGGTCAAATGTTTAGCGCATTTAGTTTAGATATTAGCGCATAGGGTAAAACAGCGCATGCGTGGCTAGATGTAGTGTATCTGGTCATTGTAGTAGCGCATACAGTGATGTAGCGCATTTAGGGTAGGATTTGGTGGATTCAGTCAAAAGTTTAGCACATAGGATCCTTTGGTGCATTGGTGTCATGAAATGGCGCATTGATGAATTTAAATGGCACATTCATAGATTTGGCACATAGAAACCCTGTTATGGTGCATTGATAGAATTCTCTAGCGCATCCATTTTTTTAGCACTTTGAGACACTATTTTAGCGCATCTAGGGCAGAATGATATAATTGTGATTAGACTCCTTGATTTTGATGATTGTTGATCACGTCAGCCTTTGATTTGATGATGTTTGATGATGTCGATAGACTAGATGATGATTGATCTCATGATAAGTGAGAGTCAATGATAGGATGATGATAATTGGTCTCATGATAGGTGAGGATCAATGATATATTGATGATGATTGACCTCATGATAGGTGAGGATCAATGATAGATGCTTGCGAGATTTGATCAAAGTATCACCAGAGCTAATTAGATTGATAGGTTGATTGATTGACAAGATTGTTGATTTGTGATATGTTATGATGATAGGATCCTTCGTCAGTCCTAATTTCACGAGAGCATTTTTTGAGGACCTGGGATTTGATTCCACATCTAGATCAGGCTGATCTAAATGTGATTGGATGATGCGGATTGACTTCTTTGCTTTACATGCCCCAGCATAGGATTAATAGGGGGCTTCTGACCGCTTTGGTAGAGAGGTGGCATAGTGAGCGTAACACCTTTCACTTGGCTACTAGTGAGATGACAGTCACACCAGAGGACGTATATCGGATTATGCAGATTCCAGTTGTTGGCGATTTGGTTGTATATTATTCCACTGAGTAGGGAGGTACTAATGCATTGAGGAGAGTCTTCGAGCATGAGAAAATTTATGGTTATGAGATCCCATGGTGAGATATGGTTGATGCATATGCGACATTGCCATGTGCTCTTGTTGGGTTTATTGGAGGTTTTCTATGTCTCGACCACAGGTCGAAGGGACTCTCAGTTGGATGGGGCCAGAAATTAGAGAGCATGATCACACAAGGGACCATATATTCTTGGGGTTCCTACATGGTAGCACATTTGTACCATGATCTTCACCAAGTGGTTTATCTGAGAGCATCCAGTTTATCAATTGGGGTTACATTGTTACAGATATGGGCATGGGAGCACATAGCTATCACTCGGCCTATTGCAGAGAGACAGCGTCCAGTTGGGAGGCCTTACATTCATGGGTATACAGGTCCAGTTGTCCAGCATAAGTTGGGAAAACTAGATTACTAGCGAAGGGTTCTAAATGATCTTGATACATTGACATGGAGGCCCTACATAGGTTGTGAGCAGTGGTCGAAGGACGACACAGAGATGCCATATGTTTGCATTGCTAGATATTTGATCCAGAGGACACCATTCATTATTAAGAGATTCCTTCTTGGGAGAGTGCTACGACAATACGGACGAGTACAGTGTATGCCCTAGGGAGTTGCTCATTATGCACGGAGATGACAAGACATTCTGAAGTGGGGACCTATTTTATCTTATAATGCAACGTGCTAGGAGTAATATGGATTATAGCCAGTGATATGGGAGTACCATCCAGAGATCATAGAGGCTACCTTATCAGAGGAGTATGCACATTACTTCTTTGCACATCCTTTCCCATGGATATTGAGCCTAGATGAGCCCATGCGTTTATTGGATGATGAGCAGGCACCGAGATGGAGGAGGGGTGAAGGAGGTGATGAGGAGGAGGAGAGAGAGAGCAGTGATGATGGAGATAATGGTGATGGGGATGGGGATGGTGGATGTGGTGGTGGCGAGGGAGATGGAGGTGGAGATGGTGGTGGTGTAGGTGGTGGCAGAGTAGTGTTGGGCGTGCGAGACTTTATGGTACCCTGGAGGAGGAGATCACTAGTGGTTGTAGCACAACAGCATGTGCAAATTCGGTTGCCCTCATAGCAGCAGCAAACATAGATAGTTGTGTTATAGGTACAGGCTTTGCTAGCATAGGTGGAGGGATAGATTTCCACCTTGACACCTGAGAGAGATGTAGTGAGACAGCGGGGTGAGCAGGTAGAGGCCTTCGTCGATAGGTTGTAGAGAGTGGTCGAGGGGACCACCATAGGTGATATGCTCTGAGAGGTCACTCGGATTACCAGAGAGGTTGAGTATTACAGAGGTCAATATTATGAGGTTGTGACTCCAGAGCAACGGGTCAGTTATGCATAGTCAAGATCAAGCAAGAGTCAACCTTGGACCACCAGCATGGGTGTGACTCAACCACCTTGCAGAGATCTAGGTGCGGGCCCAGGTGTAGGTGCAGGTCCATTAGGTGGTGCGGAATGAGGCTTAGCGAGACAAGCAATATTTGGGTGGAGCACCTCATAGCTCCATGATCACCTTTGATGTATTTGAGACATTTGTATACACTAATTCAGAGACTTGATGATTCACTGCCATTTTTGATGATGTATTTCTCTACATGTTTGGATATCCTTGTACACCTTGACATTATTATTTTGAGATTTATATGATATGCAGCGATGATTTTATGATCTATGTCTTTCGTATATATGTTTATGATGGATGCATTTAATTTCTTGTTCTATATGTTATGAGATGTTTTAATATGATGATGTTTTCATGATTATGTATAGGTGCAATGATTATATGATGATGTATAGATGATGATCCTATGATTCTTTATGAATAATGGTTATATGAAACATGCGATGGATTTTACTATGCAAATTAAATGTCATGTGTTTTATGTTTTTATATTTTTCCAATGCAAATATATGATATAATGCATGGATGGATGAATGATATGATAATGCTTTATAATGTATACATGATATGCGAATGATTGTGCAACTACATGATGTGAATGATTTGTTTTTGTTAATGTCAAGTATACTAAATTTGTTAATGATAGAGATAACATCATTTTTTTTAAAATTCCAGCCTTGGAAAATCTATACTACAGATGCAAAAACTAATATGAATGCAATCTAATCTAGCCATGCAAATATAAATATGCAATGTTGTCATTCCGCCAGTCGATTTATCATGCTTTTATCATTATTGAGCCTTTAAAATGTTGAAAGTGAGTACAAACATAAATAGTGTAATTAGACCATGATGACCGGAGTACTACTTCCATGATTTTTGACATTGTAAGTTATCACAAGCATCTAAGCATAATTGCACCGAGATGACCTGAGCATTTCTTGTGTAAACAAATAAGAGTTAATCCTTTTCCTATGCAAATTCAGAATGTCATCAATGATACTTTATAGAGCATGTCCTGCAACAATTTGCATAGTAATAATGATTAACTCACAAATAGCAGACAAAGAAAATATCATACTCCATCCTAGGTTCTCCAGTTCAAGACATCATTGAGTTACTCCAGAGATATGATAACAAAAATCAAAGTACAATAGTTGAGCATTCATGCTAAAGTTTTAAAACAATGATTCATAGGAACATCATCCATTTAAATTTGTTTTAATTGATTGATTTGGTTTTTTGATGTGGATGGTTGATTTGGATGGTTTTTTTTGTAATGGTTTGATTGATGTTCCATATTGAGTTGCACTATGATCATTGTGTTCATTGTGTTGTCATATTGTTGTTTTCCTTGTTTGTTGGTTTAGGCTCAAAGTTGATTGCCCCCAATGAGTTCAATATTTTTTCCCCAGACTAGGGTGAGAAATGACCGCAACACCAGGATATGTACATGAGGTTCTTTTCAATGATAGGTAGAATGATAGCGAAAGTGAACTGTCGACCCATTCCCAAATAGATGAAGAAGTTGATCTATCACAAATGTTGGAAAAAGTGCCTCAATTTACTGGCTTGGATCTCTAAGAGAGGCTTAACGAATTTATGCCCTCATCACTTTAACGCAGTGTTCTCATTTTGGTCGGCATGACCCTTTTGGTCACTGAGACTTAGCCTGATTGGTGAGACCCTGAGGGTTGTCACAGCGATGGGTCGCCGGACGTAAAGCTAGCGGAATGTTCGTTGACCTCGGATTTATCGGCAAAACAGTCATCTATCGGCAAAAGGAAATGCTAAGTCTCGCTGATGTGTCGATGTCTTGCATCAACAACTGCTATCGGCTTCATCCGACGGTGTTGGCTGCTTTCCACAGCATCTGAAGGCAAGTATAGTCGAAAACCTTTTCACCGAGCAGAATTGCCTATACGCATGACGTGTGGCGGCATGTCAAAGAGGTGAACGTAGCGAAGAGAAGGTGGGCCCCGAGCTGCTTTATGCAAAGGGTTGTCTGGTCGTGGACACTTGTCTATGCCTCGAGAGTTCCCTGGGGAATCTAGCGGATGCCGCTAGAGATTCCCCGAAGGAGCTCCAAAGGCTTCCACATAAGCCAAGCGGAGAGCACGAGCAGTGAACACGTGACAGCCTCGGAAGCTCGTTCCAGGAGGGCTCATGGGAATCTTGGCGATTCCCTCTTGGATGCTCTGGAACCTCCTAAGTGGCGAATGCATGGCTTGTGGGACCCGATAGAGCTGGCGATCGATGTTTTGGCGATAGCAGATTATTGCCGGCTTAGAATGTGATGAAAGAGTTAGCGATGGCGAAGGGTTTTCAGAGCCCGATGGCAGTTGACCGATCACTTCTCTCTCAAGCTGCAGAATGAATAGCAGTGCAACACATGGTGATTTCTCATTGGTTGTTTTTGTACCGTTGTTTCAAAACAACATTTATTACCAGAAGCTAGATCAGTGAAAAGCGATATATTATATAGTCATATGAGATCGGATTTTGGCGGTTGGCAGAGCTCAAATTTAGTATTTTCTCTAAAACAAATTTATTGCAGGGGTGGCTCAATGCAGGATTGCAGGTGGATCTGATCCGAGATCAATTTGGTGTGTCAGTGAAGAACTAAAATGAATGCACCCTAATTGGTGGTTCTATGGAGACTTGTTATAGTCATTCTTGACGGGAAGTCTTGTAGATTAGAGAAAGCAGGATACTAAAAAAGAGGATTGTATTCACTGTATATTGAAATAGCATTGTAATAGTGAGTGCATGAAAACTCAAGTGTTGTTGTGAGCTAACTATCAGAGGAAGATGATTGTAACTCTGTATGTAACCTTTTGCTTACTGTAATACAAAGTGTCTTTCTCTTGGTGTGGTGGGTTTTTTCTCGAAAGGGTTTTCCCACGTAAATCTGGTGTTATCTCTAGAATCGTTTTAATTATGTTACTCTTGTTACCCTGCATGTGTTCATCTTAAGTGTTTTAATGTTTTAAAACTGGTCTTTGCATGTTTCCTCTATGGTTTTAGCATTAGGAAAGTGTTTCCGCACTGTTGTTTTTCCTTACAAGTTGTATCAGAGCCTGGCTAGTTGTGTTATCCTTGTTAGTAGGGCTGGTTTTTTGTGCTAATATTGTTCCAGTGGGAGTCTTGCAAAGTTAGAACCTAGTTTTTTCTAAGATGGCGACTACATCAAGAAGAGTTGATATTGAGAAATTCAATGGTGGCAACTTTCAGTTGTGGAAACTCAAAGTGGAAGACATGTTAGTGGATAGAGACCTCTGGGTAGTAGTGTTCGGAACTATGCCACAAGGTATGAAACAAAAATATTGGGACCTCACATATAGAAAAGTGAGAGGTCTGATAAGACTCTGTCTAGCCGATTATGTACTCTTGAATGTCCATGAGGAGAAGTCTATAGCTTTGTTATGGAAGAAGCTTGGCGATATTTATCAGGGAAAGTCTCTGGTAAATAATTTATTCCTAAGGAAGAAGTTGTACTCCTTGAAGATGGAAGAAGGTGCATCTGTTGCAGATCATCTGAACTTGTTTAATATGAGTGTTGCTCATTTGGCCTCTGTGGGTGTAAATATTGAGGAGGAGGATTGTTGCATGCTCCTGTTATGTTCATTACCTGACACTTGGGATCATCTGGTGATGGCTATTGGAAGTATGGCTGCTACTTTCAAGATGGAAGATGTGGTTGCTTCGCTACTATCTGAAGAGATGCGGAGGAAGTCTTCTAAGATGGCCAAAGAGGCCCTTGCTATTCGAGGTAGATTGAAGGAGAAAGGCAAGAAGAAGGACAAGAAGTCCAAATATAAATCTAGAGGGATATCAAAGTCTCCTAGTAAAAATTCCAAGGTGAAATGTTGGAATTGTGGGCAGCCTGGTCATATCTGAAAGGATTGTAAGGAGAAGAAGAAGAAGAAGAGTAACTCTTCAGACTATGACTCTTCTAAGAGTGATGTACATGCCTTCATTGCATCCTTGGCAACTCAAGTATCAGATGATGTCTGGCTGGTTGACTCGAGTGCATCCTTTCAAATGACGTCTCATAGAGAATGGTTCACTAAGTATGAGAAGTATGATGGTGGAAAGGTGTACCTAGTGAGTGATTCAACATTGGAGATTGTTGGCCGAGGTAGAGTCAAGATACAGTTCCCTAATAGTAGAATCAAAGGGATTGGTGGTGTACTGCACATACCAAGTCTGTCTCGTAACTTACTTTATGTCAGTAAGCTGAATGATGCTGCTGTAGAAGTTTCTTTCTTGAATAAAGGATGTAAGATGGCTAGAGGTGCAATGGTGCTGGCCAAGGGTGTACATACTGGCACTCTGTACAAGTTGGATGCATGTCCTGTTCAATATAATAGCATCTTTGTAAAGTCATGCAAAGTTGCTTCTGTAGAGAAGGATGAAGATGCTTCTTTGGCTGCAAATGCAATGGAGGTGAAACTCCCAGCAAATAAGACCATGTTGTGGCATCATAGACTTGGTCACATAGGTGAGAAAGGTTTTAAAACATTGAAAAATAAAAATCTTGTTGAAGGGCTTGTAGATTGTAATCTTGAGTTTGATTTTTGCGAACATTACATTTATGAAAAGCAACGTCTTTCTTTTTCCTCAAGTTCTCATAAATATTCTAGTGTATTGGACTATATTCATTCTGATGTGTTTGGTCTAGTTAATGTTCCTTCATTATCGAAGTCTAGATATTATGTTTCTTTTATTGATGACTACTCGAGAAGGGCATTTATATACTTTCTTAAAATTAAATCAGGATGTGCTCCTAGTGAAACTCTTTCCTAGAGGATTTTGTGGCCCCTCCTGCGTCATACTACGCTTCTTGCGTAGGAATTTGTTTCCTTCATTGTGTACGGCCGCATTTACTGCGGTTTTAGGGGTTTATTATGCCTTCAACCATTCTAACCCTGCATTTTTTGCTGGTGTTAGCAGTTCGTCGGCGCAAGCTAATGGCTCCCCCACCAAACAAACGCCCTCAGAAATTTGTTCTGAAAGTCTTTCACGAGGTAAGCATTATGACGTCCCTGCTGATGTAGTTTTACCTTTACCTGATTTTGATTATGCATGTCAATGGCTTGAACAACACACCCTTGTGGGTTATTTTGTTGGGAGGACTCCCCCCGAAAGTGTGCTAAAAGACTGGGTTAACAAGGCCTAGGTCCCTCATGGGGTCCGCCTTGATATGGTCCAAAATCTGACCAAGGGTTTTTTTTTGTTCCGCTTTGCGGAAGTCAATCATGTCCAAGCTATTTTGGGTCATGGGTCGTGGTATGTTCGTTCTTCCTTGTTGGTTTTCCAGCCTTGGACCCAAGATTTTGCGATCTCAGAGGACACCAAAATGCGTGTTCCGGTCTGGATTGAGCTTCCAGGGTTGTCTTTGCCTTGTGTGCCCTTCTTGAATCATATTGCTTCCTCTCTAGGGAGGTTTGTTTACATAGAACCTGATAAGTTCTTTCAAGCCCATCCTCAAAAGAGGGTTTGTGTGCAAGTTGATCTATCCAAGGATTTGAAAGAGTTTGTAGACATTCAAATCAGGGATATTCGCCACTCCCAGAAAATCACATATTTTAACCTGCCCAACACGTGCTATCGATGCCAATCAGCTGATCACAAGATCAGGCACTGCCCTTTGTCAGTGCCTCGTACGGTCTCTCAGCCACGGGGTACTGAAAAGCCTCGTCCGACAGAGCCTTCAGCTAAGGCGGACACAAAATGGACTACGGTTACAAAAAGGAAGAATAAGTCATCTGGTGCTGGGTCGGCTCCCAAGGCCCTGGAACTAACCCAGCAAGTTTCAAACCCTTCAGAGAAGGGGACCGCAACTCCCTCAGGAGTTGCTTCTGTTGTTTTGCAGTCCAGGCCGAAGGCCGCGCCCCAGCCTGCTACTGTTTTATGTGCTCAACCGGCTTTGTCCTCCGCTGTGGGGACCTAGTGGCATTCTCGTAGCCCATCTCCTCCATCGGAAGAAGGTGAATATGTGTCGAAAAAATCGAGATTTTCTCCCGCTATTCAAATAGGTTATGTTCTGTAGGAGTTTTTGAAGAACAGCTTCTCTTCCCTGGATGAAGAGGACCGGGATGCTGCAAGTATGGAATATTTTCCATGAACTTTATCTCATGGAATGTTTGAGGTCTCACTGACCTCTCCAGGAAGTATTTTTTTAGGAATACTTTGAAGAATTACCCAAGGATTGAAGTGCTTTGTCTCCAGGAAGTTAAAATTTCAGGTTTTTTGCTTGCTTCGGCTTGTTGTTCTATATGGCCAACTAGTTCTATGTTTTGCACTCTGCATGAGGCTGGTCATGGTGGAGCTGTTCCTCTTTTGGCCCCACGACTGCTTCCTTATGTGGTGGACCATGGGGTTGAGCCCTCCCAGCAGGCTATCTGGATTCTTCTCAATATTGAGAATCATTCCTTCGGGATTATTAATATTTATGCTTTTAATGATGTCGTGGAGCGTTACTTGCTCTGGCGCTAGATTGTTGATTCTTTGTCAGTTGCCACCTGGTTACTCTGTGGGGATTTCAACACGGTTGAGATGGCGTACGATAAGAATCGCAATGTGTCTTTTCGTTGGGCTGCGAGTGAAAGGGAGGCGTGATTTTACATGCGCAATAAATTGGAGCTTTTTGATCCCAATATGGGTTATCGCCATTCTCATTCTCCCTGGCACACTTGGTGTAATTACAGGGCTGGTACTGACAAAGTTTTTAAACGCCTTGATCGTGCTATGATTTTGGCTCAGTCCTTTTTTTGCTTCAAGAGCTCTGCCTTGCCTGTGAAGCCGTTAGTGGATGTGACCCTTTCGGATCACTTCCCAATTAATTTTCGCATTGAGTGGGTGTCTTTTCAACCTCACACGTGTAAGACTCAGTTCTTCTTGAACACATCTTTGCTCTGTCACAAGCCCACCCTGGCCCACATTCTCCGGGTGTGGAATTTAGAATGTCATCCTCCTGGCCGTACGGGCTGGATTGTTTGGTGGAATGATGCCATCATTCGTACTGCGCGCTTCTTGCGCATTTATGGGTGCCAGCTTGCTATCCTCTGTCGGTGTTCTTGCGAGGCTACCACTATCAACTTGCGTGCTGCTATGGAGGCCTTAGCGGCTTGTCCTTTTTCCCCATCACATCAAGTCCGAGTTGCGGACTTAAGACACCAGCAGCAAGTGGCAGATAATTATTCTGCCAAGGGCGCACAAATCAAGGCTCGGCTCCATTGGCTCAAAATTGGTGATTGTGCCTCCAAAGAGTTTTTTTTGGCTCTTCGTGCTAAGCACTCTTCCTCAGGTATTAAAGCCATCAAAAATGGAAATCAAGTGTTTTCTAAGCTACCTGACATTCTCCAGGCCTTTTTGCGTCACTATGAGCAAGTTTTCACAGCTCAGGACCCCACGCCTGCGCGCCAGCAAGCCCTTCAAAGTTGCCTTGCTGTCGTGCCACATAGGCTTTCTTCAGCCCAGATCAATTTTTGTGATCAATTGTTAACAATTGAAGATCTCAAGGAAGTTGTTTCCTCCATGGCCGATGATAAGGCTCTTGGGATTGATGGCTTTCCTTGTGAGTTTTATAAAGCACTTTGGGACTGTATTGGGAGTGATCTGCATCATGTTTATCTTGAAGCCTTTCAAACTAATTCTCTAGGTAATTTAATAAATAAAGGCAATATTAAATTCATACCTAAGCCTGGGGATTCGGAGGATATTTGCAACTGGCGTCCCATCACGCTTCTCAATGTTTCCTACAAAATCATTGTCAAAGCCTTGGCTCTGAAAATTCACCATCTTTTGCCTCATATTGTGTGCCCCGAATAGACTGCATTCATTAAATCCAGATTCATTATTGATAATATTATTGTTGTTTGGGAAGGCATGGAGTGGGCCCGACGCTCGGACCAAAAAGTAGTGTTCATTAAAATTGATTTTTCCAAAGCTTATGACCGTATTGAATGGCCTTTCATTCTTGCGATGCTTCAGGCCTTGGGCTTTGGGCCCAATTTTTAGCAGTCTATTCGTATGCTTTTTCCTGATGTCTCAGCTTGCATCTCCATTAATGGTCGCCAGTCTTCTGCTTTTGGTCTTTTTCGCTCTATTCGCCAGGGATGTCCTCTTGCCCCTACTTTGTGTGTTCTGGCTGCTCAGGGCTTTGGTTATCATCTTGCCAATGCCATCTCCCAGCAACGTGTCAAAGGAATCACTCTCCCAGACTCTCAAGATCAGCTTGTCAATGGGCACTTCGCGGATGATTCCTTTCTCACTCTTTTAGAGGAAGAAGGCTCGATCGCTGCTACCCTGGAATGCCTTGACTTTTTTTGTCTTGCGTCTGGCTCCGCTATTCAATGGCACAAGACTTTGTGTTACAGATAGTCAATGCTCCCCACTCCTATGTGGCTTCAAACTTATAACTGGAAATGGATTGGTCAGGGTGAAATCTTTCAATTTCTGGGCATCCCTTTCATCTTTCAGGCTTCCCCTTGGGAGCTCTGGCAATCCGTGCTCTCCAGGGTTGAATAGAAGCTGGCCTATTGGGTTACCAAGCCTTTTTCTCTGGCTGGAAAATTCCAGGTGTGTTCTAAAATCTTGGCTACCACCCACGTCTACTATTCTTCTTGTTGGGCTCCTTCTAAAGCAGCCTACAGCAGGCTTGAGAAATTGCTTCACGATTTTCTATGGGCCTCTTCTGTGACCCATAAGGGCTTTCATCGGCTCGCTTGGGAATTCTATTGTCTCCCCAAGGAGTCAGGAGGGCTTGGCTTACTCTTTACTCAATGACAGGGAACTACTCTCTGTGTCAAGTGGATTATCCGCGCGCTTACTGGAGATGAAGCCTAGAAAATCCTCTTCAGGCATTGTATTCAGTCTGGTTTTCCTGCTCACAGACCCACTTGGAAAGGAATCGATCTCCAAATCCTTTTGGTTATGAAGGAGCTGGTTCAAATTATGGGTTCCTTTGTGGCCAAAAGTATTTGGCATTCTTGGGAAACCATTAAACCTTTGCTCCACTGGGTCGAGGCTTGCTTTTGTGATGGGCTCTCCATTAACCAGCATAACCTCTGGTGGTCGCCACTTTTGGCTCAGAATGGTCAACCCCTGGCTAAGTCGCCTTGGCTCAAAGCTCTCAGATTTCATAAAAAGGGCATTCATACACTGCATCAGCTCTTCCACCAACCTACCATGCGTATTTTGCAGTGGGATGCTTTTAAAACCCAATACAATCTTCAAAATCAGGATCGTCTTACTTTTCATGGGCTGGTGAGTGTCATTCCAGCAGAAATTCTTCACAAAGTTGGCATTCGTGGGCACAAACCTTGGTGGAAAGATTGGAAATGGTTTCCAGATACTCCTCTTCAGAGCTACAAGCCGTGGCTTGGTTACAAGTGGATTTCACCCCATTTTCCTATGATCAGTTCCTTGAACCAGAGGTGGCTTCTTAACTCCTCGGCCCATACTTGGCGTAGGAGATTCGATGCCACTTGGTTTGTAATTGTTAATCCGAAGCTAGCCCACTTTGCTTGGTGTATTCTTTTCCAAGGCTTGCCTGTGGGATCCCGCCTGGTTCATTTGGGAGTCTCTGACCCTCGCTACCCTTTTTGTGGGCAACCTGAAAGCTTTAAGCACCTTTTTTGGTTTTGTCCCAGAGTTCAACAGCTTTGGACTTGGATTCATGACTTATTTCGGCCTTTTAGGCTTGAACCCTTTTCGTGGCATATGGTTCTGTTGGGGGACCCGTCTGGAACCCCGGCTAAGTTCACCCAGCTTTGGCACACTTTCAGAGTGGAAATCCTTTTCAATATCTGGAAAGACATAAATGCTTGTATATTTTCTCATTCTCATTTAGATGCTAATGTGTCTCTTTATGCTAAAGCAGTTATATGTTCTAATGTTATGTTACAGATTCAAGTGCAAGCCAACAAGGTTGCACTGGAAGTGGCTCACCTACAAGTTCTCCTAGACCACTGGGGCAATGCCCCTCGTACTATGGCTCGGATCCCTAGCTTGCCGTCCTCTTCCCGTAGCTGGTTGCCCTCTCAGGGCCGAAAGCGGAGTGATTCCACGCGAGCTCGCTCACAGCCTCCTACTCGACGGGACTCTCGGCCTCCCAGGCAGGCTCGCTCTCCTTCACCGCATCCTAGTCAGGGCTGGCACTCTAGTGGTGCGTAGAGGAGTAATGGAGGCGGTTCTGGGTGGCCCTCTGACACTCCACCTGCTTCTGGCTCTAGTTGGCCTTCCACTGGCAAAAATTTTCCGTTGCTGGCTCTCGCAATCTCGCCTCGGCGTGAGCATAAAGACAAAGATAAAGATGAAGAAAAAGCTGATGATGGTTGGGGTGCTCCTCCTGACATCACTCCAAACCCCGCTGATATATGGGGAAAACATGTGGATGACCGGGACCCCCCAGGATCTACTGGCACTGCCTTGGCTACCTAATTTTCATTTTGTAATGTAATTCTCTGGGCTAGGCCCATGTGATCTTTTTGGACTTTCTGGGTTGGGCCCTGTTATTTTAGTTTTTCTGGGCTGGTCCCATGTGACGTTCGGGGTGTGCCTTCTTACCACCCGCCCCTTTTTTTTGAATTTTTATATTTATCTTTATTAATATAGATATTTGGAAATTCATCAAAAAAAAAATTAAATCAGAAGTGTTCAGTCATTTTAAAGAGTTTAAAAACTTGGTAGAGAATCAGACTGGAAGGAAAATAAAATGTTTGAGGACAGATAATGACGATGAGTTTTGTTCTACATATTTTGATAGATACTGTAAAGAACATGGGATTAAAAGGCATAAAACTATACCTTATATGCCACAACAGAATGGAGTTGTTGAAAGGTTGAACAGGATGCTGATGGAAAAGGCAAGGAGTATGTTGAGCAGTGCTGGTCTAGAGAAGATGTTATGGGCTGAGGTAGTGGCTACAGCATGTTACCTGGTAAATCGTTCTCATTTCTCTACTCTTGTTGATAAGACACCTTTGGAAGCGTGGTCTCGTAAGAAGCCCTCTTTGAGACATGTTGTTGTCTTTGGCTATGAGGCATATGCATATGTGCCAAATGAGAAAAGATCTAAGCTAGAGAACAAGGTTGTTAAATGTATCTTCATCGGCTATGGCGTTGGTGTGAAGGGATACAAGCTTTGGAACCCCATCACTAAGAAGGTTCTATACAGCAGAAGTGTAATATTTTGTGAGCTAAAACCTTCAGCAACTGATCCACAGCTAGAGACAAATCAAAGAGAAAAGAAGAATGATGCAGTTGAGATTCCCCAAACTCTAGAAAAGGGAGAACTACATGGTGTACCTAAAACTGAGGAGAGCTCTAGCAGCTCTGAGAGTTTTGAAGATGAAGAACCACAACCTTAGCCAGTGAGAAGGTCTACACATCAAAAACAACAACCTGATAGGTATGGTTTCTCCATTTTGGATTCAAATTGTGCCTATGATCTAATTACTAGCATTGAGGAGCCTAGGACTGTTAAAGAGGCAATTAATATGCCCGATGCAAATTCTTGGTTGGAAGCCATGAATGAAGAAATGAAATCATTGGAAAAGAATGGAACCTAAGATTTGGTACCTTTGCCTTAAGGAAGAATTTTTTTTGGCTGTAAATGGGTATTTAAGAAAAAGATTGGTCTTGAGGGCAGTGCTGAGAAGTATA
Organism: Sequoiadendron giganteum; assembly: GCA_007115665.2. Taxonomy (NCBI): domain Eukaryota; kingdom Viridiplantae; phylum Streptophyta; class Pinopsida; order Cupressales; family Cupressaceae; genus Sequoiadendron; species Sequoiadendron giganteum. The sequence continues at coordinate 630,006,101 of CM021101.1, forward strand.
AAGCGAGGTTGGTTACAAAGGGGTATTCCCAGGTAGAGGGAATTGATTATGGAGAAATATTTTCCCCTGTAGATAAGTTGACATCTATCAGATTTATGTTGTCACTTATAGTTGCGTATGACTTAGAGATCGAACAGGTGGATGTGAAAACAGTGTTTCTCCATGGAGAGTTGGAAGAAGAAATTTATATGTCCTAGCCTGAGCACTTCGTTGAAAAAGGTAAAGAAAGCCTGGTCTGCAAATTAAAGAAATCTTTGTATGGTTTGAAGCAGTCTACTAGAATGTGGTACCAGAATTTTGACACTTTTGTATTGTCTATGGGATTTGTGAGATCAAAATCTGATCATTGTGTGTATTATAAAACTGAAAATGATCATGTGCTTATTATTACCCTGTACGTGGATGATATGTTGTTCATAGGAAATAGTAATTCTATGACTTCTGATCTTAAATATCAGTTGTCTGTAAAGTTTGAAATGAAAGATCTGGGTGCAGCAAGGTATATTCTGGGGATGGAGATAACCAATGACAGAAAGGGCAGAAATCTTTGGGTCAACCAGAGTAAGTACATCAACATTGTTTTGGAGAGATTTCATATGAGTTATTACAAGCAGCTAGTTGTTCCAGTCTTGCAGGGAACGAAGCTATCTATTGAAGATTGTCCAAAGTCTACTACTGAGATGGAGGACATGACCAGAGTGCCTTATGCAAGTGTTGTCGGTAGTTTAAAGTATGCGATGGTTTTTATAAGGCCAGACATTTCCCAAGCAGTGGGAGTACTCAGCCGATTTATGGAAAATCTAGGAAGGACGCATTGGGATGTTGTAAAGAGAGTGTTTAGATATCTGAGAGGTACCTCAGAATGCACTCTGTATTACCATGGAAATTTGGTTGCATCACAGAGAACTCTCAGCATTCATGGATATGTGGAATTTGATTGGGCAAGGGACATTGACAGCAGAAAATCCACCAGTGGATATACTTTCATGTTTAATGGTAGTGCAATCAGTTGGATGAGCAAGCAACAGGCTGTAGTCGCTTTTCTCACGATGGAGGCAGAATACATGGCAGCGACTCACGCCTACAAAGAAGTTGTTTGGCTCAGTTGCTTATGTTCTGATATTGGTTTTAATGCAAGGCAAATCACTATTTTCTGTGATAGTCAAAGTGTCATTTGTTTGGCGAAAAATCCAACTTTCCATGCCAGAACGAAGCTTATCGATGTGCAGTATCACTTCGTGAGAGATATGGTGGAGGATGGAAAGGTTTCTTTATAAAAGGTGGATACTCTAAAGAATTTTGTTCATGCATTGACAAAGCCAGTAAGCACAGACAAGTTCAGATGGTGTGCAAATTCGATGGGCCTTGGGGCCTATGATCATACATAAATTTGAATTCTGGAGGAAGCCAGTAAGTCTTCGTCAAGTGGGAGCTTTTTGGAAAAAGTGTCTTAATTTACTGGCTTGGATCTCTAAGAGAGGCTTTATGAATTTATGCCCTTATCGCTTTAACGCAGTGTTCTCATTTTGGTCGGCATGACCCTTTTGGTCGCTGAGACTTAGCCTGATCGGCAAGATCTCGAGGGTTTTCACAGCAATGGGTCGACGGGCGAAAAGCTGGCGGAATGTTTGTTGACCTTGGCTTTATCAGCAAAATAGTCATCTATAGGCAGAAGGAAATGCTAAGTCTCATCGATGTGTCAATGTCTTGCATCAATGGCTGCTATTGGCTTCATCTGACGATGTTGGCTGCTTTCCACGGCATCTGAAGGCAAGTATAGCCAAAAACCTTTTCGCTGAGCGAAATTACCTGTGGGCATGACGTGTGGCGACCTGTCAAAGAGGTGAGCATAGCGAAGAGAAGGTGGGCCCCAAGCTACTTTATGTGAAGGGTTGTCCAACCATGGACACTTGTCTGCACCTCGGGAGTTCCCTGGGGAATCTAGTGGATGTCGCTAGAGATTCCCCGAAGGAGCTCCAGAGGCTTCCACGTAAGCCAAGCGGAGAGCATGAGTGGTGAACACGTGGCAGCCTCGGAAGCTCATTTCGGGAGGGCTCATAGGAATCTTGGCGATTCCCTCCTCGATGCTACAGAACCTCCTGAGCGGCGGACGCATGGCTTGTGGGACCCGATAGAGCTGGCGGTCGATGTTTTGGCGACAGTGGATTATTGCTAGCTCGAAATGTGATGAAAGAGTTAGCGATGGCGAAGGGTTTTCGAAGCCCGATGGCAGTTGACCGATCACTGCTCGGTCAAGCGACGAAACGAATAGCAGTGTGACATGTGGTGATTTCTCATTGGTTGTTTTTGCACCGTTGTTGCAAAACAACATTTATTTCCCGAAGCTAGATCGGTGAAAAGAAATATATTATGCAGTCATATGAGATAAGATTTTGGCGGTTGGTAGAGCTCGAATTTAGTATTTTCTCTTAAACGAATTTATTACGGGGGTGGATCAATGCAAGATTGCAGGTGGATCTGATCCAAGATCGATCTGGTGTGTCAGTGAAGAACTGAAATGAATGTACCCTAATTGGTGGTTGTATGGAGACTTGTTATAGTCGGTCTTGATAGGAAGTCTTGTAGATTAGAGAAAGCAGGATACTGAAAAAGAGGATTATATTCACTGTACACTGAAATAGCATTGTAACAGTGAGTGCATGAAAACTCAAGTGCTGCTATGAGCTAACTATCAGAGGAAGAGGACTGTAACTTTGTATGTAACATTTTGCTTACTATAATACAAAGTATCTTTCTCTTGGTGTGGTGGGTTTTTTCCCAAAAGGGTTTTCCCACGTAAATCTAGTGTTATCTCTGAAATCATTTTATTTTTGTTACTCTTGTTACCCTGCATGTGTTCATCTTAAGTGTTTTAATGTTTTAAAACTGGTCTTTGCACATCTCCTCTGTGGTTTTTGCATTAGGAAAGCGTTTCCGCACTGTTGCTTTTCCTTACAACAAATAGAGCCTATTTCCAAGTTTTCACTACTTTTTTTTATTGCACTTTTTAAGACTATGATTTTTTTATTTTTTCTGATTTTTCACTTTTTTTGTATTATTCTCTTTTTTTTATTTTTTTGCATTTTTGATCTTCTTTTTTTTTTGTCACCAAGATGCCTTTTTGCCAGGTTTTCATCAGGGTGACCATTTTTTCAGGACATTTTCTCTTCTTCTTTTTTGTATTTTTTAAGGACTTTTTACCGTGCACTGGATGATTTAGGTATAGAAATTCTTGAGATGTAGACTGTTAATAGGCTAACCAAACAAATCCCCTTCAGGCGTAGACAGCTGATAGGCTCCAAATCCATAGACTGATACAACAACAAACGGACCTAGCTAGTTTGGTTCAAATTTTCCTTTCTTTTCTCTATCTTGTTGATTTTGAGGATTCTCTTTTAAGACCAAGTCACCCACTTGAAATTTTCTTGGTTTTACTCTATGATTATAACTTCTAGACATCCTTTGTTGATAGGATTTTAGGTGATCCACTGCATGTTGACGATGCTCATCCAATAGTTCTAACTCCTGTAGCCTAGAGACCCAATAGTCTTCCTCTAAGATGATTCCCTTCAAAGATACAAAAAGTGATGGTAGCTCAACTTCGATAGGTAAAATAGCTTTTGATCCATATACCAAGGAATATGGTGTGGCTCTTGTTGGTGTTCGGATGTTGGTTTGGTATGCTCACAAAGCAGGGTTTAATTGAACATGCCAGTCACGTCCAGCATCATTGACAGTTTTCTTTAAGATTTTCAAAATAGTTTTGTTTGAGGCCTCTGCTTGGCCATTTCCTTGAGGGTAGTAAGGTGTAGAAAACCGATGTTGGATATGAAACTTTTCACAAATTTCTTGGACGTCCTGGTTCTTGAAATTTTGACCATTGTTGAGGAATGCTATACCAATAGATGATGTCATTTAGGATGAAGGATGCGATCTGTTTTCTAGTGATGGTGGTTAAGGGAATGACTTCAATCCATTTTGTAAAATACTTCGTAACTGTGATGATAAATTTGTGTCCATTGGATGATGACAAATGAATTTTACCTAACAGATCTAATCCCCATTAACAAAAAGGCCATGTTGATGCAAATGGTTGTAATTCCTGCGCTGGTGCATGTATCAGGTTTCCATGGACTTGACATTTTTGGAATTTCTTAACAAATGGAAAAGACTCCTTCACCATATTCGGCCAGTAATACCCCAAATGTAGGAGTTTCTTAGCGAGAAAAGACCACTTGAATGAGTCCCATAGATACCTTCATGAAATTCATGTAAGTTCATTATAGATTCATTACTTTCAAGATAAAAAAATGAGAGTTTCATCAAGACCTCGTCGATATAGTATATCCGCTATCAGGGTGTGTCAGGCAACTTGGAGGATAAAGTTACGTTTTTGGTTTCGGGATAGATCAGGTAGAAGGGTATTATCTCTTAAATAAGTATAGATATTCCAATAGATCAAGGACTCAATGTCAGCTAGATGGAATATGAGTTGGGATTTGGGGTTTTCGTAGGCAAGGTTAAGCACTTGTTCCACCATGAACTCATAACGGCTTTGTTTTTCAGGTATTTGCAGAAGAGAAGCAATTGTTGTCATTGCATCAGCAGCTTTATTATCCCCTCTTGGAATCTGCTCAAATTTGATTTCAACAAAATACTTTTTGAAATCATCCACCATTCTCTTATACGGCATCAACTTATCATCCTTTGCCTGATAATCATCGTTCACCTAGTTAATGACTAGCTGTGAATCTCCATAGACTTGCAACTCTATGATCTTCCATTCGACTGCCACCTTGATTCCAATGATGAGTGTTTCATACTCAGTCGTGTTATTTGTGCAAGGAAACATGAGCCTGTAATATTTTGGGATGGTATGTCCTTGAGGTATGACAAACAGGATTCCAGCACCTGACCCATGTTGCGTGTAAGACCCATTAAAATATAACATCTACTATTGTGATGATATGGTAAGGACATCTACATCAAGAACTCAATATTCATTAGATGATCATCTTGTAGTGGTGCTTTGGCTAACTGATCAGCTATCACCTGACCTTTGATGGCTCTTCGATCTACATAATGGATGTCAAATTCACTCAAAATCATTACCCACTTGGCTAGTTTTCTTGTTAGGGCAGTTTTGCTGAGTAAATACTTCAATGGATCAATCTTAGCTATGACTTTAATAGTATGAGTTAACATGTAATGCCACATCTGTTGAGTAGAAAATACTACCGCCAGAAAAGATTTTTTGATGAAGTTGTAGTTGATTTCATAGTCGTTCAATGTTCTACTGATATAATAAATATCCCTTTCTTTTCCCTCAGAATCTTCTTGTGCTAATTGAGTGCCCAAAGATACTTCAATTGTTGCTATATAGAGTAAATAATGGTTTTCCTTCAGTATGTGGTACCAGTATGGGTGGCTACATTAGATACTACTTTTGTTGATTAATATTTGCTTCACATTTTTCATCCCACTTGAAGGAAACATTTTTTATGTAGCAATTGATTAAAAGGATGAATTTTATCTGCTAGTTGTGTAATGAACCTCCGAATAGATTGGAATCGTCCCTGTCAAGATCTCAGTTGGCCGATGTTCTTTTGTGGTGGAATTTCCATGATAGCTTTGATTTTGGTGGGATCTGCTTCGATGCCTTTTTCTAAGACTATGTACCTCAATAGTTTTGTTGATGTCACGCCAAACACAAAAAAATTTGGGTTTAACCTTACATTGAATTTTTCTAGTCGAGTGAAAATTTTATCTAGGATTTCCAAGTGTCCCTCCTTGGTGAAATATTTTGCTAAGAGTTAATCTACATAGTCCTCCATGAAGGTGTGCATCATGTCAGGGAATATGGTGGTCATCGCTCGCTGATATGTGACTCCTACATTTTTCAAACCAAAGGGTATGATGTTCCTACAGAAAGTACCCCATGGACATGTGAACGTTGTTTTCTCTTTATCTTCTGGTACTATTTTTATCTGATTGTATCCTAAAAATCCATCCATAAGTGAACATGGCATGTCCTAATGTCAAGTCCACAATGATGTCGATGTTGGGAAAAGGAAAATCATCCTTTGGACATGCTTTGTTGAGATCTCTAAAATCAATACATATCCTGATGTTTCCATTTGGTTTAGAAACTAGCGCAATGTTAGAAATCCAATCAGCATAATCAATTGATCAGATGAATCCTGCATCTAACAATTTCTTCAATTCTGCTTTTACCAAAAAGGCGATATGTGGATGCATTTTCCTGAGTTTTTGTTTAACGGGTTTCACTCCAGGTGGTAGAGATAAGTGATGCATTATCAAATCTGGATCAATACTAGGAATTTCAACATAGGACCAAGCAAAGTTGACTTGTCTCTTCAAATAATTTGATGAAGCTTGGCTTTTCTTGATCTATCATGGATGTTGCTAGATGTAGAGTCCTCATTGTTTCTATTGTGCCAATATTGATGGATTGTGTAGATTCAATGAACACTAATGATCTTTCATGATAGTGTTTGAGAAGGGTGTCAAATATCCCATTCTTTTGTGCCTTAGAGAGTTTTTCACCATTGGATACGCTCTTCATTTTTACTTTTTCTTGATCTAATACTACCATTAAATGGTTTTCACCATTAGATCGATTTTTAATATTTTTGATTTTGCAGATGAGAGATTTGGCACCCTTATGGCTTGAAGCTCCGTTATGAAATTTATGGGTGGAACTCATTTATGGGTTGTCATAACATAGGAAGTTAACAATGGTATCATTGTTTGCAAAAATAAGGACGTCGGGAGACTCGGTCTACTCCCATTCAATGAGTTCAGGATGTACTAATGGTAAAGAGTCATCAGATTGGTTTGATTCAAAGGTGGTAAGTGTCAAGATGGAAACATCGTCAAAGGTTTCGATAGCAATTTCAAGGTCTATGATGTTACTCTCCTCCAAATCGTTTATCTCACTCGATGTATGTTCGTCCTCACTTGAGCCATTGATATATTGTGATCCAAATTCAAGAGGTCTAGACCCTGAGCTTTTTCCCTCCATCCATATGGGGGCATACCTCTGTATTAAATCGACTTCCTTATCTTGACAAGATTCCTTAGACAATGAATCCCATTCATACTCATTTGAATCGGTCTCAGAACTAGCTTGTAGTTGTAGGATTTTCTCAACAACCTTCTCGTTTATGTCTTCCTTTGTTTCTTCTTTGTAGCCAAGCCTTATCTTGTCTTTCACATGGAGTGTGAGAGGTTGGATTGGTTCAACAATACCCTCTTTTATTTTTCTGATAGGACCTTGTCCTGCATACGCCATCTTCTCTAAGATTGTTTTCCCTTTACCATATTGTTTTGTTTGGACATTGGAAGTTGATGCTTGTGATTGTTCTTCATCTTTGTACAGCCAATTTAAAATTTATTTATCCTCCAATTCATTAGCTTGAGTGCTTGCTTTTATAAATCTACCATCAAAGAGTGTGATTGGTTGTGAAGATGTTTGTCTTGATGTTGATGGTTGTCCATAGGATCTTGGTGAAGGTAGTAACTGTGAAAGGCACAAGGATTGCTCAATCGAATATTCACCCATGCCTTTGTCTTTTAACTAGATCTTCTTCTCAAACTGTTTTGATAATAAATTGAATTGACTTTCCTGATTTGATGGAGTAGAATCACCAGTACCTTTGTCTCTTGACTGAACCTTTTCCTCAAGCTGATTTGATGAAGAATTTAGTTGACTTTCATTACCTGATGAAATAGATTCATTGATACCCTTATCCTTTGATTGACCCTTTTTCTCAACTCACATTGATATAGAATTTAGTTGTCTTTCACTATTTGATGAATTAGGAGTGTGAGCTTCTATGTTATGTGGCACAAAATAATCTTGGACTGTTTTAAGCGTGTTGCAATATTGAGGATTTTTGGAATCAGCTGAAATAGTGATTTCTTGGCCATTGAAAGGAAATTTCAAGCATTGGTGATACGTTGATGGTACTACTTGCATTTTTTGAATCTAAGGATGTCCCAAGAGTATATTGTTTGTGAACTCCTTGTCTAACACTTGGAAAACTATATCTTTTACAATTGGCCCTACTTGAATTGGTAACATAATCAATCCATGGGAAGATCTTTCTTCATCACCATAGGCTTTTATAGTGATCTTTATTCTAGCATCAATGGCATTTTCAGAATATCCAAGTGCACAGATAAGTTTTAAAGTGCAGATATTTAAACCAACTCCTCCATCTATTAGAACATGTTTGACCCGGTGTTTGTGAATTAGAACCTCAATGTGGAGGGCAGCATTGTGTGGATGGGTAAGTGATACGTCATCGTGTTTGAAAAATGATAGGAAATGAGGTGCGGTCAAGTGTCCCACCATAGCTTGGAACTGAAAAACTTCCAGATTATTCGGTACCATGGTGGCTACTAGAGCTTGTTCCAAAATCTCCTTGTGAGATGGAGAAATTTTGAGAAGTTCCAATATTGATATATGAGCTAGGATTTTCTGCAATTGATCAACTATGTTGTATTGACTTGAAGGGATAGTAGGTGTTTTAGATGTAGCTCCTTTCAGTATTACTTTGGCCTGCCCTCTTGTGGTTACATTGACTGATTGATGGTCTTGTTTTTCTCCTATTTTAATGACATTCATTTGATTATCAGTTGCAGCAATGTTTGTGATCAGATTTAATGGTATGATATCATTGATCTGATTTGATTTGAAGTTGATATTGATGTCATTAAGTTTATTTTCAGTTGTAACAATGTCATGAGTTTGATTATCAGTAGCAACAACGTTTTGTCTATCATTAATTTAAATGTCATTATTCTCATCTCCAACTGCAGAAATATGGTGGATAGTGGTGTCATAAACATAGTTCACATTTTTGCCTTTGTCATTTGCAGAAGAAGATTCTCCTTTTTTATAATTTGGAAAATGATTCTTGCATACTCCATGATCATTATCCGTTTGAGGTCCTTCCACAAATATTGTCTTGTTATCAATCAAATCTTGTACCAAATATTTCAATTGCATGCAGTCATTTGTTTTGTGTCCTTTGTTTCGATGAAAATCATAGTAGTACGCATCATTTCACCAAGATGGTTTAACTCTTGGTTCCCAATCTCTTGCTTCTAGTAATGTTACAAGTCTATTTGTGAGAAGCTCTCTTCATGCTGATTCGAGTGACTATCCCAAAGGTGTGAACCTCCTTCAATTTGATGGTTTTTGAAATGGGAATGGTTTAGATTCAGCATTGTTCTGATTGTTGTTTTGATTGGCCTTTTGATTGGTGTTTTGGTTGTTGTTTTGATTGGTCTTGGTGGTAGTTGTTGTCAATTTAAGTACTAGTTTTGTATTTTGTGTTTTAGCTACAGCATCATTATGACTAGCATTTTTATTTCTTTGCCAGAATTTTGTTTTATCATTATTGTTGTAATGATTGGAAGAGTTTGTGTTATTTGATCCTTCATTGTAAATTTTTTAAACTCCTCTTTTGACCAAGGCTTCTTCAATTTTAATTCCATTTTAAATCATTTTCTTAAAGGTGGGTGGGAATTGTAATTCAAGTCTATAGCTCATATCATCATTTAGATTGTCAATGAATATTTCCATCTTTTCCTTTTTAGGTATGGGACGAGCATATCTTGCAAACAATTTCCTCCATCTTTGTAAAAATATGAGAAATGATTCACCCTTTTTATGTTTGGTATTGCAAAGGTCTTTCATGGTAATTTTATGTTGGATGTTGTAAGAGTATTGAGTGATGAATTTTTTAACCAACTCTTCAAAGGACCTTAAACCAGGTGGAAGTTATGAAAACCATTGCATACATTGTCCACTCAAGCTTCATGGGAACAATCTCATTAAGTCTCTTCATGTGCAAACTCTAAGCTCATTGTTTGAAATTCCCTCACATGATCTATAGGGTCACTTTTACCATTATATTTATCATACTTTGGGAATTCACAATGCTTAGGAAAGGGTATCATGTTCACAACTTGATCAAAAGGATATGGGAAAATTTCTTGTATCAAGTATCTTTTTATGGTTCCTCTTTGCAAGTCAAGAAGTTGTTGTCACAGATTTTGCATTTGATTGATTAAGGCAGCCACTGGATCTGTGTTTGGTGGATTAGTTTCAATCTTTCTGGGTGTTCCTTTTAGTTGGGTAACATCAAAATCATCAAACAACTTGACACCTTATTTAGCCAGCATTAAAAGGTATTTTTCTCCATCTTTTTCCAAAACTTTCTCCATGAATTTGTGGAAGTTAGGATCTTGTTGTGCAGTTTGAACGTATTCCTCAGTTATTTCATCACCTTCAAGTTGGTGGAATCTATGAAATGGATTTTCTTCACCTTCAGCCATGGTGTTTTGAATTTCAATTTTTGTTTCCTCAAGTTTTTTCTTTTGGGAACTCATTAAAATGAGCATATAAGTGTTATAATTTTCACTAAACTTGGATCTTTGATTGGAAGAGTGTCAAGGATAATAACTAAGTCAAATAGAATGAAAAATTCTATTGATGAGACTAAGTTAAGTCTGATTATACAGCTTTGTTTAGTGATGGAGGATGATAAATCCTGATGATGAAACTTAGCTTAACAATCAGATGTGTATGATGATTTAGACACTTTAAGATGGTAGATCTTAGTTTAATTAAGATAATTTCACTTGTAAAGACCTATTTCTTCAAGTTTAAGAAACTGTTGTGACTGAGGAATGGTTCTATTTTGAAAAGGGATGAGTTCAATTTTTGGACAGATAGTGATTTTTTCTCTTTGGTTTTGAATTAACTGGATGCACTAAAATAGGGTATAGATGTGCTAAAAGATGGAATGGATGCACTAAAATATGGCCTAGATGCACTAGACTGTCCCCTTGATGCGCCGAAAAATGGACTCAATGCGCTAAACAATGGATCAAATGCGCCATAACAGGGACTAAATGCGCTAAAAGATGGTTTATATGCACCAAAAAATAACTCAGATGCACCAGAATACGAACTATATATGCTAAAGCAAGCCAGTGATGCGCTAGATTGTCCCTAAACATGATTTCAACTGAATTCTCTATTGGTGGATGCACTAAAAATTTTTGCAAATGCGCTGGAAAGTGGAACATATGCGCTAGAGAATGGCCTAGATGCGCTAAAACAGGGACTAAATGCACTAGAAAATGACTCAGATGTGCCATAATACAAGCTCAATATGCTGAAATAGGGAGTGTATGCGCTAATCTGGAAAATGGTCATTGTTTTTGACAATTTGTTTGGTTATTTGGCTTTTAATCAGTGAATTGGATGTTTCTAGGGAATATTTTTTAATCAATGATTGTTTGTTTGGTTTTCTTGTTTGTGAATTTTGTGAATTATGTTCTTAAATGGATGATTTCTTGAATTATGACTTCAAACATAGCAGCAAGTTGTAAAATAGTTTTTTCTAGCCTAAGAACTAAAACATTAAGTGTATATTCAAGAATTTGGTCTGATTCCTTTGATTTCCACAGGTATAGCACAAGAGAAAATAGATCAAACACTTTTCTAATGTCGAGAGGTCATTTAAAATACCACATCCCACATCTTAGAACTATGTCAGCTCACACAGTCGTGTCACCCCCAAGAGGGTGCCCATGTTTTTGCCTTTCCCGGGTCTTAACCAAAGTTAAATCCTCGACTTTTGGACAGTAATCCGTGGTAGTTATATGGTGAGTATCTTGGGGGAAGATTCTTCCCTCCCCTTGCACTGTGATATGGAAAATGTTCAGAGACTGACTTGGATGGCTTCTACACTTAAGGTTCGTAGTAAGGGTTTTCGTTCAATGCAACAAATGATAAACTCCCTCAAGAGACCTCCCAACCTTTAGAACAAAGGCTTTGGGGATGGTTATTTTTGCACACTACCGTTGAATTGTGGGTTTCCCCAAATTCACTTTTGATTATAGTGGGTCGAAAAACTTGGCTTTAGGTGTTCCCACTTAGGTCATTCCCGTAGGGTGACAACTTTTTCCCACTACAACAGGCCTTTTAAAGGTGTTAACAAAGCATAAAAGAGTGAGTCTGGCATTTTGGTTACCAGTGAAGGGGAGAGCATAGGCCTATCACTTTACAAGCATAGTAGACAATGGGTTCATTAACCTTCTAATTAACTAAGTGCCTAAATTAATCAAAAGAAGACAATAAAACAACTCAAGCCCCTGCAAACACCATCAGTAGTTTCAGATAATTGTCTTTGACGAGAGTATATAGTACTTGCAACATAGAAAATATTAATCAATTCTCAAAATTTTGAATTTCTGCAAAATAAATCAAATGCGCTAAAAGATCACGTAGATGTTCTTAAAAAACTATTGTATGTGCTAGACAATCTACTTAATGCACTAAAAAAAATACTAAATGCAATAAAATAACCCCTAAATGTGCTAAAAGATGGGCCAGATGCGCTGAAATATGGGTTGGATGCGTCATAACAGGGATCGGATGCACCAGAAGATGTTTCATATGCGCTGAAATAACTTACAGTCGCGCTATAAAATTTCACATAAAATTGTAAACACACTTTCTAGAGAACATTAATAAAAATGGGGCTATGCCCTACGGTGGGCACCAAAATGTGTAAATGAGTAATAAAACAACACACACAATCAATGAAATGTATTATATTAGAGAATTCAAATCACAAATCTAATTGAATTGAAATAAACAAAAATTCTCTAAAATTGTCCCATTGTTCTCTATCCTCAATGATTCATTAAATCATAATGGCTCTCAGATTGTGTATGCACTATGACTGTTAGAATAACAACCTGAAGAACGAGATGTTGGAAATGCAATAAACTATTCCTACATGATGATTGATAAAATATATGAAAGTGATATGAAAATGATGAAATGAAACTTTCAGAAATCAAAATGCAGCTAATGCTAAAGCCATGATTCTAAACTACTATGCTTCTAATTACTAAATAACCAAATGCTAAAATGCTAAAATGCTCAAATTCTCTAATGGAATTTATGTAGAGTAAGTTTGCTCAAAGTTGGGATCCATTTGTTGTAGAATGAGATTGTATTTATAGATTTTCCAAGGGATATTGTGATGTGGCAGCAACCAATGGTCTAGATTTAATCTGGATAGATGAAGGGTGGAGGATGGAGAAGTTAGAGAGAAATAAGGAGAGTGTTCCCTTGCATGAAAACAATCTGCCAAGTGCAGAGGAAAAGAAATGAAATAGAAGAGCCAAGTGTCTCAAGTTTGTTTCAGCATTTGTTGAGGATAAATATCCAAATTAAATATTTGGAATATTTAATTTGTTGAGACACATGATGAAGTGGAAAATGGAAAAGGCTTTAGACATGTGACTATAATTAAATTTAGGATTTAATTTTAGTGAGAGGAAAGATAATTAAATAAAATAAACTATTAGAATTTGTTTATTTAATTAGAATTAGAAGAATGTGATTTAAGATGGAAGAATTAGAAGATGAACTATATAAATAAATTTAGAATTTATTTATAAGTAGATCAATCAAAAAAATTATTAATTAAATAACTCGTATTTAATTAATTAGATCAGAAGAATTAGGAAAATGTGAACTATATAAATAAATTTAGAATTTATTTATAAGTAGTCGAATTAGAAAGAGTTTATTAATTAAATACTTTGTATTTAATTAATTAGATTATCCAGTTCGATTTTAGGTGTATATAGCTATGACCAAACAGAATTTTCCAATGCATCTGTATGGGTACATTTACGTTAGGCATGCCTCTTTCGCAACCAAACATGTCGAATCGCTCTGAGCTACGTTCAACCGACTTGATCCCTTAAGAGTCCAAAGTACAAAAGGGCAGCAATCTTTGACGGGCTATTACTCAGAAACCGTGAAACTTACAAACTCTTCATCTGAGACTATGGGATTGTGTTGGGCCCCTCTACAATAACCTCTCTCATTTTTTTTATCTTGAAGTTTTTTTCCCATGGTGTCTACTTTTCACTTGATGGAAAAAGTGTCAAATCCAAGCAGTGTAAAGTTACAAAGTGGTGCAGCTTTCATTCTGCAACTCTTGTGACCAAATGAACTGTTCCAACACATCTGAATGGATACATTTATACTATGCATGGTCCTCTTTTATGCCTAAACACGCTGAATCACTTCGAGCTACGTTCAATCGGCTTTATCCCTTAAGGGTCCAAAGTGCAAAAGGGTAGCAATCTTTGACGGGATATTACTCAGAAACCGTGATGCTCATGAACTCTCTGTCTAATCCTATGGGATCACATTGGGCCCCTCTACAATAACCTCTCTCAGTTTTTTTATCTTGGAGATGTTTTCCCGTGGTGTCCACTTTTCACTTGATGGAAAAAGTGTCAAATGCAAGTAGTGTAAAGTTGCAAAGTGGTGCAACTTTCGTTCTACAATTCGTGTGACCAAACAAACTATTCCAACACATTCGGATGGGTAATTTTATGCTACGCATGGTCCTCTTTCACACCCAAACACATCGAATATTTTAGAGCTACGTTCAATCGGATCGATCCCTTAAGGGTCCAAAGTGCAAAGGGTCAGCAATCTTTGACGGGCTATTACTCAAAAATCGTGATGCTTACAAACTCTACGTTTGAGCCTACGGAATTGTGTTGGGACCCTCTACAATAACCTCTCTTGGTCTTTATTAGCTCGAAGTCATTTTCCTGTGGTGTCCAGTTTTCACTTGATGGAAAAAGTCTCAAATGTAAGCAGTGTAAAGTTACAAAGTGGTGCAACTTTCATTCTGCAACTCGTGTGACCAAATGAACTATTCCAACACATCTATATGGGTACATTTATGTGAGGAATGATCCTCTTTCACACCCAAACATGTTGAATGACTCAGAGCTATGTTCAACCGGCTCGATGCTTTAAAGGTCCAAAGTGCAAAATAGTTGCAATCTTTGACAGGCTATTACTCAAAAATCATGATTCTTACGAACTCTTTGTCTGAGCCTATGGGGTCGCGTTGGGATCCTCTACAATAACCTCTCTTGGTTTTTGTTATCTCAGAGTCATTTTCCTGTGGTGTCTAGTTTTCAATTGATGGAAAAAGTGTCAAATGCAAGCAATGAAAAGTTACAAAGTGGTTTAACTTTCATTCTGCAACTCGTGTGACCAAATGAATTGTTCCAACGCATCCTGATATGTACGTTTACGCTAGGCATGGTTCTCTTTCACACCCAAACACACTGAATCACTCTGAGCTACATTCAACCAGCTTGTTCCAATCAAAAGATTAAATATACTAGAATCTTTTTATGAAACATCTCATGGAATACCAATTGAAAACATGTTTTTCGCTTTTAGATCAAGCATTTGATGGAATTCTTTGAATTAAACTTAATTGAGATATGTAAGAACAAGGGAGCATTAGGAAATACATTTCTTAGGGATCTTAAATAAGCCTTCTTACCAATTTGAAAAAGCATGATAAGCCCATGGTTGAAAATTTTGTAGTCATCAAAGTGGGTACTAATTCTATATTATATAGATTATAATTCTTCTTTATCTTTAAGATCTTCTAAGTTTGGAAATGGTTTCACCAAGCTGTGAAGGGTGAACTGTTCTTTATTCAGTTATGTCTATGTGGGTTCATTTTCCTTATCTCCTATTGCAATTTTGGGTGGATTATTGCTTTCAAAGTATTGGGAATGCTTTGCCTATTTTCTAGTTGACAGTCGCCATTCTAGAAGGCTCATCTCTTGATATATATATTATACCCATTCTTAATCAATTATCAAGTTAATAATCAGTGTATTTATTTATAGTTAATCTTTTCTTTTCAATTTGTGTAATTTTGTAATTTGTAACTCTACTAGTATTCCTAGAAATATTGAAGTTATTTAGCATCAATCAATAAATATTCAAGACAAACCATGAAGGATAGCAATGATCAATGCTAGGGCTAACCAATTAATAAGTATACACATGAATAATTCAAGCATACATGTGAATAAGGGAAGCACAAGTACTCAAATACATGTAAGCCTTGAAGTATACACACAAATACATAGTATACATAAATTAATAAAAAGTAAATGCATGAATACAAGGTATAGCATGAAAACACGTAAGTCACAAAGTATACATTGGAATACATGTAAGTCACAAATTATACACGTAATTTGTAAATTATACACTTGACTACATGTAACTCATATCTATTGAACCGTGGATTTATAATGCAAATATGGACACCATCGATAAAAAATATTTGTATTAACCAAATAGCCATGTAGGCATACATCAATATATGTTGATATAAGTATAAAATATATACAAAATATCCATATAGGCTTACGAGAATGCCATATAATCATACAATGTTAAATATATCCAATAAAAAATATGAAAAATGTCATATAGGCATACAACAAAGGGCTTTGGAATCAAAAGTCATTTCTCTCCATGACCTGGAAAAAAGTTTTTGAACTTTGCTTGTTGACCGGATGGCGATAAATTTGTCACTTGTTTGTTCTGAGGTCAAGGAGTGCTCCTACTGCTCCTCCTAGGGTTTAGTTCCTGGTCAAGCTGTATCTGTTACAATAACAAGTAAATACATTAATATATAAAAATTACATTATAAAAAATAATATATTTAACAAAATAATCACTTATCACCACTAGATGATCACTCTCGTAGAGGGAAAGGTTTGTGTGCCCATGTTGAGGTGTGTTGAAGCCTTGTAGAAACCATCCAAAGAGAAATTAAACTACGAATCAATAATGGTTTGATTTTTCACTAACTAATAGCTATAACAACGAATGTAAATTAAAATTTAGTAATTTGCCTCATACCTCTGTGAGGGGCATTGAGGAGTCTATGGCAGACAAAACACCAAGCTCCATTTCCCTATGAACATTTGGAGGTGTATTCCCTTCCAACATTTGAAAATAAAACGACAAATTATCCAATCATGAAAACTACAATAGTGATGCACCTCATGGCTTATAATGTATGAGATAATAAACAAAATTTTGAGTACTTATTAAACTATATATTTCCAACTATCATGCTTACTATTTTTCCTATCCAAAGCTTATTCGAAAGCACCTATTTTTAGTCTTTTATCCATAGCAACAAGGCAGTGAACCATTTGATAAAATGCTTTGGTAAACATGTATGATAATTTTGGTAGCATAGAGAAGGCAATGAACTGCTTAAAAAAATGCCTCAAATAAATGGGGTCTCATGGTGATGGAATACCATTACAAAAAAATGTGTCATGGCATTCCATCACCATGAGACTGCATGTCTTCAAGGCATTTTTTCATACTACTCACTACCTTGACTATGATATTGCTTACTATTATGCTTTGATAGATTTTTTCCAAGCATCCATAGTTTGTTGGAAAGCACCTATGTTAGGCTTTTAGCCATAACAACAAGGATGTGAGTAGTTTGATAAAATGCTTTGGTAGACATGTATGTAAAATTTGGTAGCATAGAAAAGGTGGTGAGCTATTTGAAAAAATGCCTGAAAGAAATGTGGCCTCATGGTGATGGAATGACATTCCATCACCATGAGACCCCATTTCTTCAAGGCATTTTTTTCAAACTACTCACTGCCTTGTCTATGATATTGCTTACTATTATGCTTTATAGATTTTTTCCAAGCATCCACATACATCTTCGGCCAGAGAGCCTGATTTCTTCTCCCTCTTGTTACTCTCTTTTCTATTTTCCCGTATTTGCACTCTCTATTCCCTCTATCTCGTATTCGGTTACATGTTGTCTCTTTATAGAGATTCTAGGGTAGTTAGACAAACCGTTCATCTACCCGATATTCCCATTCGGTTACAATTGTCATTTAATCCTTTTTATGAATATATTATTGCAATTTTAAACACTTAACCATTTCTTAACATGGTCCCATGAAATTCTAAATGACTAAGACATTACAATATTATGAAGCTTGTCATAAATTTCAAGAGTCGAGGTGCCCCCGCACCATACTCCCAGGCTTAAAAGATTTCCAAGTCCCATGGAAATGATGAGGTGAGAATTCTGCAAACAAACCGTTTGCCTCTGTGTCTTCACCACTGAATCAATGCTCCCGTTGCTTCCTCTGTTGCGGTTATAGGACTCCCATCAATGGAGTTTATGTTGGTTGTTGTCCACCACTCTGCATATTGCTGCTTCACACCACCACCGTATTGCCATCGTCCCCACACATGATTCTGGAAGATGCTTCCCACCCTTCTCTTAGTGGTTGCTCTCGTTGCACCTTCTACCCAGCTTCATCTTGGTGTAGACAATACTAAAACCCCAACTTGAGATCTTCACACACGCAAGAACAACTACATCCTTACTGCAGCTTGGATGGATCAACTTGCAACCAAGAACCCACACTACTACCTGGTGTAGATTGCCTTCTACACGCTCAGAACCTTTTGGCTCTGATACCATTCTGATGTGGAGGAATAACAAACCCCATATTCTGCATATAATAAAGCATCGACACATTCTCTCAATTCTCACTAATAAAGAAACTACGGTCATCTTCGAAATCTGCATATCATAGCTTCCTATCTCCATAGTCATTCCATATCCTCTAATCCCTTATACCTTGCGAGTCTAAACTGTCTGCCACCTTTCCACTGTCCAAAGCCGAGTCACACACACTGCTCAAACACAATGGTCGAGCTCAAACCATGATGGGGTTCACTGGTCGCTCCAAGAATGATATTTGATATCATTCGGTCGTACCAAACACACATAGCTCCGCAAACATATCTTCCTCGGTCTCCTGCAAGGTGACTATCGAACAAAGGTTTCGGGACTGTCATAAAGGAATCCAACTCATAAACAACAATGGGTAATTTTAAAATAGTCCAACAACATCGAAACCTTCAAAACCAATCTACATTAACAATTCGCAAAACACATAAACCAGGAAGGATAGAGAGAATGACATGATGGGAAATGTAAACTCCTCCTATAGAATTTCATATATTAACATTTCAAAAATATACATACCCATAGTTGCACTCTCTATTCCCTCTATCCCGTATTCAGTTACATCTTGTCTCTTTATAGAGATTCTAGGGTAGTTAGACAAACCATTCATCTACCCGATATTCCCATTCGGTTACAACTGTCATTTAATCCTTTTTATGAATATATCATTACAATTTTAAACACTTAACCATTTCTTAACATGGTCCCACGAAATTTTAAATGACTAAGACATTACAATATTATGAAGCTTGTCATTAATTTCAAGAGTCGAGGTGCCCCTGCACCACATAGTTTGTTGGAAAGCACCTTTTTTAGGCTTTTAGCCATAGCAGCAAGGAAGTTCAAGTATTTTGATAAAATTCTTTGGTAGACATATATGGAAAATGTGGTAGCATAGAAAAGGCGGTGAGTTGTTTGAAAAAATGCCTCTAAGAAATGTGGTCTCATGGTGATGGAATGGCATTCCATTACCATGAGACCACATTTCTTCAAGGCATTTTTTTAAACTACACACTGCCTTGTCTTGTTATTTCTTACTATTATTCTTTGATAGATTTTTTCCAAGAACCCGTAGTGTGTTGGAAAGCACCTTTTTTTAGGTTTTTAGCCATAACAGCAAGGAAGTGAACTATTTGAAAAAATGATTTGGTAGACATGTATGGAATATGTGGTAGCATAGAAAAGGCAGTGAGCTATTTGAAAAAATGCCTCAAAGAAAGTGGGTCCCACATTTCTTTGAGGCATTTTTTTAAACAACTCATTGCCTTGTCTATGCTATTGCTTACTATTATTCTTTCATATATTTCTTCCAAGCATCCATAGCATAGACAAGGCAGTGAATTGTTTGAAAATATGCCTCAATAAAAAGTGGTCTCATGGAATTCCATGACAAGCAAATGCAATTGGAAGTTGTTCTTAGTTATTACTTATGCTATGTGAAGTAATTTCATCACTACTTATGTTGACTTTTTAAACAACTATATTGTAGTTGAAATTTTGTCATCTATCAACATATAGTTATTAGTAATGGAATGTGAAGTAATGCTTTGAGTTTGAAAGATGTGAAATGTAATATAATCAAAAATATGAATATAATCTACACAAATCTATTAATTATAATTCATTAGTTAAACTCTTTATTCTATTGCATGTGTGAAGCTTTGTATAACTCCACTAGCACTAGGAGGTGTTCCCATGAAACCTCCAATATTAGCCTATTCAATATCCAAAATTAGATATTAGAATACCATTCATATAACAATGTTATTAACATGTAATAAATTTATAATTGTTTACTAGTTACATACCTCAATGGTAGATACAGTGGAGTAATAAGTAGGTGTAGGGTCGATGTATCCAGTATCAACACTGTGACCCTGAAATTTTATTAAAATCATAAAACTAAATTAATTAATCTTGCATTTCAAAATTAAAATTTAATAAATTAAATTAAATGAACATGCTAACATTTACCTGAGTATAGATGCCATAAGTCTCATTCAAAATTTCAACTTCCCTCACCATCTCCATAGTTGCAGATGTATCCTACGTAGAAGCCTCCTGAGTGTCGGTGGGGTCATATGAACAAGTCGCCCTGCAAGCCTGACACGAATGGGATCGAAGCCTACCACTTGAAGACTTCGCTAGATGGCGTTGTAGTATAGGACTAGCATGTCGGATGACACTCTAGTTCAAAGAGGTGATAGCTTGCAAAGTGTCTACCTTGGCACTCCCCTTCACGATGGAAGGGATAACAATGTGCTCATGATATGGCCTAGCAAGAGCTCATCTTGCTTGCCACCTAGGATCCTATTATGCACCGGGTCTATCTTGAACCAACCCCCCACCTCTCCACTGTAATTCCCTCATATCAAAATAATTCAGTATTTTGTTTAGGTTGAACTCACAGTATAGTTTCCTCAGGAAATATTGTGGGACTTCGAAATTGTTGCATGGTGGGTAATCAAAAACCATCTACCACCTATCCCAAAAAAAGTTCCTAAACCAATGGATAGGAAACCTCTTCGCATTGAGGTCAAGATTTTGATTTGTGCATGGGTCGGTGAATAATGAGCACACATCTAATTTTATAACTTTTTGATCTTTTACATCTTTATATGATAATTTATCTTGGTAAAAATCCCTAGTCGCCTGCCTCCTATCTTGTCAACCACTTAATTGTTTATTGATTGCATCTACATGTTTTAACATTTCTTTAAGTGAATTTTCAAGTGTTCTTCTCTCCATGGTTGAACCTGTTGGATCGGTCAACCTCATGATTAACTCCTCAATTTGTTTTTATTGTTTTCAATTACCCCCATTAAATTTTGCTGAGTGCCAGGAGGATGTTGAGGGATTGGTGGAGGAGATTGTTGTTGTGGTTGTTGAACTTGAGGATTTTGTTCATGTTGTTGTTGCTTTGGTTGTTGAGGATTTACAAAAGGGTTTTG
This sequence comes from Sequoiadendron giganteum, assembly GCA_007115665.2. Taxonomy (NCBI): domain Eukaryota; kingdom Viridiplantae; phylum Streptophyta; class Pinopsida; order Cupressales; family Cupressaceae; genus Sequoiadendron; species Sequoiadendron giganteum. The sequence goes on from CM021101.1 coordinate 630,027,546, forward strand.
AAGAGGGTTTCTAGGATCATTATCATTTCCTACAAATTCAACAAATGAATATCAAAAACAACCTAAAACTAACAAATTCACAACAAAAAACAAACAATCCTTACCTATTCGACCTCCCTGTCGACGTGGCGGCATCCTGGTGACGAAATATCAACAAATTGAAAAAAAAATGCAAGATCGTCTCCTCCCAAAACACAAGCATGAAAGAGAAGGGTTTTTTCCCACAAGCAACAGAAAAAATAGTCAATATAAAAATGAAATTGATTTGCTTTTTTTTGTTTTAATAACTCATAACGTGAGCACAAAATAGGATCAATGTGGTCGAGCCTTAGGCTTGGAACACCAGGCCATAATGTGAGTGTGTTATAACGCGCTCACATTATAGCCTATCAAAAAAAAAATTAAATTTTGGCCACAATTTGGCCCCCCATCTTTTTGCACCCGCCCTAAATACTAGAAGTTTTCTAATTTTTTTATATTTTTTATAATTTTTCAAAGTGGATGTATCAAGAAAATTATATTATTAAACCTATGTGTCACATAACTTGTACAAAAATAATAAAAAATATAATTTTTATTTTTTTTGGGTAAGTGTCACTTAATGGGGTGACTCCCTTTATTAATTTATGAATAATTGTGTACAAATCATACATAGGATGATTATCATATCAAATGACAGACTTGTAGCATCAGCTAGCTAAACCAAAGAGGGAGGCCAAGTCAACAGGAGGGAAAGAGAACCATTGAATACCACTTCTTTAACAAGCACCATCAGATCCTTCGACAGAGAGATTCGAAGATTATGACAATCTTCATTCATTCCAAGACATCAGGCAAGGAAGAAAGTGATGGAGACGGATGCCACCATCTAAAACAGAGGCTTTAAGAGGTTGTTCAGGAATCAACAACTGAACAAGAACAACTAAGCCACTGACACATTTTTCTTTTCCTAGATGAAGGAACCAGCTCAGGACCACAAGGAAAATTAGGGGACAAGGCAGGCTGTAGTAAGTTTCTTCCTTAGAAGCTCGTGCAAACCTTCCGGCAACAAACCAGAGTCAAAGACCACTACAGCCTGTGATGCCTGCAAAGAAACACCCATATTGGCTAATAAATCTACCACCAAGTTAGCCTCCCGATAGACATGGCTGATAGAGTATCCATCCAGTTTTTGAAGTAAACAGCAAAAAATTTCCACCCAACGCTTTAGTTTCCAATTTTGAATTGATTTTTTCCTGATGGCATTTATACAAATCATTGAGTACCCTTCGATGTCGACTTTAGTGAAACCTTTTTCGATACACAGAGACAAGCCATGGGCGAGAGCTTCCAATTCTACCTCATTATTTGTAGCCAGCCCAATATTTTTTGACAGTTCCATAACACATTCTCCTGAGCTATTTATGATTATGCAGCCTATACCAGATTGCCTCGGGTTACCTTTCAAAACACCATCTAAATTGAGCTTGTGGCTGTCGAGCGAGGGGGGAACCCATCTAGCATCCGCCCTGGTATTTGAAGCAGAGGGAGGATCCAAACGCGGGGGCTTAAGAGCCGGCCATCTTTTCTGAAGATCATCATCCCACTGAGTGAAATGGGTTCCTTTGATGCAGAATTGCCTCGAGTTAACAACCTCACACACACTACATTCAATTTTCTTGATCACTTCCTCAACTGGTAGGCAAGTCCCAAAAAAGATTCTTCGATTCCTTTCTTTCCAAAGATGCCACACAACCATAGATGGGGCTGCCAACCAAACATTCTTCCACACGTACTTCTTTCGAACACAGGGCCAGCTACGTATGAAATCCATAAGATCATTCTATCTAGGAGAGGACCAGCCAAGAGACTGACAAAGCCATTCCTAACATCTAGAAGCATACTGGCAATTTAAAAGAAGATGATTCAAAGATTCCTCATCATTGCAACAAAGTGGGCAGATACTCGGACCCTGGATACTAATCGACCACAACCTGTCACTAGTAAGGATCCTTTTATGTAAAGTTGTCCATAAGAATGCTCCGGCTTTGGGAAAAATCTTGAAACTCTAACAAACCTTTGTCAACCAGCCACCTGTTGCAATATCATTGCGTTGAATTTCATAACCAAGCTTCACCGAGTATTCTCCAGATTGGATCCAAATCAAATGATTTAATTTGTTTCCTCTGAGAGGAAGACCTTTCGCGAATCAATAATTTCAGATAGGAGTATGGAATCATCCGTTGGGATGTCAAGAGAGTTTTGGTTAATCCAATCGCACCTTCCATAAAAGCCACCCAGAGTGAACCTAACATACTTTACAACCGTCTTTCCTTGGGAACTAATCACTCTATCCAACCACTCTCTGTTACCAAAGACAGAGGCTAATGCCTCATTTCCATTCCAGGAGTCAAACCAAAAGTTAGCTTTGCAACCGTTTCCTATTTTCCAAGTTAGATGATCAGTAATGATATCTTTGCAACTCCACATAAACTTCCAAATAGTCGAACCCCCATTTGAGTTTTCCATTGTAAGAATCTTGGTCGGGTCATCATTATCCAAATATTTTTTCTGCATAATCTTGCACCATTGTCTATTTGGGAAGTGGTAGATGTGCCAACTAAGCTTTTCTCCCAAGGCACAGTTCTGCGGTTCCATTCTTCGAAGACCGGCACCTCTGTTGTCTTTCTTTTGGCATGTCGACTACCAACTAATTAATGGAATTATCTTCTCATCCTTTGAGCCTTCCCAAAGAAAATATTTCATGAAGCTTTCAATATCATTAATAACCTTGTTTTTCATCCCAAAACAAGACATCATATAGATCGGGACAACAACTAGAACCGATTTAATCATAAGAATCTGACCGAAAAACGAAAGCCATTTGGACTTCCAAGACTTTGCTTTGGACCAGCAATGAGAAACAACATCTTGCCAATGCTCAGTTCTACACATTCCTTGAAAGAGGGGTGCACCAAGGCATTTGGAAGGGAGAGAGGCGATCTTGAAGCCAAGGACTTTCAAAATCCTATTGCAGAGGCTAGCTTTTGTATGAAAGAAATAGATTTTAGATTTCTCCATATTTAGAACCTGTCCGGAAACCTCAATATATTTATCCAACGCCCCTTTGATAATCTCCGCTTCTCTAATTGAGGCCTCACCAAGTAACATTGTGTCATCAGCCAGTTGAGAGTGTGTGACAGGGTCCAAGCCAACAATTATCCTGATACCCTTCCAAAGACCAACAGATCTTAATCTACAGAAGTATCGACCCATTGCTTCAGCCATGACAACGAACAAAAATGGTGTGATAGGATCCCCTTGACGTAAACCATTAGTATCCTTTAAGTAGCCGCACATTGAGCCATTTACCAGTATCGAGTAACAGGCAGTGGAAATACAAAATCTTATCATTTCAACCCATTTCGTGGAGAAGCCAAACTTTTTCATGACGTTCAATAGGAAATCCCAATGCACATGATCATAAGCTTTGTTGACGTCGAGTTTTATAATCATGCTCTTAGATCGATCCACCATGATGGTATGGATGAATTCTGCCACCGTAATGATGCTGGCAAAGATTTCTCTATCGGGAGTAAATCCGTTATGTTCTTCTGAGATGATCTTCTCCAAGATAAGCTTCAATCTATTAGCAAGAGCCTTCATGATGATTTTGTATATTGAGTTGCAAAGGGAAATCGGCCTATACTCCGCAAAAGAGGAGCACTCATACTTTTTCAAAATTAGAGCAACTGAAATTTTGTTGAAGACCTTGACAAACTTCTTCTTACAGAATTCTTCCACCACCCTCCAAATGTCCATGCCCAAAAATTTCCAGCATTTTTGAAAAAATTTAGCAGTCCACCCATCAAGACCTAGGGCCTTATCCGGATGGAGACCAAATACAACTCAACAAACTTCTTCCAATGAGAAATGGGTGCAAAGAATTTTGTTATCATCTTCATCTAGACATTTCAGGATGCAAGAGAGGAACGACTCTGAATTGACTGCCTCGGAACACACATAATTGCCTAACAATGATTCGAAATAACGAATGGCTTCACCTTCAATCTCTTCTCGGTCCCGAATCACAGACCCATCTAACCTGGCGATGTTTTCAATAAGGTTTTGCCCCGATGAGCCTTTGCAGAATTATGAAAAAAAAAATTGTATTTAAATCTCCATCCCTTAACCATGTTTCTCGCGCCTTGTCCCGCCAAAAAAGTTCTTCTCTAGCAAGCAGTTTTGCATGTTTCGCTTTCAGATCCTTTTCCAATTGAAATTTAAAGATAGTCATACAATATTTTATGACAAGTTCATTCAAAATCTCCAGCTCCCTTTCAATTCGCACCTTTTCTGTGAAAATGTTTCCAAACTCATTTTTGTTCCAATCTTTCAGCTTTCTCTTGATATATGCCAGCTTCATTGCAAAACAAAAACTAATCGAACCATTCACAAAAGGGCACTCTTCCCACCGGGATTTTAACTTATCAAGAAGAGAGTGATCACGCCACCAAATTGATTCGAATTTGAAGTAATTTCTTCTTGGTTTCTCGCTTAAACAAAGATGAAGACGAACAAGGAAATGATCAGACACCGCTAATGGGAGGATATTGGATTCGCAACAAAATTCAGCATCAAGCCAGCCTAAACCCACAAAAAATCCATCTAGGCGCTCGGCAATGTTGGCGAAGCCAGCTTGATGATTTGTCCAAGTGAAAACCCCAGATTTGGGGGTGCAGTCAGCCACATGAAGGGAGCCAACAAAATCACAGAAATCCAACATTTCTTTTGTTTCTTTCCTTAATCCTCCGCTCTTTTCTTTTAGGTCGAGTATGGCATTAAAATCACCGCCCATGATAAGCTTTGAGATGTTTAAGTTGGTCGTTCTTGCTTTTATACTATTCCAAACAGCAAGCTTATCCTCAGTTTTGATAGGGCCCATAGACATTAAGCAACTAAAAATTGATATTTATATGTTTGCTCTTGACATTATACAACATCCAGTTCATATGAGATTCACACACAACAATGTCCACATTGGTCGAAGACCACAGTATCCCTAGACTGCCCGCAGATCCAGGAGCATCCACAAAATGCCCAGACCATTTCCTACAAAACCTAATGAATTTCTCGCCTTCTGAAGAGCATAGTTTTGATTCTTGAATAAGGATTATGTCTGCATCTAATCTGTCAAGGTGGCGCTTGACTAAGCACCGCTTGTTAGGGGCGTTTAAGCCCTTGACGTTCCAAGTGACGATCTTCATTGTCCTCCAAGGGAGATCTTTGCTCCCTTGGATAATAAAAAGTCCTTAACACATACTAGGCCTTTCTCATATGCTTCTTCTTCGCGCTTTTGTTTGTGCGACTTCCTTCCTTTTCCTTTCCTATTTCTTTATGTGACCTTAGCCAGATTCTGGCTAACATGACGGGATTCAAGGATGCCAATCTCATCCGCCTTAGAGGGGCACTCAGAAAAATCTTCCTCCAAGTCGAGGGGCGGGGCGCCCTGATCCAAAGCCACAAGAACCTTTTCAATAACTAGTTGAACAGGTAATGGGTTATCAGGGATCCTCGCTAGAGAGGAAGGAGGACTGTTTCCAGGGCAAGCAGGACGAAAATCTCCATAAGAGCCACTGAAGTTCTGGTCATTTGGATCGCCGCTCGCATGATCAGGTGGGGACGAATTACAATTGAACGACACAACACCAGTTGGCTCATACGGAATTATTTTTGTAGGGTAGATGACAAGGGAAGCCCTAGGGCGCCAGACTGTCTTCGCTTTCTGCAGAAGTTTACATCCAGACTCCAAATGCTTCTTGTTGCCACATCTTAGACAAAAGAATTTATCTTCCTCAACATCGATCTGAACAATTCTATGACGGCCATTCACACATAATTGAATCTCTTTTCGGACATTTGTGATGGCAGCGATCTGGACTCTTGCATATAGGTAATAATCGCCTTCAATGATTTCTGAGTCAACATCAACAAGCGTACCCAAAGTCCTGCCAATCTTGGCTAAACATTCATCCATCGAATATTCTAGAGGGAGGTTTAACAAACAGATCCAGATAGGTTTTTCATATGGTGCCAGACAGACTGGATCAAAAATAGGGCACCACTTCTGAATGTAAATTGGCCAGCCCTTCATCTTCCAAAGGCCACCTTGGAGAACCTGCTCCCGATCTTCAGCATAGGTGAAAATTGCAATGAAAAAACCCTTCGGCAGGAATTTGACAATGGCCATTCTTTTCCAGTTACCTCCCAACCAAGCCCTAATTGTCATCCGATCTTGTTTTGGTCCAATAACCTTGCAGATGATAGCTAATTCATCCATCATTACCACATCCTCTTGAGCCTCGACAGAGAGATCGATTGTCATAAGATTCGTGTGATCTGTTTTCGAGAAGGCACTATCGTTCGCGGGGTCCTTGTTCCTTCCGGGATCGCCATCTTCAGCTTCTGCAAAAACTCACTCCTCCACTATTTGAAAGCTTATTGCTTAGGAATTTTGACCTTTCCTCTTATCAAAATATAAATATTTTTAATATGTATAGAATGAAACATATAATAATAATATATATATATTATTTCAAATATTAATAAGTGGATAAAAATTTATAAAGAAAAATTAATATATACGTATCTGAGGAATATAGAAATATTAGTAAAAGAAAATAAAAGTAAATATATTAATGTATTCCAAGTAGAAAAAAATTAAATGATTAGAAAGCTAAAAAGACATGCAATATTTTGATGGTAATTTTTTCAATTACTATTTTAAAATAATTAAATATGATGAGGATGAAATTAAGAAATACTACTAAAAATAAAAACCATATCAAATAGGAAAAGTTAGAAGCCCAACCCATTAATTTCATTATCCAAAACCTATTCCAAAGTAAAAAAGGCGAGGATTTTTTTCAATAAAAAATGTGATCATTTTATATAACACGCTCATGTTACATAACATGAGTCTATTATATAATGTGTTTGTGTTACATAACACAAGCATGTTATGTAACACAGTCATGTTACTTAACATTCTTTTAGTTTTAAAATATGATTGCATTTTGTAAAGTCCTTGCAATTGTTGCATAACAAGTAAAGATGCATGAAACTTGTGATTTGGTCTCATTACAACTCTAAGCATGATTTCTAAGCACTTTTTCTATGATATTTCATGATTTTTATTTTTTTATATGAGTACAAATGATTAAATTGCATTAGAAATCAAAAGTATTGAATTATTAAATAGATTTTCTTTGTTTTAAAACTTTTGGTTGTTAATTTCGGTTACTATTAACATGATTTTTATAATTTATTACTTTTTGTAAATAATAATCATTTATGGTAAGTGCAAAAATATAGGGGGCAAAAAATGGGTCTTAAGTGACCACTTTTTTTCTGAAATTACGAAATATTGACCTTGGATGAGAAATTTAGGATACATACGCTCAAAATTTTAAGATGCAACAAAAACAAGGGTCGTAGTGCTTTGAGTCTACTTTATAAACTATTTTTTTAAATGGTAGAGATTAAGGGGTTCAAAAAAGGGAGCCACAGAAACTGGTGTTGTTTTTGTCAAAAAAATATAACATGGCATCTTTTACGGCTCCCTCAAAAGGTTAACTTTTTTTTTGTATTTTTAAAATCACTTCAATGAGAAATTAGCTAACAAGATGTAGTTTATGCCCGATTTTTCTGATAATTTTTTAATGAATATTTGATTTTTTACTAATTTTTAAAGTGGACACATCCTGAAAAATAGAATTTTGGTCATACCCCTATAATTTTTCAAAACTGATCAAAAATCTTTCTTTTAATGTGTAGAATGGAGTATAGTTTAAAAAATGTAATTTATTTGAAATTTTAATGAATAGTTCAAAAATAAAGTAAAAAACACCAAACACTGGTTTTTGACAAAAAAATGGACACACAAACAAAAGAAATTAAAGATGAAAGCCTTAACATTGTCAAAATGTGAAAAAAAATTACATTGTTAAATAGCTAAGAGAGAGCCTAGCATTATCCAAGTGTTCAATTTACTTGATCTTGAAACACGTGCAAACCTAATGGTTAGCATGAACAAGATTATGTCAAATCTTGTAGAATATGCAAAAACACATCTTTGGACATTGGGAAGGCACTTCAAGCCTTTGGGTTGGAAATCCAAATAAAATCCAAGCCTAAAGCTTGGGGATTCCCAAAGCAAGACAAAACGTGAGCGTATTGTAATGTGCTTGTGTGATGTCATAGTTTTGACATAATGCAGGTGTTTATAACATGCTCGCATTATATCTTTCTTTGTATTTTGCTTCATTTTGCTTCCTTTTGCTTAATGTTTCCCAAACATGACATAACGTAAGCGCATTATAAAATGCTTGTGTTATGTCTCGCTTGATGTGTGCAAGTTTGTTAAATGTATGTTTGATGTATGTATGTTTGTATATATATTTGTATGTATGTATGTATGTATGTATGCCTGTATTGTATGTATGTATGTGTGTATGTATGTATGTATTCTTGTATGTATGTATGTATGTATGTATGTATGCCTGCATGTATGCTTGTATGTGTGTATGTATGTATGTATGTATGTATGCTTGTATTGTATGTATGTATGTGTGTATGTATGTATGTATTCTTGTATGTATGTATGTATGTATGTATGGGCTTTGGGTTTAGGGTATATAAGGGTGAGGGTATAGGTTATAGGGATGAGGGTTAAGGTTTCAGGATTATGGTTTAAGGTATAGGGTTGACGGATCAGGGCTTAAGTAATAGGTCGAGGGTATAGGGTTGAGGGTTGAGGTTTTAAAGTTGAGGTATAATATTCATCTCATTGAGTGTATAAGATTAAGTGTGTAAAGTATAGGGATTAGGGTTTAGGATACTGGTTTTAGGTTTTACAGTATGGATTGAGGGTATAAGGCATAGGGTGAAGGGTTGAGAGTGTATGGTTTAGGGTTTAAGTATAGGTTTGAGGGATAATATTCAGGGTTTAGGGTATAGGGATGAGGTTTGAGGGTGTAGGGTTCAAGGTTTAAGGTATAGGGTTGAAGATTAAGGGATTAGGGCTTAAGTATATGGTTGAGGGTTGAGGGTTGAGGGTTTACAAAGTTGAGGGATAATGTTCAAGGTTGAGTGTCCAAGGTATAGGTTTCAGGGTTTAAGGTTAATGGTATAAGGTATAGGGATGAGGGTTGAGATTTTAGGGCATAAGTATAAGGTTGAGGGTATAGGGTATAAGATAGAGGTTTGAGGATTCAGGGATAATGTTCAGGGTTGAGTGTCCAAGGTTAAGTGTATAGGGTATAGGTCCTTTAGGGTTTAAGATATTGGGAAGTTGAGTGTCTAAGGTATAGGTTTCAGGGTTTAAGGTTAAGGGTATAAGGCATAGGGATGAGGGTTGAGGGTTTAGGGTATAAGTATAAGGTTGAGGGTATAGGGTATAGGATAGAGGTTTCAGGATTGAGGGATAATGTTCAGGGTTGAGTGTCCAAGGTTAAGTGTATAGGGTATAGGTCCTTTAGGGTTTAAGATATTGGGTTGATGGATTAAAGCTTAAGTATAGGGTTGAGGGTTGAGGTTGTAGGGTGTAGGGTTTAGGGTTTAGGGTTTAAAGGTTGAGGGTTTAAGGGTTTAGGATTGAGGGTTTAAGGGTTGAGGGATTTGGGGTTTAGGGTTTATGGATTGAGGGATTAGGGATTGAGGGTTGAGTGTTTAAGGGTTGAGGGTTTAAAGTTTGAGGGTTGAGGTTTTAGGGTTTTAGGGTTGAGATTGTAAGGGTTGAGGGTTTAGGGTTTAAGGGTTGGGGCTTTGAGGATTGAGGGATTAGGGTTGAGGGTTTAATGTATAGGGTAAAGGGTAAAGGGTTGAGGGTTGAGGGATTAGGGTTTAAGAGTTGACTATTGAGGGATTAGGGTCAAGCATTGAGGGTTTAGAGTTTAAGGTATAGGGTTGAGGGATTAGGGTTGAGGGTATAATGTATAAGGTAGAAGGTTTATAGTTAAGGGTTTATGGTGGGTGATCCCACAATACTGGTTTACAATTCCCTTCACGAAGAAAAATTGTAAAAATGCTCCAAAGAAAAAAAATCAGGTTTTTAGGGGATGCTCGAAGGGGGGGTTCACATGAACCCAAAAAGGGGTTCACTCAAACCCCCCTTTCCGAGCAAACCCCTTGTGATGTCATCCCATTTTTCACACGTCTTTTTAACGGAAACAAGGAAAATTGCAAGAGAAGGGGGGTTTGAGCGAACCCCCCTTCACTTGAAGGGGTCCAAGGGGTTTTGCTTGAAGGGGGGTTCACTCGAACCCCCCTTTTTTTCCCTTCTCCCTCCCCTCTAGCATTTTTCTATAAAATTTTAACTTTCTGAGCTTGGGTTGAAGATGAAAATGGAATCAACTTCATAGACCCAATTGGATGATGGTATTCCTCGTAACCAATTATCCATCAAATATAATTTTAATATATTTTGGTTTTATTATGTATTTTTTTTAGTTTAATTAAAAATAGGTTTTTCACCGAGAATCAAGCTCTCTATTCTGGACATGTAGAAAAATAGTATATTATCAAAAAAAAAATCTAAAAGTTCATGCTAGGTATTGATGTCTTTGATCCAGCAAAAAAATTGAATTTCGATACATACAAAAAAAATTATGTTGTAAATGGTCCACCTATGTCTAAATTGTAATTGGTTTGAATTCAAAACTTAATTAAGAAAAAAAAAATTCAATAAAACACTATGAAACCAAATGAATGTGCTACATATCATAGTTACAAAGCTAAATTTGAAAAAATTAGAATTTTATCCTTCATAGAAAAAATTTATGTTGTTTACGGTGAACATCACTCTTTAAAAATGGTGTTTACTATTAAAAACTAGTTTTCAAAGGAGATGGAAAAAGAAATGCAATTTGATTCCAAAAATTTAAAAAATATATATTTAGAATCTACAAACAGACTTTCACAAATCACTAGTTTGCATCATCTTCAAATTCCTCATGGTTTAATAGCTATAGGTGTATGAAAGTGAAGATTTACTTTAAAAAAATCAATTCAATGTTCAGTTTGGCCAAAAAGTGTAAACCAGTATTGTGGGATCACCCTGGTTGAGGGATTAGTGGTTTAAGGGTTAATGACTTAAAGGTTGATGGTTAGGGATTAAGGGTTTAATATATAGAGTCGAGGGATTAGGGTTCAGGGTATAGAGTTTAAGGGTTCAGGGTATAGGGTTTAAGGGTTGAGGGTATATTGTTTAAGGGTTGAGGGATGCAGGGATTAAGGGTTGAGGGTTGAGAATTTAAGGTATAGGGTTGAGGGTTTAAGGGTTGAGGGTTGAGGGATTAGGGGTTAAGGGTTTTGTGTTTAAGAGATTAGGGTTGAGGGATTAGGGTTTAAGGGTTGATTGTTGAGGGATTAGGGTCTAAAGTATATTCTCGAGGGTTGAGGGTTGAGGGTTTAGGGATAGGGTTTAGAGTTTAAGGTTTAAGGGTTGAGGGTTTAGGGTTTAGGGTTTAGGGTTAAGGGTTAAGGGATTAGGGTTTAAGGGTTGAGGATTTAAGGGTTTAAGGTTCAAGGGTTTAGGGTTTAAGGGTTGAGGAATGAGGGTTTAGGGTTTAGGATAGGGATTAGGGTTGAGGGTTGAGTGATTAGGGTTGAGGGATTAAGGGATTAGTGTTTAAGGGTTGAGGGTTTAAGGGATAAGGGTTGAGGGGTTAGGGTTGATGATTTAATGTATAGGGTAGAGGGTTGAGAGTTGAGGAGTTAGGGTTGATTATTTAATGTATAAGGTAGAGGGTTGAGGGTTGAGGGATTATGGTTTAAGGGTTGAAGGTTTAGGGATATGAATTCGGGTTGAGGGTTGAGGGATTAGGGTTGAGCTTTTAATGTATAGGGTAGAGGGTTGTGGGATTAGGATTTAAGGGTTGAGGGTTTGAGGGTTCAGTATTGAGGGATTAGGGTTGAGGGTTGAGGGTTTAGAATTTAAGGTATAGGGTTGAGGGATTAGTGTTGAAGGTATAATGTATAGGGTAGAGGGTTTACAGTTGAGGGTTGAGGGTTGAGGGATCAAGGGTTTAAGGGTTGAGGGTTGAGGGATTAAGGGTTTAACGTATAGGGTCGAGGGATTAGGGTTGAGGGTATGGGGTTTAAGGGTTGAGGGTTGAGGATTTAAGGTATAGGGTTGAGGGTTTAAGGGTTGAGGGTTGAGGATTTAAGGTATAGGGTTGAGGGTTTAAGGGTTGAGGTTGAGGGATTAGGGGTTGAGGGTTTGGGGTTTAAGGGATTAGGGTTTAAGGGTTGAGGGATTAGGGTTTAAGGTATATTGTTGAGGATTCAGGGTTCAGGGTTCAGGGATAGGGTTTAAGGTTTAAGGTTTAAGGGTTGAGGGTTTAGAGTTTAGGGTTTAGGGTTTAGGGTTAAGGGATTAGGGATTTGGGTTTAAGGGTTTAGGGTTTAAGGGTTAAGGGTTTAGGGTTTAAGGGTTAAGGGTTGAGGTTTGAGGGTTTAGGGATAGGTATTAGGGTTGAGGGTTGAGGGATTAGGGTTGAGAGTTGAGAGTTGAGGATTTAAGGATTGAGGGTTTAAGAGATTAGTGTTTAAGGGTTGAGGGTTTAAGGGATAAGGGTTGAGGGATTATGGTTAATGGTTTAATGTATAGGGTAGAGGGTTGAGGGTTGAGGATTGAGGGATTAGGCTTTAAGGGTTGAGGGTTTAGGGATAAGGATTAGGGTTGAGGGTTGAGGGATTAGGGTTGAGGGTTGAGGATTTAAGGGTTGAGGGTTTAAGGGATTAGTGTTTAAAGGTTGATAGTTTAATGTATAGGGTAGAGGGTAGAGGGTTGCGGGATTAGGGTTTAAGGGTTGATGGTCTTAGGGTTGACTATTGAGGGATTAGGGTCAAGGGTTGAGGGTTTAGAGTTTAAGGTATAGGGTTGATGGATTAGGGTTGAGGGTATAATGTATAGGGTGGAGGGTTTGCAGTTGAGGGCTGATGGCTGAGGGATCAAGGGTTTAAGGTTTGAGGGCTTAAGGGTTTAAGGTATAGGGTCAAGGGACTACTGTTGAGGGTTTAATGTATAGGGTATAGGGTTGAGGTTTGAGAGTATAGGGTTTAGGGTTCAGGGTTTAGGGTTTAAGGGTTTAAGGGTTGAAGGTTGAGGGTTTAAGGGTTGAGGGTTGAGGGATGGAAGGATTAAGGGTTAACGATTGACGGTTGACAATTTAAGGTATAGGGTTGAGGGTTTGATGGTTGATGGTTGATGGTTGAGGGTTTTAAGTGTTAAGGGATTAGTTCGGATGAGGGTTTAAGGTTTTAAGGATTAGGGTTTGGGGTTGAGGGATTAGGGTTTAAGGGTTGAGGGATTAGGGTTTAAGGTATATTGTTGAGGGTTGAGGGTTGAGGGTTGAGGGTTGAGGTTTTAGGGATAGGGTTTAGGGTTGAGGTTTAATGGTTGAGGGATTAATGTATTAAGGGTCTAATGTATAGGGTTGAGGGATTAGGGTTGATGGTTTAATGTATAAGGTAGAGGGTTGAGGGTTGAAGGTTGAGGGTTGAGGGATTAGGGTTTAGGGTTGAGGGTTGAGGGATTAAGGATTTAAGGGTTGAGTGTTTAGGGTTTAGGGTTTAAGGTTTGAGGGTTGAGGGTTTAGGGATAGGGTTTAGGGTTGAGGATTAAGGGATTAGGGTTTATGGGTTAAGGGTTTAGGGTTTAGGGTTTAGGGTTTAGGGGTTTAAGTGTTGAGGGTTTAAGGGTTGAGGGATTAATGTATTAAAGGGTTAAGGTATAGTGTCAAGGGATTAGGATTGAGGGTTTAATGTATGGGGTAGAGGGTAGAGGGTTGAGGGTTGAGGTTTTTAGGGTTTAAGGATTGAGAGTTGAGGGATTAGGGTCAAGGGTTGAGGGTTTACAATTGAGGGTTGAGGGTTAAGGGATTAAGGGTTTATGAGTTGAGGGATTAAGGGTTTAAGGGTTGAGGGTATAAGCTTTAGGGTTTAAAGGTTGAGGGTTTAGGGTTAAGGGTTGATGGTTAAGTGATTAGGGTCTATGGGTTGAGGGTTTAAGGGTTAAGGGATTAATGTATTAAGGGTTTATGTTTTAACTGATAAGGGTTGAGGGATTAGGGTTAAGGGTTGAGTGTTTAGGGTTTAGTGTTTAGGGTTTAGGGTTTAAGGGATAAGATTTTAAGGTTTGAGGGTTTAAGGGTTGAGGGTTGAGGGTTCAAGGGTTGAGAGTTTAGGGTTTAGATTTTATGTTTTTGTAGGAGTGGCCTGAGATTCGAGAGCATAGTAACAAGGCCATTTTGACATTGCTCTACAGTCGCAGCAATGATATTGACGTTGATGACTACGGGACTTCAATTGCATACTCTATAATTACTCACAGAGTAGCTAAATAATCGTTGTTTTTTCAAGGGTGAGTACTTATTGCTTTTACTCACCACTCGTCTAAGACTTCCACTCGTTGATTTTTTGCAGGGTATTCACGAGAAAATTGTGAAAAAACCTTTGATTACTCACCAAAAACCCTAGACGTGGCTGCACACGAGTTTCACATGGTTTTTACCCTATATTTATGCGATTTTTTACATAATTTAGACACACATTTTTGCTTATAAAACCCTCGATTCGTTTGCTTACAATCACCCATGATTTTGACTGGTTTACTTCCACAATTTGGACTATTCATTTCCACAATTTGAAGTGTTTATTTTTGTGATTTGTAGCTACAAAAAAAATTATTTTCTCTCAAGTTTCATTATACTCATTATCAGTTTTTTAATATATACACTATAAATTATATTTATTATTATATATTATATTTTATATATTATAGAACTTTAAAATATTATAAATATTTTATATTATAAAATATATTAATGATATGCAATGATAATATAAATATATGTATAACTATAGCATTTTCTTTAGTATATATTAAAATATTTAATAATATATAGTACAACTATAGCATATCATTAATATATAGTTTATTTTTTCAGTAAATATTTTAGTATATACTGAAAAAAATATTTGTATAACTATAGCATATCATTAATATATATTCATAATGATAATCTATAGGTATCATTAATATAATTATCATTATGAATATATATACTATATAACTATATATAATACAGGGCTGTTAATAGAGCTATATTAATATATACAAAATATAGTTTGTTTATTATATCTACTAAGTTATATGTTATATTTTAATACTTTTTAATTCACTGAGAATTTGTTGAGTATTTGTCGAGTATTTTCCAAGTATTTGTTGAGTTTTTTGCTGAGTCAAAAATTTTGGGCTTGTCGAGTACTTTTCGAGTCCAAATATGTAAACTATGCTATGAGATACTACAACAGGTCGAGCTTTGGTGGGTCTACATGATACTAGAGATTTGCTTTCACACTTCCATGATCATGACATTGATGGAGCGATGGGATGCAGACACATCAACATTTCATCTCCCCACGGGAGAGATAACTGTGACTTTAAAGGATGTCTACCGCATCTTGTGCCTACCCATCCGCAGAGAGCGGGTGGCGTACGAGGAGGGCAGGACGGCCCAAGATGCATAACAGTACTACCTCAGCCACATAGTCCTAGAGGATACGACCGGGTACATCTACATGTGTTGGTTGGATTAGGGGCATGTGGCAATTTTGGTTCGACAAGTGATGATCATGACCGTCGCATTGTGAGTCATGATGGATGGGAGAGGCTCACACCTTCATGGGGGCCTCGTCCATTGCATCTGAGCCATGAAGGAGAGGAGGACAATATTCGCCTGGGGTCGAAGCATGCTCGCACCTCTATCACGACCTCGGGTGATACATCCATTATAAGTATCACAGCCTTACCGTTTGCACGCTACTTCAAGTGTGGGTGTTTGAGCACATCAGGTGTACGAGGTCAACCGAGAATCCCCTAGGCCTACCACAAGGAGCTCCTCGAGTGCATGCGTACCCCTGATATGTGACTAGCAATATGGAGATCTACAGTTTTGGCGACAGCGGATAGATATACTATGGGCACAGGATATTAGATGGCACCCCTATAGGTGAATGGGGACCTGGCCATCCGACAGGAGGTAGCTGCGTAGGATGCAACACAATTATCTCCTGGTCGAGCGGTCAAATCACAGCATAGAACCATACTACTGGCACCGGGTCGCATGTTAGTCTAGGCAGGTGCAGGCGATCCCCCTGACAACTCCCATGTACATACGGTCTCATCGGAGCACGACATGAGTGAGAGACCGACCTCGTCTGACGATCGTTGACGTCGCACTCAGTGGTGACGATAAATCGGATGATGACCAACCTGAAGCCCTAGCGACCGATGACAGCGATGTCGTAATTCACTTTTACAACTGGTGGTTGACAGCAAATCCCACCCTAATTTTCCCAGCTTGTGCCTCCACGAGTGATGCTAGTGCTCAGGGGTCAGGAGGCGAGGGTCTTGGGAGTAGCAGTGAGGGTGACGAGGCAGAGGCAAGCAGACCATAGAAGAGACTAAGGCGACACCAACAGATGGTATCACCAGTACACGTGGCACCTGTCTCATCAGCACCACCTATTGTCCAGATGGTCATACCTCCCTCGGCAGCAGCGACAAGGCCAAGCATTGCATCTAGCAGTGGTGTTCCACCCCCGGATCCACACTGGCAGGCTAGGGACCTAGGTATGAGTATGGTGTATGTTATTTCATTTCAGTTTCTCGTATATATATATATGTATGTATGTATGTATATTTTGATGATATGGTTCTGACATTGTCCACTTTCACTGTGGTTGCAATGTTCACCAAGAGTGGTTGGATTTCTTCCGATAATGCATATTAGAGGCGGCCCCAACCGTCTAGATCAGGGGGTCGATCTCGGATGCCTATAGGCCTCCCACAACAGGGTGCCATGCCCCATTAATTGAGCCTATAGTGCGTTTGAGGATGGCCTATAAGGAGGCATAGGTGGATGCAATCCAACGAGCCACCGAGCTAACCGCGATGACCAGGTAGAGGGACCAACGGGTCACGAAGCTCCTCACCACACTTACTGAGAGATATCGGGTTGTCACGTGAGCTAAGAGTGTCATGCAGACACATGATTCCTTACAGAGCTTGGTTGATGACATTGATAGGCAGTTAGAGGCGTCTAGGAGAGCACCCCCTGGTCCTCAGAATCATCAGGTGCAGCAGCTCAGAGATGAGTTGCGGGAGGCTTCTCTTCTAGACTATGTTGTGATGCTATGGGAGGAGGCAGCGGAGCTACAAGGAGAGATCTAAGGGATACGATCGCGGAGCATGTCCATGCTGCGGTCGTACCAATCACACTCCTACACATCCATCCAGAAACCTCCTATGCCACTGCCATTGCCAGAGGGCTCAAGGAGCCATGCACCCGAGGGTTGAGAGGTAGTTTTTGATGTACCATATCATTGATGTATATCATTTTTGTAGTGTATACTCACATACAGATTTACAGACACCATGTTTTTCCATAGTGGTGTGATACATGTATATGACATTATTTTATATATATATATATATATAACGAAATTTTTAGATCGGCATTATGGTGGTGTCCTTTATGTGTATGCTTATTTTTTGTGTATGATTATGTGATGGATGTATGTTTAAATTAGATACTATCATGATTTAATAAACACACATGGAGTGTATGCTTAATTAAATACAATGATGATCTAATGTTTGACCAAAGGAGTTAATCGAACACCATGCATGGATACACAGCATAGATATAAAACACACACATATATATATAATTCCTAATTAAATAAATCAACTACATACACATGTTTACATCATAACAAAAACTAAGAAAATAATGTGTTAATGAAGGAATGTCATAGCTTAACAGACTACAATTCCCGAAGAGGGACGAGCGTCATGTGCATGCCACATAGTCCTTATGCATAGTATTGATGGAGATGCATTGCATTAGCCAGCTCTTTTAGAGGTGTACCATCCAAAGATGATAATCCATATGCACCAGAACCATACACAGAGTTGATTATGTAAGGACCTTACGAATTAGGGTTGAACTTCCCCTTTTGATTAGGTAGCACATTTACATTTCTCTAATTCTCATAAAGAACGATATCACCCACCTTGAATGTAAGAGAAAGAGCACCTTGTTTGTAATATTTAGAAATAGATATTTGATAAGCTTGGAGATGTTCGAGGACCTGTAATCAGCACTCATCGAGCAACTCAAGCTAGTTAAGATGTTTGGCATGGTAAGTGTCATCATCAATTAACCCTTTAAGGGAAACTCGCAGAGACGGAATTTCCAACTCTAAAGGCATGATAGCCTCGACACCATACATGAAGTTGTACAGGGTTGTACCAGTAACCATATGAATGCTAGTATGATAGGCCTATAAGGTGTACATCAATTGAGTATTCCAGTCCTTACCGTGTTTATTCACTATTTTCCAAAAAATTAGCTCAAGAGTTTTATTAGACGCTTTGGCTTGGCCAATAGATTGAGGATATTAAGGTGTAGAAAATTGATGTTGAATATGAATTTTTTTCAAGAATTGCTTCACCTCTTTGTTCTTAAATGAAGTACCATTGTCAAAAACAAGGGTAGAAGCCAATCTGAAATGAGCAATGATATTGTTTAGAAGAAAGCTATAGATTACTTCAGCATTAGTGGATCGAAGTGGAATAGTTTCAACCCACTTCATAAAGTAATCAGTGGTAGTGATGAAGAAGGTATGTCCCTTAGAAGGAGGTGATATTTTTCCAATAATATCCAAACCCCATTTTGTGAATGGCCAAGGAAAGGTCTAATTTTGAAGTTCTTGTGTTGGAGCTCAGATGAGATTACTACGTTGCTGACATTGAGGGAATTTCTTGACTAATTCAGAGTATTGCTCCATTGTTTTCCAATAATATCCCATATGAATAAGTTTACACACTAAGGATTTACCACTTAAATGTCCACCCACAGAGCTTGAATGAGCTTCTTGAAGAGCGAGGGGTATTTCAACCTTAGTGAGACATTGTAGAAGAAGACCATCGTAGGATTTTCGATAAAGAACATCAGATAAAATAATATATCGATTTGAAATATTTTGTATCCGAGTGTGAGTTATGTTAGTCGCATCATCGAGAAAATTTCTAGTCTTCAGATAATTATAAATGTGAGAATACCATTCCCTTGAGTCTATGTGAGCGCACATGAGACTATCAAGTTTAGGTTGGTTTGAGACAGCAAGAAAGTGGAGAATCTGAACCACAAAGTGGTACTCTTCTATACCATCGTCCGAAGGTACAAGGGAGGCGATGTTCACCATCGCATTTGTGTGGTGATTTTCTCTCCTAACAACATTGTCTATTGTAAAAGAAGAGAATCGACCAAGTAAGGATAAAGCAAAATATCAATACTGAGATAGCTTGCTCTGCTTAGCTTGATACGTTCCTTGATTTACAATAAGTTCAAAATCACCATGAATGCGAATATGTTTAATTTTTAATGTTATCATGGTACGTAAACCAACAATAAGGGCTTCATACTCAGCGATGTTATTGGTACAATGAAATTCTAATCAAAAGGATAGAGGAACTGGCTTTCCTTCAGGTGAGATCAAAACCACACCTGCCCCGAAGACAGTTTGACATCTCAATCCATCGAAATACATTTCCCATGTAGATTCATGGTCTAGTACGAATAAATTTTCATCTGGAAATATATCCAGATTAGGGAAGGAGTGAGATGAAGGAGCTTCCGCCAATTGATCGACAACAAATTTTCCTTTAATTGCTTTCTGAGTTACGAACTTGATGTCGAGCTCAAAGATCAACATTACCCATTCACTAACCTTCCTGAAATATCGGTTCTAGTAAACAAATGTTTAAGGAGATCACATTTCACAATCACATGAGTTTCTACGTGGAGAATATTATGTCGTAACTTTTGCATTGCAAAAACGAGAGCAAGACATTGTTTCTCTATGGAAAACTATTGAGTTTCATAATCAATTACAATACAACTAATGTAGTAGATCGTTCTTTCTTGACCATCATCATCATGTTGAGCTAATAAAGTTGCTAAGACATGAGGTGATGCAGAGATATAAAGTAAAAAGGGTCTATCTTGCATAATCAGCATCAAGATAGGAGGATTGGCTAAATAACTTTTGATAGATTTAAAAGCTTTGTTGCACTCATCATCCCATTGGAAACAGACATCTTTCTTCAACAGATATGTGTGAATGGAAGGGTATGATCAATCAACTGAGATACAAATCTACGAATTGCCTGAATCTTCCCTTGCAAACTACATAGCTGAGAGATGTTTTTAGGTGGAGGCATGTTAAAAATTGCATCAATTTTATTTGTGTCAACTTCGATTCTAAGATGAGAAACGATAAATCCTAAAAACTTGTCGGCATCTATGTCAAAGACACACTTAAGAGGATTTAGTCTCATCTTATAGAGTCGAAGCCTTTCGAAGATAAGATGAAGATTCTCAACCTAATCTTGATGAGTCATACACTTAGCCAAGATGTCATCGACGTAATCTTCCAAGATCTTATGAATGAAGTCACGAAAGATGAGAGTCATTGACTGTTGGTAAGTTGCTCCAACATTCTTTAATCCATGACTATGTAACAGAAAGTACCCCAAGGGGTATTGAAGGTTGTCTTGTACTGATTTTCTAAGTTAATATGAATCTAATTATAGCCCGAGAAGCCATCCATAAAGGACAATAAGGAATGGCCAGCAGTTGAGTCCACAATCATATCAATATTAGGCAACAGAAAATCATTCTTAAGAGAAACCTAATTGAGATCACGAAAATCTATACAAATACGAATATGGCCATCAGGTTTATTAAGGGTGACTATATTCGATATCCAAGGTGAATATTCAATAGGACAGATAAAACCATCTTTTTAAATCTTTTATATCTCAATCTTGACTAATAGGGCAACCTTGGGATTCATCTTGCAGATCTTTTATTTGACGAGCTTGGCATCAGGACATAAAAAAATATTGTGAACCACCACAAACTCATCAATACCAAGCATATCCTCATATGACCAAGTGAAAATATTAGGATGAAAATGTAACAAATCAGCATGTTGTTTAGATTCTTCCGAAGAAAGACATTTTTCAATCTTAATCACTTTTTCGGAAGATTTAGGATCCATGAGAACATCAGAAGTATCCCCTTTAAGGAGAGTACTACGGTCTTCAAGATGATGTGTAGGAGTACTATCATCCATATTAGATAAAGGAGACTTCTCATCAATACTCATAACAGATTCTCCAAAATATGCCCGTATGTTCAAGCAATACAGGAATTGCCATTTATAGTGATAAGAACGTAAGTGAGAGTAGGCACCTAAGAATTCTTCTAATGCTTCCTTTGAAGAGAAAACATCTAGAGGGACTTTGTTAGAGTCTGCCTTACTTTCAATAAGTTTAGGATGAACTAATTTAAGAGGAGGTTCAACGGAAATCATGTTGACATTCAACCATGGTTTCACTTTATACTTTGTGTGACAATATCCAAGTCCAATCTTATGCTTACAAGGATTAGCCTCTAAGGGAACTTTAATACCTTGTTTATTACGCCCACAACCTTTACCTCCATTACCATATTTAGAAAGGAGATCAAAACCTGGACCATAATGTGTTTGTAATCTATTAGCGAATGAATTAGCCCCTAATAAATATGCCTACAATAAATGACTCTCTTGCCCGATAAGCACTAGTACCAATTTGTCAACAGCTCTGAAAAGGCCAAAATTGCATTTGTGGCTTTCCTCTAAATTGAGAGGTACAACTCTCTCGTATGGTTTGAATGAGAAATAAATGTGCTTTTAACCAGAAAGCAGTAAAGGTGACAAACATTAACCCATATAAATGCAACTAATCCAAGATGTAATCTAAAGGGTCATTAATCGACTAGCTCATAGACTATACTGACTAATAACAAATGCAAATGTAAATAGAAAGAAAGGATTTCATAATTGAAATAGATAAAATAAATGCATTTGAATAGATTTCACACAAAAAATATATTCTATTTATGCACATGACTCACAGGTCAGTATGATCAACATTACATTCAACTCACAATTCACATATTGAAAGTTGTTGCAATCAGAAAGTAAATGAACTCAAAGCAAATACTAAAATGTTCCTCCCTCAACTACAACACAATGTATTCTCAAGAAATCGGACCCTCGTTGAATTGTTGTTTACCTAGATATAGGGGTTACATTTCTCTCTTGACGGTTATCAATCAGTTGCAATAACGCTTTCTTGCCGCCTAACTGTCCATCTTGGAAACTGATGATCGAGAAATAATAAATAGTTGAAATGATTACACAGCTAATGATAAGACTTCAAACATTTTCCGAGCATTTCTTGATTAAAATCCTGTCCCATGGCCATCAATTCTTGAGTGATTTGCATGCTTCACAAATCAAACATTAAATAACCGTCGCAGAGGTGCAATGGAAATACACATGCAAATTGTCTAGCAAGAAGATCAATTGGGAATATAGTTTAAATTCTTGTCATTTCAACAATTAATCCCAACCGCACTCCCATCCTATCACCTTGATCATTCTCAGCTCATATGTCTCGCCAACCCTTTATAAATTCAACAGGAACTACCTCGCTTTGCCAACCTGAAGTGTCAAACATGGCGAGTGCTCAAAATGATGGAGTGTCCATGAATGACTTCATTGTCATTGAATAAATCGAATGTAGTCCCCTCTATAGGCACTTATCTGACTAGTTGAAGGAGGTCTTCATCATCTAGAGTGAAATTGAAGAGGAGGTGTTTGGAGGCATAATTGGAGAGACATTTTTGAACCAGGTGCATGTGCACAATGTAATGCTCCTGGAGCATTTTGTGTACACTATAATCTACACCTTTGGTCGTAGTGACTAGGGAATGCGGGTAGCAAAGTGACTGGTTCAACCCGAGTTCCTCCAACAAGCAAATGTGGCCATCGCTAGCCTCATCAACTATCCACGGAGCGGATTGGTGGGCAACGCTATTTGTATTACAGCTACAGCCCAGAACGAAGTCATCGAGGAAGCAGTGACCCTCCTGTGCGTAGGGCTGGTGAGAAACAACATGGGGTTGTTTGCCCAATTTTTGCAGTCTCATGAGAACCTATTATCGCCTGCCTAGATAGAACGCCTCCAAGTAGTGGTATAAGTGATCTATGTGTTGATGTTTGCCCTCTGTGCATGAAGATATCAACATTTTAATACTATCTAGCATCTTTTTTGTAATCGACAGAAAAAATTATATTTCCACCAGTATATATATATATATATAATAAAATATATCATTTTATATCACTGGTGTCGCCTCTCTTTGTTATGAACAATTATGTCTTTGGCTTTTGTTTAATTTCATGTATCTGAATGGCATCTCCTTATTCACTTTTGCACAAGTAGCTCGTTATTTATCTAAAATGCACCTTAATAAAATAACCTCTGTTGCGACTTCTTTGATTTCTTTAGAAAAATGTATTTCGACGGTAATGTGGGGAGTTCATAGAACTGGACAAATCACCGTTGTAGTTAGAGAAATCATTCCAATTCCCGCTTGACTTGAAAGACTTTGAAAAATAGCACCGGCAGTCTTTTTAACAAATTCATGAACCTTAAGTACGGACCGCTAGCTTTTGAAAGAATGACTTAAAATATGCGACCAGTTGTAACAATACCCTAAAACACCACTCGGGCAAAGAAAAAGAAGAAATAAAGGCAAAGACTGTAGACTGGAAAGTTAGACAAACTAGTGAAAATATCGCCCAAGTTAGGAACACTTAATGAAACACCTCTCGGGTAAAGACTTATTCAAGATTTTGACAAAGTTAGACAAACTAGTGAAAATATCGCCCAAGTTATGAACACTTAATGAAACACCTCTCGGGTAAAGACTTAATCAAGATTTTGACATGGGGGTGTCAATTTACAAGAGGGGGCCCAAAATCCAAGTAACATAATTATTGGAAAGGAGGATTAGTGTAAAGAGCATAATCCATGCTATAGGTATCATACTACTTCACAGGAACATAATCATCCTTCTTAGTAGAACTACAATTACCATTCTCATTAGCAAAAGCGTGATTATCCTTCTCAATGGAAAAGAAATCTTCTTTCTTAGCAAAGGGGAATGGCATTTTTGGAAGGTCTAGGTGGATAAGATCGACTCTATACTCCCTGATATAAGATTCAGTAAAGTTCAAGGATTCCCAATCATCACCAAGACACGCATTTGATTCAGAAGAAGAGGTAGAAGGGATAGACTTACGACTCTCGACTTCCGAATGATCTTCCTCAGGGACATCCATCTCAAGAGTAGCCTTTGTAATAGGTTCTACCGGAGTAGATGTCAACGCATTAGAAGATAACGAAGGAACAAAACTTTTGAGTAGAAGAAAATGAGGCTTGACCAATAGCTACCATCTCACAAAGGTGTATAACATCAAGGTCGGCCTTGATTGTTATTACTTTGTTATTAGCAACAAATTTTATACAACGATGCAAAGTAGAAGTGACCACTCCCAAAGCATGAATCCATGGTCTTCCCAAGAGAATATTGTAGGGTAATGGTCATAGCATAACATATACCAAGGTGGGTACAGTAACGGGTCCTAACCTCAAAGGCAAGATTATCGTGCCTAAGGCTTGTCAATCGGCATTATTGAATCCACGAATATACAAAGAAGCAGCAAGAGAGGTTGAATCAATTTTTATTTTAGGTAAAAAGTCAATGCTACACATGTTGAGAGTCAAACAAGTATTAACAAGAGCACACCTAATACCAATATTGTTAATGTTAATTATTATCATTAGAGGATCCGCTTGCTTCTGAACTTCTGGAGGTGGGAGTTCATGTGGATGGAATTTAATATTCGGCGAATCTGCACAAATATGATCTATCAACATATTAACATCTATCGGCCCAACAGAAGAAGGCAAGAGAATATTTTGTAAGGCTTCCTAAAGCATACCTTGGTAAACCAGAGCAGTCTTAAGCAAATCCCAAAGTGAGATCTTGGTAGGAGTAACACGAAGTTTCTCGACAAGATCATACTCACTAGGTGGCTTAGTTGCAAGTTTTGGTGCTTGAGCAAGGCTTGGTTGAGAAGAGAAGTAGGTTGATTAAGGTTTTGTTGATTCCTTCTAGTATTGTAAGTATGGGCTACCACTCTATAAGAGAGAGCCTTAGATTGCATAAATCTCATGTAAAGGTTTGGCGTGTCATTAGTGATAGGAACCCCACAAATAGAATGAATTATTTTAGGAGACGGGCTAGCCAGAGTCACGTAAATGACTAGTCTCTTAGGCATTTGAGGGGTGACAGAGACTACAACCACATTCACAGACTCTTCGACTTGTGAAGAAGAAAAAGGTTTTAATGGAGAAGTTTGTTTCTTAGATTTTTCTGATAGAAGGGGGATACCTCTAAGAAATCATCTAGGGCATCATTCAACATATCAAAATCTTGTTTAGAAAATGGATTATCCAAAGCGTTAAACTTTGAAGAAAAATATTCGACATGATTTCATTCACATCAGGTTCACCAAAATGTAAAGGAGGGGATTCGCTACTCTCAAGACTCAAAACAAGGAGAGTCTTCAAGGAGCAAATAGCCTATGGTTACCTCAAGAAATAAAGCTCAAGTGACAAGATAACGAATAAAGAATATTTGAACAACTTAATTAAACGAATACTAAACTATCAAAAGCAAGAATGGTAAGACTATTTCATAATAGAGAATAATGATAAGATTACAACTTATGGCTTACAAAAACAGAAACTTCATAACTTACAGATTCCACCCCCAGGAGGGTTAAGCCTTGGCCATAGACGACAGTGTGTTGCAAGCACGTATGCGCCCTGTGTTATCATCCCTATCAAAACATAGAGTAAAATCTTTGAATCTGCAATGTC
This sequence comes from Sequoiadendron giganteum, assembly GCA_007115665.2. Classification (NCBI taxonomy): domain Eukaryota; kingdom Viridiplantae; phylum Streptophyta; class Pinopsida; order Cupressales; family Cupressaceae; genus Sequoiadendron; species Sequoiadendron giganteum. Next base: position 630,053,506 of record CM021101.1, read on the forward strand.
CAACTCTTCAAATTCGTACATCTACACACAAGATAGAGAGGAAAACATTTGGGGCCGTTTTGAGGCTTGCCTTAATCAAACCCCCGTTTTGGTGTTTCCACATCCACGGACAGCTAGATAGATAGAGATAGACAAAAAGACATGAAATGTAAAGACGTGTGATAGAAAAAAACCCCGCTAAGGAGGAGTGTCCCTATCACGAATAAACAAATGGACGAGATCAAATAGACAAGGCAAGTAAACAAGAGAGTGTTACCAACAGCCTGTGGCTCCCCTCTTGGCTTGATAGACGTGACATGCTTGCAGGCAAGAGAGCCTTGATTGTTGCTTTGATAGAAATCCAGCAAAGCTTTGCTACGAAGAGCAAGAGAGAATGGAATGAGAGAGCGTGAGAATGAATGAGAATGAGTGAAAAGAGGAGTTTTGTGAGGTTTCATGGGCGGGAAGAGTTGTTACACTCACGTTTCTACCAAGATGACATGTGTCATAGGCAAAGGACGCAAGATATTCTCATTTGAATCTCAGAAAGTTTGGGGATGCTAGCACGTCGCGCAAGTGTCCTACTAAATTTTGTTTTAAGAATAAGGCATCTAGGTTGTTAACACCTCATTGTTGTCCCCTATGAAGTTGGAATCGTGGAATTCTAACATAGGTTTTTGTCATTAATATGGTAGGTTGTCATAAATGTGGCCAGCTAGATGCGCAAGTGTGAAATTGCCACAAGGTGCAATTTTGCGACACTACAAGAATACAAGGCCATCATTGACATGAGAGAAAAGAAATTAAGAAATAAGGTTATTTTGAAATATTTGGTTAAATGAAAGAATTTGCCTATGGAGGACGCCACTTGGGAAGGAGTAGAAATTTTGTATTATCCCAATTTAAAGTTGTTTGAGGACAAGCAATCTTGGGAAGGGCGAACTACCATGCCCCGCCAAAAGGCCATTGACTTTGTTTGAGTTCAAAAGGTGAGAATAATCGTAGAAGCAAAGGAATTAAAGCCGCTTCCAAAAATACTTGAGTAAATAATAATAGAGGTGGCACCAAGGAAGGCGAAGCTAGAATAAATAAATTTAATTAAGATTAAATTAAAAACTTATGGCAGCAATTAAATTAGAAGGGGTGTGACTCCTTCCAATGTGAAAGGTTGTGACTCCCTTGTTGAACAAGACAATTGATAGGGGAGTGAATCAGTTGTACCAAATTTAACCTTTTAAATCTTTCACGGGAACTTAGATCAATCACAAATCCTTAACACTGATAAAATGATTAAACATTAAGTGCAAGTGCAAAAATTGAAAACCATCACACAAACACAATAACACCAAATTTACGTGGAAAAACCACAGTGAGAATTAACTCACCATAGAGAATATCAAAACCGATTACAAAAACTCACTACCAGAGAAAGAAGGCTCACTACCAAAGAAAGAAGGCTCGCTGCCAAAACAAGGACTCATTGTCCAACAGGGTTAACCACTCAAAGGGCTCACTACCACAGAGGTACAAAGAAGATAGAAGAGATATGTTATAGAGAGAAGACAATCTCAATGCAACAGAGATTTCCACCACAATTTTCTCAAACACTTGCAGACATGCATGAATGATAAGAGTACACCTTCAACTCCCTGCATCCAGAAACTCAGCATTTAGATTTTGCACTGATCTGCCACATTCGCATCACACACCCTCTGATTTGCATATATTTCGCATCTATCTACTCTATTTCTCTGCACTTATATCGTGTACATCTTTCACCAACAACATTTCTCCCGGACCTTAGTCAGGTACACAAAAAACCACAATTCACAATTGATGAACATAACTCGCACTATACAATGAATCAGAAGCCAAAAATCTGGATATAGCAACTTCCAACAACCATGAACAACATGTCTGAGCCACACAACCATAGGAGCAAATCTTGGAGCAACCACTAAACACCTACAACCTTTCTTCATTACAATTTTCTTAATATCCTTGACATATACAATCAATAACCTACATCCATGGCATCAATGACAACAACAACCAATTGACCAGTTGACATCAATGACAACACCTCATTCTTGCAACAATCTCCCCCTTTGTCGTTGATGGCAACACATGATGTGAAAAAACATCAAAGACAACATACTAGCTCTGAACACACTTCTCATGATTTTTCTTTTTGTTTCTCCCCCTTTATAGATAATCTTTTTCTCATGATACTCTTCTCTTTTTCACATTCCTCCTCTCCCCCTTTGACATCAATGGCAAAAGCAAAAGATATTTTACATTGATTTCCCCTTTGACATTAAAAACAAAATACTCATAAAATGACAACACATGACACTACTTGCTCCCCCTGATAGGTAGCCACCAAAACATCAGTCCAAAAGAAAGATAGATCCATAAATCCATCAAACTAATGCATCTCCATATACATCTAGTTCAAGAAAGGAGGGGCAATAACCCCTAACTTCTCTCAAAAATACTCAAAAGTATCTTTAGGAAGAGTCTTCGTAAATATATCAGCAATTTGATCCTCCGGAGGGACATATTCAAGCTTTACTTCATTCTCCACAACCTTTTGTCTCAAGAAATGATACCTGATAGATATATGTTTTTTTTCTCAAGTGCATCACTAAATTCTTTAAAATGCTAATTTCACTTATGTTATCATAGAAGATAGAAATAGGATCATCATACATAACTGTGATATCTTTCAATGTTTGTTTCATCCATAAAACTTGTGTACAGTAAAATGCAACAACAATATACTTAGCTTCAACAGTAGACAAGGAAACTGAATCTTGTTTTTTACTCAACCATGCCACCAATCTGCAACCAAGAAAAAATGCACCACCACTTGTACTTTTTTTGTCATCTACACATCCAACCCAATCTGCATCTATATAAGCACTTAGTGTAAAGTCGGTATCCCTAGGATACCATAGGCCATAATCCGAAGTGCCATTCAAATAACTGAATACTCTTTTAGCAGCAACAACATGTGTTTCTTTAGGATCTTGAAATCTAGCCACAAGACAGACTGCATGCATAATATGTGGTCTAGTAGTAGTCAAATACAACAATCCACCAATCATAGATCTATATTTGCTCTGATTAGCTTTAGGTGAATCACCATCTTTACCTAATTTGCAACCAGTCACCATAGGAGTGCATATTGGTTTGGAACCATCCATCCCAAACTTCTTCAGCATTTCTTTTGCATACTTTGATTGTGAAATAAAAATTCCTTTCTTTATTTGATTAATTTGTAGCCCAAAAAAGAAATTCATCTCTCCAAACATAGACATCTCAAATTCTTTTTTAATTTATTCCACAAACATCTTACACATAGTTTCATTTCCTCCAAAAATAATGTCATCAACATATACAACCAATAACCTGCATCCATGGCATCAATGACAACAAGTTGATAATCAATTGACCAGTTGACATCAATGACAACACCTTCATTCTTGCAACATCCCTCATATATGAGATATAAAGGGATGAGCATTTCATTGTGAAGAGATCATGAATCAGCTAACAAGCAATTAATCATTCAAGCATTTACTCATGAATCCATCAAGAAATATCAATCAGCAAAGATCAATCAAGCAAACAACAATAAATCTATCAATACATCAACCAATCAGTCTTGAATTTGAGGAAGTGCCTTGAAAATAGGGAGGATGAAAACCCTTATTTCTCTTGTCAAGTTTGGACTAATACTCAAATCTCGATCAAGAAGGTCAAAAACTCTTCATGGTGGACTAAGAGTTTTAAGGATGAAAACCCTTGAAAAACCCTTAATATTGCCACTACTGAGTTAAGCACAAAAACCTCTTATTCAAAAATTTTGAAAGCATTTCCAAAGAGTTCAAGATATCATTGATTTTCAGGATTATGCTATGACTTATTGATCTAAATATTATAATAAATTTATACTTTTTTACAAAGATATTATCATTTTGAGTAAGGATTATCGTTTCTAAGCAAAAATCAGGAATATTAAGGGACATTTGTCATTACATACCAATGTTCAGAATTTCAAACAGGTTGCAAAGGTTTGAAGTTTTATACCATACAAACTTATGCATAATCAAAGAAACAGTATAAAGGAAATATTTCAATGCTCAATGTTCATAGTATTTCAAATTTTGGCACATCACACTTTCATGCAGTATTTAAAGAGTGGCACATGCCGTCAAGTTTGCCTACTCCAGCTCCAGGTCCTAGGCTAGTTAAACGTCTTCCAAAAGAGAACTTATTACATGATCTAATCCATGATCAATGATACAATTAGTGCCGATATCCTGATCAAATACATCTGCACTACCACCTCAATTTTCAGTTATGTCTATCATGGTTTTCAAAACAGGCAAGCTGGGAAACAAAGTTTACATGACAAAATGAGTGTTAGCGTCTCACAATCAATGTGTTTCCAGATATTGGCATACTTGATCCAATAGGTTTAGTCCACTTAACAAATTTAAGTTTTGATAAAAATCCATGAGGTTCAGTTCACATAATTTCATTATGATTATTACAAGTTCAAACAAAATGCAATACCAGGAATAAGGTAAGTCAGTAATGTTATGCTTCCAAATCTCAGCATATGAATAATAAAGATAAGAACAGAATTATAGAAAAAGTTAAATTATGATCAAATAAATATTTTGCTATAGCAATGACAGAACCAGGAAAACACCAACCAATTACAACCCTGCTTTCAAAGATAACGTACATCTGGTGGAAATAAGTCGTACAAGAAATGGTTATGCCCCTTCACAAAACCCTCAAAGTGTATGAGTGTATGTATAGTTTTTTCTGTTTGCATCCTTTTTCATTTCCATATATCATTTTAGTCCATGTCTGCAATTAATTAGCACTTATATAATTCATTTTCTCTCACAAACCTTCCTGCTTCCCCTACTACATGTTGCTATCTTACACAAATGAAATATGCACTATATGATCCATTGCTTGATAGAAAGCTCGAATAACATCAAATCTCAATTAATTCATGTGTTCCACAGGCATGCCTTTCTGGTCCTCAAACTGCCCTCTGCATCTCCAATGGCGTTTCGGGTATGGCATAACAGACGGGATATCCTCCAGCCATCCCCAAAAATATTTAATTCTTCAAAATGTTTCTGAAATGTATTGCTGTAATAGGAAACACCGCAGGGACATTTGGCCATCCCCAAGATGGCCAGGGACGGCTGAGATGTCTCTCGACCAGCCCAGGGACAGCCAGACATCCCTGATGGCAAGGCAAGTTTTTATAAAGTTTTAAGAAAAAAATCATTCATGACATTTAAAAAGGACTGTTAAATATATGATGACAGCATTATAACAGCAGCAAGAAATATATCATGACAGCAGCATAAGAGCAATAAAATTAATCGACAGCATTGACAGGAGCAATAGTAGTATAACAGCAATAAATATATCATGATTCAGATTCATAGCTAATGATTTAAGTTATATAACAGTTAGCACTAACAGCAATAATTTGAATTTCTGATTTCATTGTTCAAACTGTAACTCAGTCTAAAACTTCAAAAAACTTCGATATGGTATTACAGTCAGTTATTATTGTCAGTTGCAAAAGAGATTAAAAGTGCATTGGCAAGTGTGGTATTGTGGGAGATTTTTTTTGGAAAGTGCTTGGTGTGCAGGATTCTGCAGACATTGTCCACCACCATTTTAAAAATGTCATGTTACCTTGCTTCTGTTATACTGCTGTCCATTAACTTGTAGAAATCTCTCTCTCTCTCTCATATATATATATATATATTGCTGTCCCCTCACCATCCCAAAAAAATGGCCATCCCCGAGAAACATCCCCTGCCGTCCCACCATTCCGCTGTCCCCCTTCCTCAAAACATCACTGAACATAGAAAAATTCTTATCCTTGACAAACTAACTTTAATATATCAACCAATCAAATGAGTCCTACGACATGTTTATAAGTAGTAATTCTAAAGTTTGGACATATGGCAAAAAAATCAATTAGAAAAATGGATATATTATCAAAAAAGGCTAAATGATAGATATATAGCTATTAGAGAAGGATCTTGATAATTACTAATGATTCATAATGACAATTATGAATGATAGGTTCATCCTTATAAATTTGCATATAGGTTTCAAAAGAGACCTGAGATATTGATATTTGGTAAATTTCAGCACATGGCATGCAGATTTTGCACCCTAGGGTTTGATACAAATTGTATTAACTAAAAATTCAATCAGGCCTGCAACTAGAGTGCCATAACCTGCATACACAGAAAACTGTAAGTGCGGAAAAAACAAACAATAAACTTTGAAATCAGAATATGCCTGCATCTGAAAAAAATAATTCTATTATTCTGGAAAATAATTCTAAGTACATAAATATGGATGTCAAGAATAATCAATAACCCACAAACTTGGCATATTAAACAAAGTCTTATATTTAGTTTTTCTTATTAGAGAAAAAAAAAAAAGCTGTTCTAAAAATATCATAGTTCCACAGAGTTTCGGGGACGGGGACGGGGACGGGGACGGGGGGACGGCGGGGGATGCGTTTCCGAGATGGGAGACGGGGGGCCTAAATTTGGGGACGGCGAGGGGACAGCGGTGGGGGGGTGGCGCTGAAATACATATAGTACTTGAAAAATTAGTTATAAAAAGATGTATAACAATATAATTATATAACTATAGAAGCCTAATGAATAAGTAAAGTTAACACATTGAAACAAAACTTAAAAGTTTAAACACAATAACACATTGCAATGATATATCATTTCATTGAACTAGTGAACCACTGAACATTGAAAATCAAAATGAAAATATAGACATTGGAAAATGCAACAAGAACTAGATGTTTCATAATTTGAGTTTCATAATCATGATTCATGAATCATAATTACAATCAAGTATCATTGTATCATTGTATCATCAATGTTCAAACTTCAAACTTCAAAAACAGAGTACGAAATGGTAAATACTAATAGTAAATGGCTCTAGGCTAATGGCCTGATGCCTTTGGAAGTCTCCCAGAAGTTTCCCTACAGTCTCCTTGAAGTTTCCTTGGAGTCTCCTAGAAGTTTCCCTAGAGTTTCCTTGGGTGGAGGGGACGTCTGAAAGTTTCCCAGAAGTTTCCCTCGAGTCTCCCAGGAGGAGACTTCAGGGGGACGGCAAGGAAACGGGGGGACGGCGGGGGGACGGCGGAGGGACGTTTCCTAGGCGTCTCCCCGACTTGGAAATGGGTGGTTTTTCCGGGGGGACGCGTCCCCGTGGAACACTGAAAAATATCCTGGCTGCCCACATTAAATAAATTTAAAAAAACTTAATTTGAACATCCTTATCCCAGAGAAATCTGCCCAATAATCCTTCTGTCACCTAAAATAAAAACAAAAAAAATGCCCTAAAAATAGATCTAAAAACTGCAACCCAAATATCACAATTCCAAGGCCTAAAAATAAATTGATCTTGCTTGCACCCAAGAAGCTGGATAGTTGTGCCTAGAGAAGTATGCCAAAAATAGAATCTAAATTCTAAATTTTCTGATTTTAATTTTGTAACTGTTGAGCCTATGCCCAGAACAACTGCCGAGCGGCCATCAAAAATTCTAACACTCCCTCTTCGCAAGGAAAGTGTTCAGTAAACCCCAACTTCTCTCTCAGTATTTCAAACTTCTCCTTTGACAAGGGCTTTATCAAAATTTCTGCAAATTGCTCATCTGAAGCAAAATCCTCAAAAAAATCAACTCCCTCTTTCTTAGAGAATCCTCTGGCAATAAATTTGTCCTAGTTTTTTTCAATACTCCTGTTAGTTGCATGCATGGAAGTAATCAATAATTACATAGTAGGTTTAGAAATAGTCTCCATAAAGATAGGACATTCCTCCATCATGGCATCTTGCCATACCTGCTTGACTAGATCAACAAGTAGCTTGTAAAGGCCACCATTTCGGACTCATCTAGCCAAAACTTGACTAGGTTCAAGGCTGAGTTTTCTAAATAGTCACTTGGTGACCATCAAACTCAGCAATATTTTGTAGATTTGTCATGCAAGAACCTAAAAGAAGACTCTTTGTCAAATTAGGAACATACAAGTTATCATCTAGCTCACTAACATCACCTGAAGGCATGCAAAAGGAGAGTCCCTATCCCAGTAAAAAGATATGTGGCATCATCACCAACTTCCACTTGTATACCAACCTTCTACTCTTTAAGTCTACTAAAAGCTTTCTTATTGAAGGTCATGTCTAGATGACTACTGACATAACATTCACTTCCTCAATCAAAGGCATGACATCCCTCAAACATTGGCAGTAAGTAGGCAAGTTAATTGACAAATCTAGCTCCTTAAACTGGGCAGTTAACTGACAAATCAATCCTCAAATTAAGGCAGTTCCAAATAGTTAACTGGCCACACATCCACCTTAATGCTAGTCCACTGTAGTCCTAACTAACTAACCACATGCCTTTCTTATTCCAATCCTAACTAGCTGAAATTAACTATAGTTCCAAATATGCTACTCTTATGCTAACAAACCAATCACTGACCAACTGCAAATTAAAAATATAGTGTTACTCATTCACCTTATTCATTTATTTAGTCCTATCTAACTGCTGACAGAACACTCTAGAACACTCACACATTTCTGCAGATAAAGAGAGACATTGCAATGTATCAGCATTGAAAAACAATTTGCAACAAAAAAGGGTCAAAAACCCTCATTTTGTCATTTTCTCCTTTCTGCTTTTGTGCATTCAACTCTTTGACAACATTGCACTTATTCATCAACGATTGGTTAAAAGCAATAAAATATTGAAAAATGGCATGCACAATGAAGGTCCCAAGGGCCTTGAAGGCCTTAATTTGGGCTTGGTAGCAGAGGCTCCACCCTTTGAATACCACCTCGTATCACAATAGGGAATGCACCAAGAGTGCTACCAAGAGTGCTACCCCTTGACCCCACTAAGTGCTGTTGACCCTATACCCACATTCAGGTTTTTAAAAAAAACATAAATTGTTTTGGGCTGCTTTGGATAGAAAAGCAGCCCTTTTTCCCTATTTTTATGAATATTTCAGCTTTTTTAAGTTTCCCAAATTTTCCCTGAGTAATTGAACTCCCTCTATGGCTTTGTTTTATTGAGTCAATCCTGATTTCCAATAATGTTACCATGATCAAAATAGACTTATGTGCTCTCTAAATCCATTCTTTATGCTTATCATCTATGCTCCACGGGGTTTCGGGGACGGCGAGTACCCGGTACGCCGGGACGAGTTTCTAGTACGGGGGTACTTTTGGGTCATTTTTTAGGGGACGGCTGATAAAAAAATAGGGAAATTTTTAAAAATATAGAGAAATTTCAAATGTTCATAGCATAACATTGATAAAGCAGTCATTCTAGACATTGTATAAGCTTATTACATATCATTAGACTTGAATTGAGATTTCACATGAGAAGCGACAAACAAATTAACAGAATTCAAATGCTTTTCATTATCAATGTGCATACATATCATATAAGAGTCTGATAATTATAACCAAAATGCCCAAAGGCTCAAAGTCTCAACTATGAAATGACATGATAAACATAAAACTAAGAAAATATATCGCTGTCCAGTGTCCCTAATCAGCAAAAGGTAGGTCTAAATCAGCATTGCTCTTATCATCGGAGCTTATATGACACTTACATTAGGTCAAGTGTGATGGGGCATCCCTTGTGGGCCCGCCCATAGCTTTTATTTTATAAAAAAACTTTGACTTTTAAAAAAAAAAAACGTTTTTTTCTTTGCCGGGCCATAGGGTACTGCTAGCCGTACCCGGTACGGTTCGGGTACAGCTGGGCAGTACCGGGTACTACTAGCAGTACCCAAGTCCCCTAACATCTGGCTAAAAGTCCCCTAGAAGTTTCGGGTACTTGGAGGGCAAAAAGGGACGGCCAGGGTACGTTTCCTAGCCATACCCGCGTCCCCGTGGAGCATAGCTTATCATGCATTATTAAAGTTTATTTTTAAAAATTAACATATTAACTTAATATGCCAGGTTTTTGCCAAGTAGGAGTCAAAATTTAGGCTTGCCAAATTTTTGCTAAAGTCCAAATTTTTGAACAATGGATATACAGATGGAGTGAGACAGTAACTACCCTCAACATATCTATAATACCCCAAGTGCCTATATCTGCTTGTCCATTCATCCAATGGAGTGACATAACCTCTAAAATAGAAAGCTTCTTGGAAAATTTTGAGATGGTGAGTCTCATAGATAAATCATTGACCCACATCAACTAGAATACATTCAAACACACTAGCCAATGAAACACAAACATCAGCCTGTAGCTATACTAACTTAAACACCATGTAGTGAAGAATACCCACATCAACTCCTATCAAGTAATAATTTAGTTGAAATCAAGTCATACTAACCTATGCACATATTAATAGACATGTAAGGTACAGCCCACTACCTGTATGTAAACCATTTTGGTTACTATCTTGCTAGTGAAAATATTAACTGCATGTATGATACAAAACATTGAATTATGCATACAATTAAAATATGTCATATATAATGTACAGAGTCCAAACTGTCATGGTATATATTTGTCTAGAACTGTAGTTGTTGGATGCTGTACCCATATGAAATTTTTCGTATCATGTCAAACTTCTAGCTAAATCCCTGTCTTTTTGTCTGATGACCAGTTATGTTTCAGAGCTTGATCTTGTCCGTATATGTTGTTTTTGTTGTCTCTTGTTCATGTCTTCACAGGATCAACAAATGGGGCTTTTAAACAAATTTGTCATGGCAAAGAACAAAATTCAAATGTACAGGTAGCTCAAGATTCAATAAGGCATGAAAAGGTTGCATCTCAATAGAGTGCAGCGCTCCAATGTGAAGATGAACAGAAATTATATCAAAAAATTGCAAGTCTATTACTGGGCATGCACCATTTGTATTTCAACATAATGTTTCAAAACCAAAAGTTGTTGGGCTTTGTTCAAGCACACAATGCATAAGGGAAGAGCGATTTTGTTTCAAGTTGGCTTGTGGACAAGGTAGAAAGTATGTGCCACGATAAAGTAGAGAGCATGACTTTGATTTTTTGACAAAAATATAAAGGCCCATTACATGGGTGTGTGTTGCTATGAGAAAAGACTGATTTCTGTTCAAATTGGCAGCAAAATAAACTGGTGGACACTCATAAATACAGAGACAGATGTTTGAAAACAAAAACATGCAATTGCTTATTGCAGAGCACACCATTGTTCACTAACTAAAACAGATTTTCAAAAAACAAATGCTGCAATAGGGTATAGAAGCACACATCCAGAAGAGAGGAAACATGTTTTTTAAACATAAATGCTGTGATACCATGAACAAGTGCATGCCATAGCATGGAGAAACAACCTTATCAAGTTTATAAACATGCAAGTACATTGCCAAATGCACACCAATATACATAGTGATGGGTTTTCAAAGAACAGAAAAACAATGCAAGGCCATTCACTATCACGTGCCTAACAGAAGATGAATACAGATTTTTGATAAACCATAGAGTTGCATGCCTACTATAAGTCATGTGCCTTTCTAAGGGCCAACAGATTTTGGCTTTAAGTTCACCCATGCCATATAAAGGAGCGTGCCCCCCTATGAATATACATGACTTTTTAAAAGCAGAAAAAAATCTGATATGAATAGAGATTTATGTAATGTCCCTAGTCCAGTTTGCCCTAGAATTCGCTTGTTGATTAGGTTTAGGGTTTTTTCACTTCGTCAATTGGATAATTCTTCAATGGCTGAAACCTGCATTCCACATATGAACAACATTTCCACATATACATATGTCATGTTAGCATTAATATCTAGATATCCAAATAAAACATAATCACAAATGCAACCATTAAGAAAAAAGAGGAGTGGCATGGGTAGATCCGCCCGAAGTCCTTTGCCAAGCCCAAGAGGTTGTAAACCACACCCTCTCTTCTCGGCAACTTGTACCTGCTTTTTCTACCCATGGCATCACCTCGGAAGACACTTAACCTATTGGGGGAAGCCAACGGAGCTTATAAGTGGTCTAGGCCTACCACCCCTCCATGGCCCATCTCTTCCTTGATCCGGATGGATCTTGAGTTGGACCCCCACCCCTCCATGGCCCACCCATGTCTTTGGACTGGGTGGATCTTAAGTGGAATTTCCACTCATCCATGGCCCATCCTTGCCTTGGGTTCCGGGGGCGGATCTTGAGTGGGGTTTCTAGGCACCACTTTTCTCAGGCCCTTCCTCCCGAGCAGGTTTTGCAAACACTCAAACAATCTTTAAGCAGTCAAATACACTGGCATTCATCATTGATTCTTTAAGTCAATACCAAGGCTATTCCTAGAACAATTATAATCATGATCATAATATAGAAATCATTGCACCAATGATCAAATAAGCACTTCTAGTTTGTATAATCAATTCTGAAATTAATGGAGAAACATTCATATATCTGCATATTGCTAGTCCTATCAACATTTCCTACTATTGATATATAGATAGCACACATAGACAAGCATTTGCTAATGAGACAATGAATCAATAGATAGAATTGCAGCAACCTTAACTTATCAGATTCTTTGCCCTACATGGTCTATCGAGTTCAGTCTTATCGGCCTGAGTATTCCAATGATCAGTCACAGCATAGAAGCGATCAGATCGGGCAATAAAGATGGTCGGGTGCATTTACTACATAGGTTGCAGGGTGTAATCAATAATGCATAACATAATAACCTAGTTCTGAAACTTTGAGATGCTAGATGTTAATCGCTAAGTGAATGACTTCACCTAGTTTTGCCGTTGGGATTCCTGGGGTAGTCTCTATCGAATGCCTTTTCTCCTCTTCCTTAAGTTGCTGTTCTACCGAGTTATTTCCTCCTATATCTATGCTTGGGAAGATTGCACTCTTCCACTCTTGGTCGCGTCTCTTGGAGGCAACCCGTCATTATCTACTAGGCGATTAACTAATAAACAGCATATCCCGTCATTAGTTCTACTAGTAGCGGTTACTTTGACAAGGCGATCAATATGTGGTTGATTTTGTCCTGACTTAATTCGATTCTTTCTTCTCTTCTTGTGACGCATTCGGTGAGAGGGAAGTAAATGCGGATTCAGGTGGTGCGATCATGAGTTTGACGAAATACATTTTCATCATTTACTGTGACGTTTAAATGGTTCTTTTAATAATAATTGATATGGTTTCTTTTGTTAATTATGATAATCACTTTAATAGCATTTATTTTATTTTTATTTTCCTTCACTTAATAATACCGATGGTATAATATTATTGCAATATTATCTGTGATAATTATAATAATATTTAAATTGAAATTTTATATTTTTGATATCTATCTTATTTATTTGTTTGTATTTCAATAGGTTACAATATTGGGGGACATGACAATTCACTAGTGCAAAGAAAATCAGTTTTTAAATAGAAATTCAAAGGCAGGATAAAACATTCTATGCTTGAGTGATCAAGAGCTGGAAATAACAAGGGTATGTGAGCTTAAATAGACTTCAATTGTCACTTGTTTACTCGCTGCCAACAGCAAATCAGCAAAATTCTCTATCAACGGTGATTTCTATCATTTTAGAAGGATTTTTGACATCATTCCTCATTATCAAATTTCCCTGATTTCAGCAGGTTTTTTCTGTTTTCATCAATTCTTATCATGGATTGCCTGATCACAGCAGGCTTTCACTCTTTCCAGTGATTTCATTCATTTTCAAGAGGATTTCGTTTCTTGAACATGGTTTTATTTCATTAGAATTCAGACTTTCAAACTTATCAGCTAGAGTTTTTGATCAATTTTCAGACATCCACGTTCAAACTCTTGCCTGTCCTATCACATCAAGTTGCCTGAATTTCACTCATCGCAAGAACCGGTGATGTAGGCTACATTTCCTCTACTCTTCATTTTGAGTGTTTCAAAGTCTGTAGTTTGATTTTCATCAGAAAAGATTGTCATGGGGGTTGGGTATTACAAAGTTTGCAAAGATTGTGAAAGGTAGATTTGTGGATGACGTCGGTGACATGATCTAGGGTTTGGTGTAAAATCAACAAGTCAAAGAGGCAAAATCATATTTGCATCACCAAGGTTGTTTGGCGAATTGTCCGAGCTTCAATGCTTCTTCAAAGGATCTACCATGATCAGAACAAAGAAGCTCCATCACAACCATTACAATGAGCCAATGTCAAATTGACTATTTTTAGCTCAAGCTGTATATACTTATAGCCCATTCTATTTTTAGCCATTGTTGTTTTCAAAGACAGTCATATTCTAAGAAATCTATTTTTAGACAGCTTTTACAAAGCAACAATTTTTAGACAATTTTCTAGAAGGTTTATTCTTAGTTGATAGTTTTTCTTACTAGAAATCTGTTTAAAGATTTCTTGATTTAGGGATTAGAGTGTGGACAGAATTGTGTAATAAGCTTGCTTTGTGCACAAGCAAACTATTCTTAGCATAGAAGAATTAGCTTTTTTTATTATTTCTCAAGCAAAACCTTGTAAAAACATATAAATAAGTGTTTTTGCTGCTTAGATTATCATCAATAGAATTTGGTATACCTATTTTGCTGCTCAAGTTCCTATTGAAATGTTCTATGTTATTGTGTTTTTATGAATTGAATATAGCTTAACAATTATTGGAAGCTTTGTATTGCAGTACATGTTAAGTTGGTTGTTGCATTTTTTAATACAGTTACTATGTTTAGCTCATAAAATCTAATGTGTGTGTAGATGGAGTGAATTGACGTGTTTTTGTTGTTAATTGTGGACTTTGTATTGCACGTCACAATGAAGTGGGTCATGTAGCTTTGTATGTTATTCTCCTCTTTTGATTTACCAAATCTTTTGTGTTGTTTAGAGTAATCCTAGCTTTATGTGTACTTGTGTTGCTCAAGATTTACCTTTAGCTAAACAATGTAAATGTGATAGTTATTGTTAGGTTTACTTTTAGTAAAAAAAAACATAAAAACCTCTTGCCTTTGCCCTAGCCTGAGAACAAAAAGATAGGTCTTTATTTTAAGCTTGTTTGTATTGCATACTTAAAGCCACACCTTCAGTTTTGTTTGCTATTCATGAACCACTCTAAAAAACACAACTATACAAATGTAAATAGCAAGTACATATTGTTTAAATTAGGGTTTTAGATTAGTTTTAGGTCTCAAGGGAGCTTCCCTTTTGAATTTGATGAGCAATTCTACTACACATCTATTCCGTCTTGTGTTGCATTGAAAGGTGCAAAATAAACACTAACACTAGATACTTCGACTGCCTTGCCCAAATACACATACATAATTATCAAACACTTGATAATAAAGTACCAAGATGTATTTATATGTGAACCTACATCTAGTTTGTGATACATCTAAACACAGTACCATGCTGTCTAGAGCCATATCCAATTAATATTTTGGAAATTATTTTCTATGCCTTCTGATGTAGAAATGATAAAATACATGTATTTTTATTAATGCCATTTTCATCTACATCTATATCAGTGGGTCTTGAAAATGCGTCATATCCATATGAATATTAGATATTTTATCTATTTCCATACAACTCTGTTAGAAATTTCACGTGTCTAGAGAGGTATATACACCAATGCTTGAGGAATCTCTCAATTTTGAAGACTGGTTAGAAGCTAACATATCTATATGCAATATGATATATATTCCTACTCAAAACCAATCCTTCACCTTGCTAGTTTTTTTGTGTTTTCAAAATCCATGCAGCAGTTCATACTACTTTGTACCAAAATATGCATCAAAAGGAGCAAAAGGTGTGCATCTGCAGTTGAGAGTAAAGAGCAATCACTTAGGAATTCCTCCAGCTTCTACTCGTAAAAAACAACTTATATTCTTCCAGAGAAAGAAACGAGATATAATCTCTAAGACTGGGTCCATCTACCTATGGCAAAAAGAAACATGGTGTTTGATAATGAAACCAACTGAATCATTAAACAACAATCTGCAGATGCTAGTTAGAAACAACAGACCAAACACTACATGTCATGAAATGTAAAATAGTATAATCAGAAGCAGACACATAATTTGCTCAGTAGTAAATTGGCAATCTAAAAACCAGATGAAGATTATAGTCAAACAGCATCCTTTTCTGTTTGTAAAGATGACAGAATGCAACTCGACATTTAGAAAAAGAACCAAACAATAAAACTTTCTTCTTATTTTTGCAAATTGTTCACAGCCTAATAAAAAGGCTGTCCTTCACATGCATGGACTCTTTAGTCTATCCAAAAAGCAATAAGGAATACGCATTTGAGAGGGTTCAACACAAAGAGAGAACCCCACACGCACAAGGGAAGAAGCATGAAGACTAATCCTGTCAATTCCCTTCTACTTCCATGTTTCTGCAATGACTTCTCCTTCACAATGCCCATTTCCTTCCAGTTCTTTCCTAATGGTTTCCACATGTCTATTTCCAAATTCATCAACATTCACAGCCTACAGGGAATCTTTCCTTGCAACCACAGTGTACAGCATCTGGAATGCTTGCTATCTATTAAGTTCCAGTTATCACAACAAGAATGGAATTCTGATCTATTCACAGAATGAAATTCTGATCAGTGCACAGTGGTCTATAGCTTCAATGAATATTGCTCTGACTTTTCTAAGAGCCATAGGGACATAACCTGCATTTCTAAGCATAACCTTTTTATCCTCAACAAAAGTATCCCTGGTTATTCCAACAAAGGTTGCAATTGCCCCAGCTGCAAGACTCCTCCCTAGGTGCCTCTACATCTGCTTGTCCATGTATCCCAAGGAGTTGCAGAGTTTAGAACTTCAGAGGACAAAAACAGCTTCTTGGGCTTTAAAGCCCTTCAAAGCCCAAAGGGTTTATAAACTTTATAGTCTGATTTTGGACTGGTGAAGCTCAGGGATGAAACACTAACCCAAGCTTATTAGGAGACCTGAATTAAGCCATCCTAGCCCATATAAAACAAACATCAGCCTGCAGCTATACTAACAGCATAAACGCCATATAATGAAGAATGCCCACATCAAATTATATAAATTAAGTGATATCAAGTCATACCACCCTGTGTATATGTTAATAGGCGTGTAAAGTATGACCATCTGCCTATGTGTTCACCCACTTTCTTGCTAACTTGCTTGAGGCTCTTCCAATTTTGAAGATGGATTCATGGCTAGCAAATTTAAATGCAATATGATATTTGTCACCACTGAAAACCAGTCCTTTTTTCCAATCTTTAGTGTGTTTAAAAATTGATCCTGTAGTTAATAATACTTCGTGTCAAAAATATTTGCAAAAAATGTGAATCTGTGGTTTAGAGCGAAGGGTAATTACTTAGGAAACCCGAAGGTTCTAGTTAAAAAATACAACCTATATTCATCTATGTATCAAGTATTCATTGCTGTGAATTATATGACTCTACAGTGTACACAAATACCCAAACTTCCATACAAGGAAATGAAACATAATCTCCAAGATCAGGTTCGACTACCCTTGGCAAGGGGTCATGGTGATTGACAATGAAATCAAAGAAACTATTAAATAACAATCTGGAAATGTTATAGGAAACAACAGACCAAATACCATATGACAATATGTAAAACAGTGCAATCAGAAGCAGAAATATAATTTGCTCGGTAATACATTGACAATCTGGAAACCAGATGAAGACTACAATCAAACTGCATCATTTTCCAACTGTAAGAATAACAGAAAGAAACGCAACATTTACAAAGATAGCTATTTAAATTTTTCTTCTTACATTTCAATTTGTTCACAGATAACAGAAAGAAACACAACATTTATAAAAAGAGCTTTTTAAATTTTTCTTCTTACACTTCAATTGTTCACAACCAAATAAATGAAGTCACTTCCTTCACAAGCATACACTCTGAAGCCCAAGAGAGGAGAACCACTTGTACGTAAGGAAAGTCAAATAGAGACTAACCCTGGCAATCCTCTTCTCGTATGCATCTTTCTGCATTGGCTTCCCCTTCAAAATGCCCATTTCCTTCTGGTTCTTTCTCACTGTTCCCCACAATTTCATCACCATTCACAGACACTCTTTCCTTGTGACCGCAGCACCTGGAATGTTGACCGATTTTATTAGGTTTTGAATATGCCTGCTGTCTACTAAGCTCCGGTTTTCGCAATAAGAACTCAGAATTCTCCTTCCAAACCTCACCATTAGTATAAATTTCCTTTTTCCAAATAGGAACTGATGCTTTGATCTCATCAATAACATACTCACAGGCTTCAAGAGCGTCCCTCCTATGAACAGAGGACACTGCAACAAAAACACTTTCTTCCCCAACAGGTACAACACCAAGCCGATGGGCCACTGCAACTCGCATCAGTTCCCAGCGGTTTCTAGCTTCAGTGCATATTGCTCTAAGCTGTCTTTGAGCCATGGGCACATAAGCTTCATATCTAAGCTCCACGACCTCTTTATCCTCAAAAGTGTCCCTTGTTGTTCCCATAAAGGTTGCAATTGCCCCAGCTGCCGGACTCCTCACTAGATCAGTGTATTTGGTTATGTCCAAAGGTGCCTCGTCAACTATTTCAACAAAATCTCCAACCATTTCGAAAATAGAATAAACCACAACCTTCAGAATCTCCGTACCAGAATTAACGCAGTCACCAATACAACGTCTTTCTGCAATCTGGCACTGAAGTGTCTCATTTAAAACTTCCTAATGGAAAAAAATATTCATGAAATTCACCCACAGAAAGAAAAGTTATAAAAAAAAAGGAAAAATTCGGAATAACAAAAACTAAACCAAGCTTCTGCAGTCCAGCCATTGCAAGAAATGACTTAAACCAGTGTTGAAATGTACAAGAGCACGTGACGTTTTCTTATCACACTCGATGATCCAGTCACCATCATCATGATGAATTGGGTTACAAATTAGAGCTGCTTAGAGCTAACACTAATAGGCAAATGAGATGTAAAGACCCTGTTCACTCTTCTGAGCTCTACATTATAATCCAATTCATCATTCATCTCGAAGTGTGATCCGAAATGCCAGGATTCTTATATATTTCTAGGTGGTTTTCATACAGGAGTAATTTCTTGAAAATTTAAATTCATAATAAATGAAATTCTACCTCTGCAACCATTAATGCAATTTAATTTTTTTTAGCAACGATAAACCCTTAATGCCCAAAACAGGGGGCAGACAAATATCATGTATGTTCCTCTAAAGGCATTTATACCAAGAAAATGTTCGTTTATACAGCAAAAGAAACAACTGTGTTTCCTTACCTGTATAAATTTCAATCCAAAAAACAACACAGGAAGAGTTTCCCGTCAATCAAAATCCTTTTCAGTTTTAAATTCCCAAACCCTAATTATCTCTCTTTCATCCGCGTGGAAAAAACGCACGCCAGGAAATTCTTTCAGTAAAAAGTGTCGAATCATATCAAACATTAGATTTTCATGTACTTTTGGCTGGTGGAATCCCTATGAAGTGTGATTTCTATCCGTAAAAACACCAATGCCGGACATAGGTATCTATCCAGTATACTGAATGGCCATTTGACCTCAAATTATAATTAATTCAAATTCAAAATATTATAAGCAAGGCCAAGTGCAGATCATACAACACATATCAGCAGAGAATCCAAAAGCATTTTCCCTTCCTCTTCGGTTTACTTTGACTAAATCCAACGATTTGTCGTTTCTCAATTTTTTAGGGATCTTTTCTAACATTAATTAATTAATCAATGATAAATATATTATTTTAGAATTATTAAATTGGGATTGAAAATAATAATTAAATACACTAATAAATGTACATTAGCTTCAAATAAAATACACTAATATATATAAAATAGACCAAAGATATTCTATATATAAATAAAATACATTAGCTTTAATTTTTATTAGATATACTAATGTACAAGCATATCTATCATGGAATTTACAATTGTTGGCTTGAAATTCATAGGGATAGTTGTAGGAACCAACTTTCTCATTTATGCTCAAAAACAATAAGGTTAGAAATATATAAATATTGAGCATTTGAGATTAGAAGGTTAGGAATTTTGAGAATTTGAGGTTAGAAAGTTAGGAATTTTGAGCATTTGTGCATTTGTTTTTTAATTCTCAAAAACAAGTAAGTTAAGAAGTTGAAAAATAGAACATATGAGCATAGGTTAGAAATTTGAGAAAAAGTGTGGGACTAAAGCCCAAATTCTAACTTGCTTAGTTTTTGGAAATTTCACAACCTCTCCCCTAATGCTTTATTTCTTTCAATCAATCAAACTTGTTTTTAGTTCCTTAACCTTCTATCTTGCTCATGAAACCATGCCTTGTGAAGGTTGCGAAAGAAAAATAAACATAACTTTTGATTGAATCAATAACTTTCCATGAAATTTTGTGAGGTTTACAAGATTATCATTATGACCAAAACCCAGAAATATAATTCCATTGAAATCTAAACTAGTATATATATCTTCAAGATTATCTATATAAGGTATCTAATTTTTTCGATTAAGAAATTTAAAATAAATAGAAAATCATTGTATGACTTATTAGATGGAAAAAAATAAAAATTGTTGTAATTAAACAATGAAAATAGAATCTTGTGATATTGTCCACTTTTTAAATAATTGGAAAAATCAATAAAAATAATGTTATTGTAATTAAACAATGAAAATAGAATTTTGTGACACTGTCCATTTTTTAGATAATTGAAGAAATCAATAAAAAATAATTGCACATGAAATAGAAAGTAGATTTTTGTTTTTCTTTCAAGGATTTGTATGTCGTGTTGCCATTGTAGAGCAGGCCTGGAATTTGTCATATAAAAATTTTATGACGGTTTGATCATTTTACTACCTTTCAACTGACGTTTTAAGAAAATTATAAGCTGTCAAAAAATGTTGAGTGATTTTTTTTATATTGAAAGAATGCAGCTTACAAAAAAGCAATCTAAAGACGCAAAAAAGAGCAGCAATCAACAACACAGACACAAACAAAACTATAAACAACAAGACCTCTTCCTTTGGAGAAACTTCGCGATGATCAACTTAGATTGATTGTTTCTAGCGGTTCACCTTGACATTCACAACTGTACTATTCTTCCCTTGGCTACTACAGAGGATTCGATTCTTAAAGCTGGTCATTGACACTATCACGATAAAATAAAGAACATGGACTGCCAAAAATAGGCCATCTCATCAAACCAAGGAAAAAACGGGTCATAAAGTTGGAAACCAGTAGATGTATAGTAGCAAGGTCTAAGTAAGACCATCAAAGAGCACCAAGCTACTACACAACCTAAAATAATAGTACCACTACTATGCATAAAAAACCCTTACATCAAGTTGGAAGCTAATCCTCAAATTCTTATTGGAGACTCTTCTTTACACAAAGATTTGTTTCTAAATTGATTTAAAAAAACAATAAATAACAAGTATAGACAAAGCAAAGATTTGTTTCTAAATTGATTTTTAATATAAAAAACAATAAAACAAAACAAAGATTTATTTCTAAATTGCTTTTTAAAATTTATTGAAGATAAACATTCTTTGAAAATATTTTAATTTAATATATATTTCTACATCAATTTAAACATTGTAAAAAATAAATCATTATATTTCTATAACAAATTATTATAAAATAATATTATAAATAAAACTATTATGTTATATTACCCTATAATAAAATTTTACGGTTTACAAATAATTTAAAGTGTCATATATACGGTTATGTAAAATTTTAGCAAGTCGCTTATACAGTCTAATCAATTTTAAAGTTGTAAAATACGATCTAAAATGAAAAAAACGTTCAAACAAATTTCAGGTCTGTTGTAGAGTTCACTTTTTAAATAATTGAAAAAATCAATAAAAATAATTGCACATGAAAATAGAAAATAGTTTTTTTTTGTTTTCTTCACATGAAAATCGAAAGTGAAATTTTATTTTTCTCACATCAAAATAGAAAGTAGATTTTTCTTTTTATTTCAGAATTTGCCACCACCTATATGTTGTGCTGCCATTGTAGAGTAAAAAAAATTGTAATTAAACAATAAAAATAGAATTTTGTGATGTTGTCTATTTTTAAATAATTGAAGGAATCAATAAAAAACAATTACACATGAAAATAGAAAGTAGATTTTTTTTTTTCTTTCACGGATTTGTTGACCACCTTATGTAGGTTGTCATTGTAGAGTTCACTTCTTAAACTAGCATACATATATTAAATATTAATATATATAAATTACACAGAGAGAAATCCTTCTCAAGGCGCCTATTTTCATTATGCTTACATATATTGAGATTAGGGTTGGGTTAGCGTTAATATCATTTTAAAATTAAAAAATAAATATTTAATAAAATTGTTTAACAATTACTAATTGTAGTTTTAGAATGAATTTAAAAAGTAATATTTAAATATAAAAGCAACTTTTCTATCTTATTTTTTCTTTTTTGCATGCAAATCATTTCATATTCTAAAATTAAACGACATTCTAATTTTAAAAAAATCAAAAAATATTTTGAAGTACAAAAGTTCTTGATTTATATCATTTCAATAGATTGGCAAAGAAATAAATCTTTGCTTCTAAATTTTTTAGTTCAATTGAATTGTAATGAGCTTTAAATTTGAATGATTAATTATTTAAAAAATAATTAATCAAATCATCACAATATTTTCAAAACCAAAAAAATAACAATAATTAAATCATCAAATTAAAAATACAAAAATAATTAAGTTGTGATGATCTGTAAAACCTAAGAAAGATTTTAACCTAAAATTAAAAATTAAAACATGACGGGATCTAAGAGAAGCGTATGGAGTGAGGGTTTTCTATGCCATTTTTCTATGGGGGAGGCTTGGCTCTCCCCCATGAAGGTAATCTCCTTCGTACACCCGCTGGTTTTTCCCTCATTGTTTGCCTCCAGTCTACCGTTCGATTTGGGTTTCGTCATGCTTGTCTGTCATATTTTGTGTGACTTTTCTCGTCTAAAGCACTAGTTGCACATGCGAGGCTTCATGGACGGGGTACCTCCCCCCCCAAATCTGAAGAAGGCTTCTCAAATTTGGTTGAAGGCATCAATGAGGCCAGTGCACACTATTCCTTCTAGAATGCCATGGCCCTAGACACAAGCATTTGCTCCAAAAATGCCAAATTCATGTTTGATTTTGCAGGCGCCAAAGGTGAGATTGCTACTAGTGGAGGAAAGGAAGGTAAGTACCCTTTGAATACCACTATCATTTGCCTGAATGATGAAATGCTTGAAGTTATTCATGGTGTAAGGGATAGGTTATTGGGGGTTGCAATATTTTTGGCTACAGTCGACCCTAATAACCTTCCAACTAGAAAGTATTTAGATAACTGGTTTAATGTTGTTTGGTTTAAAAAGATGAATATTCAAATCACATTATGTAGAATGTTTTTGAAAAGATAAGCATCATTTACAGGGTGTCATACCCTTAACACATCGGGCCTCAGGGGCCAAAAAGATCAGGACCAAACTACAGAAACACCAACATTACCCAATAAACAGAAAGATAGACACAGTGGATGCACCGTAGAAACACAGCAGACACACAAGCAGCCTAGTTACCAGAGACCAGGAGTGACAACACACTTAGGATCAATAATAATCCTAAAATAGACAATAACCCAGACCTTACACCCCATCAGAAGCACAGTAACCAGGACAAATCCAGACCTTAAACAAAAAGGCCTTGAGCCACTAAATGACCCACAAACAATGGGTCCTAGGAGACTACCATGAACAATCAGACTATAGATCACCTGGAGCAGCCAGATAACACCAGATCTTTCGCACAATATAGACCAAGATGAACCAAACCAACCACAGACCCAATAGGCAGTAGAAAACATGCAGCACATGAACAACAAACTTGAGCCCTTCTCCACACACCAGTCGAACCAGGAAGCCAACTCAAACTCTGCCTCAAAAGGAGAGAGCTCCCCTCTAATGGAGAGGATAACATGAAAACTTCCCCCACTGGGCCTAGAGATCTCCAACAGCCCCCAACTCCACCTCCATAGGAGTAGAACCCACCTCAAAAGGAACAACCGTGGAGATGACTAGACAAGGAAACTTCCAACCCAAACCATAGCCCCCAACTTCACCTCGATAGAAGAAGAATCCACCTCTAGAGGATTCGATTGCAGTAACAAAGAGGAAGCCACCACACCAGTAGAAGAAGTAATCACACTACCCTTCAGCAAACCTGGCAACATCCACCACAAAAAGGCTCCTTTCTTAAGAAACGCTCCAACCACCATGAGGGGCAACCAACAAGTCAATGGAGCCCCCACAAACCAAAAACCCACAACTAGCCACAAGGGAGCCCACCCATGGCAAGAAAGAAACAAGCCTGAAGAAGGAGGAAGGTATCTCCAGGCCACACCATAATTACATGAACCACAGAGAGAAAGAAGCACTAACTTCCTCCCCCAATCAACCACAAACACCAAAATAGCCCCATCCACTGACTGGGCAGTCCACTTGAAGTACAAACTCCACCACATTGAAACAACACTGTGCCTTGTAAACCCCCAAAGGATTTTACAAGAGAAAACCCAACATGTTCGACAAGCAAAGGGAGAAGGAACTCTAGAAACACCATCAAAGTCCCCCCAGTCAAACACAAACAATAGGGGAGAACAACCAACCCCCAACTCCCTCGAAGGGTAGAGCCCTAAACCCCCACCAAGACCTTCACGGGAGGACCCATCACCTTTAACCTCAACAATCCCATCCACGAACAACATCAGGCAACCATGAGAAGCCATCGGAAAGCAAAAGATAAGGGCTAGCCAAGCAACATCGGCTCCATCTACAACAATGAACAGAGACAAATCTCTGTCGAACCCTCTCCCACACACTAAGTCAACACTCCAATCAGGAGCCCAAGCAAGACAACAGATCCTCCCAACACCAGGCAGATCAAGCACCAAATAAAGACTACAAACATCCCCATCAAAGTGGAGGAAATGATAAGGCAAACACCCACCATCGCTACAGGCCCACGGGAGCTTGTGAAGGAACAAATCATCTCTTGGCCAAATAGCAAGGCCAAGACCAGGTGATACGGAGCCACCACTCAGAATAGCAAGCTTAAGAAGCTTGGAAACTAAAACCTCCACTCGCACCAGACCAGGCAACAGTTGCAGGTAAAAGGACACAAGGGGAGGAACACAACCCACCTCCCGTAGGGAACAACACACCCGCACCGGAAACCCCCTCTCGCACCAGAAAAAGCTCCCAAAGTCACTGTCATCATCGTCTTCAGCATTTGCGCCAGCATCCTCTGCATCAGTTCCATCAGAGTTCAAAATACCAGGCCCGTGCCCTTTCCCACCCAAGCTCAGAGTCGTTGTCGCCATCGTCTTCAACTATATCACATTATGTAGAATGTTATAGAAAGAGATATTTTTAATTTACTTCGAAAATGATGAAATGCAGAGTAAAGTTTTAAAAACCCCTATTGGAGCATTGGTAAATCCATCTTTAGAGTTGTCCCATGGTCTCTCGGTGCCAATTGCAATGAAATCCTCACTCTGTCAAGCCCTAGGTGGCTTCTCATCAAAAACATTCTGCAAGATATGTGGTTGCTTGTCTCCCAAATTGTGGTTATGTTTGGTAATGTTCTTCGGGAGGATAAACCTAAGGTTACTCTGCTCGATTCGAACGTTAGGGTTCTTGTGTTGCTCAACCTTGGAATTGATTTTCCTAGCAATATTGGCTTGAAATTTGAAAATAATCTTTGCCTTTGCCCCATGGAAGTCCTCAAGGGCTTGGGGGCTTGCTATTTTTGCCACAAAGAAGGGCACTTGCGAAAGAACTGCCCTCTGGTTCTGCAAACCCTAGTGGCCATGCTTCTAATGTCGGTTTGTAGCCTTCAAATAAAGCTTCCCCCCAACCTCGTTGTTAACTCTTCATTTTATCCTAGCCCCTCCCCTCGTTTTCCCTTCAAGGCTTCCTCTTCTCCTCCCCTTTTAGTTTCTAATGGTCCTCAGTCCTCCTCTTCTGCCTCCAAAGTTGTGTTTTCTCCCCCTCCTTTTTCCTCTGCTTGTACCCAAAATGAGGTCTTCACTCATAACAGTTTTGAGCCTTTAGTTGTTGTCACCCCCAACCCCCCCCCCCCCTTTATCAGTAGTCTCCCCTCCCCTTTCTGGCTCTGGATCTCCCACCTCTACTCTAGTTGAGAATATTAATCGTATTAATTCTAGCTATGGATGTATTAAGAAAAATGCTTAGCAACTGGCTTTTGAAAGTTTAAAAAAAAAGTGATTCCTTTAAAAATAATAACAAGGTTGAAGTTATAAAGACTTTTGTGAATGGGGTAATGGTTGATGAGGAAACCATCATCCCCAATTTTGGTTTTTTTATACCTAACTCTGCTAAACCTTCTCCCAACAGCCCCAGTGTGGTTATTGAGCCTCTGGTGGGGAGAGTGATGGTACTTGCCCCTCTCCACTGAAGGACTCTATTGATTCCCTTACTAACTTGGTCAAAAGATGGTATGTTGATCACTCAAAGCCTTCCAGAGGCCCTCTAGACCAATCCAACCCAACTAGTGAGCATGTTGATAGTATTGGCAAACTTGATGATGAGAAGACCCCTAAAAGACTCAAGGACCCTAAAGACCAACCTTCGCCAGCCACGTCTGTGGACCTCGAGGCCCCTCTAAATGAAGGCAAATCTAAAATTGAGATGGAATTGGAAATTTCTAAGAACACCCCTCTTCCTCCTAATGAGCCTAAGAAAAGAGGTCAAAAAAAAAGGTAGCACCTTAGCCATCAGAAAGTGCAGTTTGGGTGGCATGAAAGGGAAGAGGAAAAAAACCAACATAGTTTTGGCAATCCCCTCTCCCAAATGGCTTAAGGGTGAAGAGAATGCAAACATATTCTTTGAAATGTTCAATAATAGTAAAGAGGCCTCTCCTCTCAAATTTTCTAATGATAATTAATTATACTTCTTGGAATGTTAGGGGTCTGGAGTCCTTGGACAAAAAATATGTTGTGAGGAGATTCCTCAACTTGGAGCCAAATAAAGACTTCGTTCTCCTTCAAGAATTCAAAGTTGTTGGCTTTGCATTGGAAACCAATCTAAGGTTTATCTGGGGTAATGTCACCCACATTGCCTCCCAACATGGAAAAGGGAGGGGGGTTACCATTTTGATGGAAAATAGATGGAAACCCTTTCTAACAGATTTCGGTATATCCCCTTGCAATAGAGTTGTGGGATATCTTTCAGAGGGGTGATTCTAAATTTGGAATTTGTTTTATTTATGCTCCCAATGACTATCTTGGGAGGATTAGGTTGCAGAAGTGGTTAACCGACCTCCCCGATATCATGTGGGTCCTTGGTGATGACTTTAACACGGTTGAGAATCAAGAAGACAAAAAGGGTGGCATAGACATGGATTGGAAAGGCAATGTGAAGCATTTTTTGTCAAGAATGAGGAGCAAGCTCAATGTCATTGATCCGTTGCAAGGAATGAAAAAAGAAAGCAATAGTGTTTGGTTTACATGGTGCAATGCACAAAAAGGCGACACCAGGATATACTGTAGATTGGATAGGTTCTATGCTAACAAGGACCTCTTTAGTTTTGATCCCTTCAATGAAGGAAACAAAGTGTGGGTGCACCCCTACACCCTCTTTGACCACCACCCAATCAAGGCAAAGCTCATTCTTAATAATGGCATCAAAATCAATTCAAAAAATAGAGACAACTTTATCCTGAATACCGACCTCTTGAAGGACCAAGAGTACTTAGATGCCATTTGTACCCTAAGAGGGGTGAATAAATGGTTGCTAAAAGATGTTGGCCCTATTCAAAGATGGAATCAGAATGTCAAAGCCCGGAGAATCATTTTCCATACTATTGGCAAAAAGAAAGCAATGGACAAAAGGAGGGAGGAAGGTCACCTCCAAGATGAACTCCTTAATGTTGAATTAAGCATTCAACAGAACCCTACGAATGAGCAGTTATATGAAAAGTTGAACCAAGCTAAATGCTCACTCAGGAATTTGCATGCCAAAAATATTCAAGGCCTAAAGTCAGGGCCAAACTCAATTGGCTTAGCCATGGGGGATAAGGGGTCAAAAAAAATCTTTAGGTTCATTAAGGAAAAAGGGGTAAAAGAGAAGATTGACCAAATCTGTCATAATGGTGTCACCTTTTTCTAATCAAGAGGAAATCCTTCAACAGTTCAGTCTATTCTATCAAGATCTTTTCAAGTTAGAGGACCTTGGAAGGCCTTGTACTGAGGCTAGAAATAAGGTTAAAAACCTTATACCCTCCAAGATCTCCAAGGAAGACTGTACCCAACTCTCTACTGGTATCTCTAAAGAATAAATAAAGAAAGTGATCAACTCTATGAATAACGAGAAGTCCCCTGGTGTTGATGGACTACCGATTGAATTATATAAGGTGTTCATTGATTGGATAAGTGAAGACTTACTCCAGGTCTATGAGGAGGCCATTGCCAAAGGCTCCTTAGGTGATGGCATCAATCAAGGACTCATCAAACTCCTATCTAAAGAAGGTGATAAGTCATTGATCAAGAATTGGAGACCCATCACACTATTGAATGTGTCTTATAAAGTGCTTGCAAAGGTGTTAGCACTAAGACTCTCAAATATTCTCCCCAAGTTCATTAACTTAACTCAAACTGGCTTCATCAAAGGTAGATATATTCTTGAGAACCTTTTGACCAGTTGGGAAGCCTTGGATTGGGCAAGGTGCTTGCAGTAGGATGTTGCAATTTTGCTCCTTGATTTTGAGAAGGCCTATGACATAGTGGAATGGCCTTTCCTCAAAATGGCTCTTGAGGCCTTTGGGTTTCCTCAAGAATTATCTAACATGATTAGTTTCTTATTGAAGGATGCTACTGCACATGTAGAAGTTAATAGCTCTAGATTTGAGGTTTTCCAGCTTGAGAGGTCCATTAGGTAGGGTTATCCCATTACTCTCGCCCTCTTTGTGATTGCCTTTCATCATGTCTTTGACTCCTCTTTCTAGAAAATGTGTATGAAATTTATTTTATTTCATTTAGTGAATCATTCAAGTTTCTATCTTTATTTTTTCCATTCTAGAACAAAGCAAACTACTGAATGGGCCCTTAAATCGCATCTGAAAGATAATTTATCATGCCTATATCTAAATCTTGACGCATCGCCTTAGTTAGATCCTTTTATTTTTCCTTTTCCCATTCAAAACCCCAGTTACAGAAGAAGTCAACTTCTTTAAAATCTAGAGGTTACTTAGTTTAGTGCAATAGGTCCGGGGTTAACTGAGTTTCCCACAAAGGGTTGTTACCTTGCCAATTTTTGGCATCAACAGTTTTTCTTTTCCTGGCACGCCTGGTGGGACCGCTTAAATATACCAAATCTAGAGGGTGTATAAGCCATCGGTCTGTTACTAGGTCGCAAACCACAAATAATCCTAGCTTATTAGTGTCTCCACTAGTAACAACACATAATCCAAACTCGCCCAGTAGAACTATCAAATCCCAACCATGATGCAAATCGTGAATCAAAATT
Organism: Sequoiadendron giganteum; assembly: GCA_007115665.2. Taxonomy (NCBI): domain Eukaryota; kingdom Viridiplantae; phylum Streptophyta; class Pinopsida; order Cupressales; family Cupressaceae; genus Sequoiadendron; species Sequoiadendron giganteum. The sequence goes on from CM021101.1 coordinate 630,083,078, forward strand.
ATGTGGCTTGGGATGCTGGAAGTCCCCTTGTAGCCCTAGTTGCACCTACCGTTTGGGCCCCTATCCTAGTCTCTTATCTCAAATCTATTCCAAAGTTTATCGAAGATGGCTCAAGAACACCATTCAAACATCTGCAAGATGTTGCGGATGTGTGTTTGGTGCACGAAGTGATAGATCAGAACATAGTGCTAAGATTGCTTGCGGCTTCTTTGCGAGGAAGAGCATTAGATTGGTATCGCTCTCTACCGCCTAACTCTATTGATACTTGGGATCAGCTCGAAGATCCTTTTTATGAAGGATTCTCTAATGACAAAGACAGGTGTTCGCTATATCACCAACTATCAACAATCAAGCAGGTCCCATCTAAAGCCATGACCGATTTCAACGACTGGTTCCATACAACCTAGTAGAGAATCCAGAATGTCATCTGACCACCGCCTGAGTTACCATTTATGTTCTACTTAAAGTCCATTAACGTCGACATCTCCATGATGATCCAGTCACTTGGCGGGAACATGTTACTGGATGCATACAATATAGCAGTTAAGGTGGAGAACAACCTAATCAACATCAAAAAGTTGCCACCTCTGCCCATTGTGTCGAGATTCCCTGAAATATCAGCCTCTACTCAGGAGATGTCATCTACTAGCACACTTGCGCTACCCCCATCTATGTACACATATCAGAGTGCGTTGTAGAATGTTGCTTCTACATCCAGTGCTTCGAAGGATGAGATGAGCGACATAAGGGAGATGTTATGAAACTTAACAAATGAAGTAACCACTATCAAGCGCAACCAGGTTGCTCCTTTGAGACCATCCTACCAAAGTTATCAAAGTGGCAGACCTTCCTACCAACAGAACCAATATCAAGGATTTGCACGCACAACTCCACTGACCCGGACAAATAACCAAATAGTCTTGGTACCGACTCTGTTGGGACCGAATCAAACAAGTACAAGCAAAGAGCTGACCGCAGGGCGGAACAATCTCGCCAAAGATTTCAATCCCTAGTGCTATCCCTACGGCGACGCACATATGCCTCGAAATTATCTGTGTGGCAATTTGCAACAAAAGGTTGCAAAGCAGCGCAACCAAGGCGTGGTGATAATTCAAGACATACATACACCTCTCCCCAAATGGAGAATGCGGTTCTCACCGCACAGATGTAGGGAATGCCCTTGGGGCAAGAAAATGACATAGCTCTTGACCATGCCCTCCTCTCATGGGTGGAAGGAGAGGAAGCAGTGTTCACTTATGAAGCATCTACATCGGAGACCCCGCAAGTATAGTCTGAATACAACACTCAATCAAAGAGGAGATTCAAAGGTGAATCGGTCACTCCGCAACCCAAAAGCAGCCTAGATCAACTCCTTGACCCTTCCATAATTGCTCCACAGCCACAGCTGCACAAGGAAATTATAGTCACCAAATCCAAGGAACATAAGCCTCCAAATCTGCCACCCTTCAACATGGTGGAACAATTGAATAAATCTTCCACTAATGTATCCATTTGGGATATCTTAGCCATTCCAAAGCATAATTCATTACTACAGAAAGTCCTACAAAAAGATACGATTGTACAGTCAATCGGACAAGCTTCTGAAAATGCTACCAACCCATCGCCTCCAGCCAAAGTTCTTACGAATACTGCAGAGGAGGCTTCACTTGAAGCAAAAGAGGAGAAACCAAAACCTAAACCCTTTTTCTTAACTCTCGTTGTAGGGAAGAAACTACTGCACAACTCCATGATCGACTCTGGTGCCAGCACCATAGTCATGCCCAAGCAAATAGTTGAAGCCTTAGGGCTTAACTATGAGCCCTTAAAAATAGGAGTTATGCAAATGGATGAGAAAAAGGTTGAAACGGTAGGCCTCATTAAAGACCTCCCCTTAACTTTGTTTTCCTATCCTAATCATAGTACTGCAAGACACCATGATCATTGATGTCCCTCCCATGTTCAACCTCTGCCTATCTAGGGAATTCACCTCAAAAATAGGTGGATACCTTTCGTTGGATTGGTCCCACCTAATTCTCATAACTAAGCATAGGGCTAAAATGAAGATAATATCATAACCTTTGCATGCAAAAAATCTAGCTAATGAATCCATGATCAACTTCGAAGACACTCATACCTTTGTCACTGAAGAAGAAGCCAGTGATAGCGAGCTACTAGGAAATGAGAAGGTGACCGAAGACAAAGTTGATCGTAAAAAAGTCTTCTTAGTCAAATATGTAGGTGCCAATCCTTTCGAAAATTATCATGCTACAGGTTTGGGAACCTATGTCATCTATGATGAAGATCAAGATTTACTAAGGGTATTGAAGGACTCCATGGCCGAACAAGCCTTAGAGCTCTAAACATTGCACTTCAACGGTGCAAGATGCAAGGTTAGCGTTGGTGTGGGGATACGTCTGACGTCTCCATCCAACGAGCATATTTTCAAGTCTTTTCACTTCCAGTTTGCTTTCTCAAACAATGAAGCCGAATATGAGGGTCTTGTGCAAGGACTAAGCCTCACAGAGTGCATGGGTATCAGAGAATTAGTGGTGTTCGAAGATTCTGAACTCGTAAACAATCAAGTCAGAAACATCTCTGCTGCAAAAAATGTTTGTATGTGATCTTATAAGCACATGGTATGGGACCTCATACAAGGTTTCAAAGATTTTAACATCCACGTGGTGCCAAGGGAGCAAAATTCAGATGTGGATCGCATGGTAACGATAGGATCTCAATTTGATCCTATCTCTGACTTGATTGAGAATGTACACTTTGTGCGAGTAATCGTCCGACCCTCCATTCCCGATAATGATCAGAGATGGCAAGTATTTGAAAGCGATGAACACATCACTTTGTTTATTCAACAGTTGGGAGAGTTCATCGATCAGTTTCAACTAAAAATTCAGGAAGCATACGAAGGACAGATCATCCAATTGAAATTAAACAAGCTTCTGAAAGGGTTGGTCACTCTGAAAAATATGTTCGACTGTGATGACGCAAGGAATGATAGGAGGAAATTTGTAGCAAACCAGGCAAACTTCACTGACCTTGAGGTTGAGAATGAAATAAAATTGAAGGTCGGGAAAGAAGTCTCGCAATGAGATAAAGATAGGCTTATACATCTCTGCGAAAAATATGAAGGGGTTGTGGCCTGGTCTTATGATGACCTCAGGGCATATAAACCTGACATCATCCAGCACACCATTGAACTAATGGAAGGTGCTAAACTTGTCTAACAAAAATAGAGGCCTGTCAATCCAAAGATTGAAGCCTTAATGGCATAAGAGCTAGAGAAGTTGATCCAATCTAAAATCGTCTTTCCAATCAAGCACAGTACGTGGGTATCTAACCTCATTTTGGTTTGAAAGAAAAATGGCGACATTCGTCTCTGTGTTGACTTCCATGACCTAAACAAATCATCACTAAAGGATCATTACCCATTGCCTTCCATGGAATCAATCTTGCAGACTGTGGCAAGTACAAAGATGTTTTCTCGGGCTACAATTAGGTTCGAGTTAAAGAATAAGATCAGCATAAAACCACATTCACCACCAAGTGGGGAATGTTTGAATACGCCAAAATGCCTTTCAACCTATCAAATGCGGGGGCCACTTTCCAGCGGGCAATGGACATCGCCTTCAACAAACTGATCAACGAAATCATCCTTATCTATTTAGATGATCTGACCATATTTTCCAAATCTAAAGGTGACCATTTTGATCATCTAGAAATGGTTTTCAAAAAATACCAAGAGTTTGGGGTATCCCTGAACCCGAAAAATATGTTTTCGGAGTACCACAAGGCAAATTGTTGGGGCATGTAGTGTCCCAAGAAGGAATTGCTATTGATCCCGAAAGAGTAAAAGCAATCAAAGAACTCCCTCTTCTAGTAAACAAGAAAGGAGTCCAATCTTTTTTGGGGAAGGTTAACTTTGTAAGCAAGTTTATTTTTGACTTTGCAGGAATAATTAGACCAATCACCCTGATGCTAAAAAAGGACCAATTGTTCAAATGGACGAAAGAAGCAAGAGAAGCCTTCGAGAGGATGAAGGATGTTATTTCTTCAGCTCTTGTGTTGGAAAATATAGACGTATCAGGATGATGAAGGAAAGGGAGAGAACCCTATAGCATTCCATTCCTGAACATTGAAGGAGTACGAAACAAACTATAACTTCATTGAAAGGAAAGCTTTCGCAATTGTAAAGGGGATCACGAAGTTCTGACATCTTATAGCTTGCACTAAGGTGATCATTTATGTCGCACATTCCAGTGTGCGTGAATACATCATGGAAATAACTGAAAAAAGGACCAACTAGATCACTAAGATTCTAGAATATGACATTGAGGTCAAGCCTACGAAGACTATCAAAGGAAGAGGGTTGTGCGAATGTTTGGTGCATGATAAAGAAATGGAAGTTGAGGAAGAGCAAGCAGAGTCCTAACAAATGAGTCTGAACCTGAAGGGTACTGGCTGACGAATAGGGTGAGATTTATGCACATTGACAAGTATCCATCGAGACTTCTTTCTCAAAGAAAAAGATTCTACCAACTGCAAAACAGAGGGTACTCACTTATTGAAGGGATCCTCTTTAAGAGGAATTTCAACGGCATGTTACTGCGATGCATCACCATGGAGCAAGTAAAGAAAATTCTCGACACTTTTCACAGTAGCCCAGAAGGCGAACACTTCTCTGCTAAGACCACCGCCATCACAATTTTGCGCATTGGATAATTTTGGCCTATATTATTCAATGACTCCTACAAAATGATAAAATCCTACAAGGAATGCCAATTCTACGTAGGGAGAAGAAAAATGTTTGCCATGCCTCTCAATTCGATAGTAGCGGACGAACCATTTGTGCAATGGGGGCTAGACTTCATTGGGATGATCAACTCCACCTCTAGCATTGGTCATAAGCGAATCCTCATAGCCAATGACTACTTCACGAGGTGGATTGAAGCCCTACCCTTGAAGAACGTGACATAAGCAGAAATCGTGGACTTCCTTGAAGGGCTGGTAATGAGGTTTGGCGCGCCTAAGACTATCATCTTAGACAACGCCAAATATTTCTTAGGTTCTAAGGTATGTCAGTTCGCATTAGAACATGACATATTCTTGAAAACATCCTCAAACTACTACCCGCAAGGAAGCAGCCTGACTGAGTCAACTAACAAGAATCTAGTCTGACTCATTAAAAGGATCGGGTCCAATCATGAGAAGGAATGGCATAAGAATCTTCGAACAACGTTATGGGTAGACTACATAACTCCTAAGCAAGCCTCGAAGACTTCTCCATACGAGCTAGTATATGGGAAGGAGGCACTGTTACCTATCTCTATAGAGATACCTGCGCTACAACTACTCAAGTCCCTAGAGATTGAAGAGAACAAAGCTATGGAAGTTTGATTGGTTGAATTACTGGAGGTACAAGAAAAAAGGGAGAAATCCCTAATAGCCATGACTAACCACCAGTAGGTGGTTAAGAGGTGGTTCGACAAGAAAGCTTCAAACCAAGGTCTAAAATGAGGAGACCTGGTACTAAAATTCAAGGAAAGAGCCTCAAAGCCTGGCCAACATGGGAAATTTGACAAACTCTGGGAGTGTCCTTTCGAAATAATTTAGTGCAAACAAAATAAAGCATTCAAATTAGAGAATATGGAACAAGAGCCACTAGAAATTCTGGTTAACGGGATTCATTTAAAATTGTTCAATTAAACTACAATTACTCCATACAGGTGTAAATATGTGATTAATGTAATTATTTTCCCTTTCATGTTTTGTCAGCCAATTCTTTCCAACATTTTCATAGATACAGGAAGCAAGAAAATTCATGAGACCCATTATTACAAGAACAAAGAAAAACTATGCTACTCATATTGCAAGAATTAAGTTCATATGTGAGGAATTCAATAAAAGTTGCGGAAAGCACAAGAATGAAGACAAAGGTTGAAGATAAGCAAGTATATTCGTTATATATATATACTTTGATGGCAACATTGTCAAAATGGCTCTGAGGTCATGCGCTCAAAAGTATGACTATATACAACTTCCTTATATATTTGTGTATGTGAGCCCTTTTCTTTGGGGCATATATATACAAAGAGAGAAAAACATGTTAATCTTCAGGTATCTGGAACACGAGCATTGTCTTCATTGACAGGGGCATTGTTAGGAGCATTGGTAGGGGTAGCAAGAGGATTATTAGCGGCAACAACAAGAGCTATAGCAAAAGCAACATCAACTCCCAGAATGAGTAGCGGAGGGAACACAAGGTTCCTAAAGTTTGTATACCAATCCACGTCATAGAATAGCACTACATTATAGCAGCACAACAAAAAGTGGCATGCACGGGTGGCTTTCTCATGATTCTCAACGAGCGATTGAAGCTGAAATCCACTCATAAATGGCACCTATGGTACCACTGCATCTTCTTCAATATGCCCATAAAGAATAAGGAATTTTTCAGCTGCTCGATGAGCTTCAAAATTGTAATCATGGCCAAGAGGAAGGCTCACGACTCACTAGAAGCAAAGCTGGCTCATCTGGGGTTGGTATGGATTTGCGATAAGTAGAATTACAATCCCGATGATGACTTGCCAAATAAATACATCAAGGTAACACACTACCGCCAAGATTATTGGGAGAAGCGTCAAAATCTGGTGTCAGATACAGATGAATTTATAGTCGACCTAGCTTATATCCCTACCAAAGGTGGTTGGCCTTCTTGGCTATCATTCTACTACCCGACTGGGCAGTATGATAAGACGCAGCGGATGGGGACTACTCTATGCAACAATCTGATAAAAAACTACAACTGGAAGGAAGAAAAGGTCAATGATTTCTGGAAATATTGTCAAGAGACTCAATGCCCCGAGGCCCCTTATGATAACAAGGAGATGGATGACAAGTTCGACAAATTATGGAACAATGAGCATCCAGATTCTGACAAGAGCAATGAGAAAGACTCTAGTTTGGAAGAGGTTGAATCGCAGTCAGAAGGAGTGGAACTAGACATAAAAGCACGAAATTCCTTGGCGCAACAAAAGGGAAAAGTCATGAAACAACCTACCAAGGTCTCCTTTAATGTACGGGTTAACATATCATGTGTGAGGTCTTCATTAACTCGCACCTGGATGGAAAGGAGGACCAGGGAAACCCAACCGCAATAATCTGAAACCATACCGGTAGATGACTCACCACCAACAAAGCGGTAGTGGATTGAGGCATCTTCTAGAGAGTGTTCGCAGGACCCTGAGCCAACCAAAGAGCCAGCGATAGTTCAAGGATCACAATCATCCACACCGTAGGTATCTTTCGCTCCCTCTTCTCTTGTTTCATAAACCTTTGTTGCCCCTGTTGTGGCCATGACACCTCTCGTTTCATGCATCGACCAAGGTATTTTGGCCTCTGCTTCAATGGTCGCAAGGGGGTTTTGCACAGTTCTCTCATGCGACCCCATTTTCCCTTACTCCTTCGCAGACCCTTACACCATTTTCCTTGGCCCATTCTGCATCCCAAAGCATCACACACTTTGCCTCTGCTACCTTCATCGATACATCTCCTACCATCGCAATGTCAGAAACGATCCACTCTTCCCAGCAAATGGAAACCGCCACGACTCCACTTCCTTCGAGTCCTCCTACTGGTCTGCAGTTCAAGTATTGGATTATCCCTCTTTTCTTGCCTCAGACAATTAGTGTTCCAAAGAAGAATTCTCCTAGGATCGACACCCTTTCGCCCTTCCTCCTGGTGCACCTTTCGCAAGCAAACTCATTAGGTCACCCTCTGAATTCTTATTAGAAGGTGATAAAACTAAGCAGGCACGAGCAATGAGAGCCCAAAGGTAAAAGGCTAAAAATGCTAAGAGGCCAGAAGAGCCAAAGGTACAAACTATTTTTAATGAGGCTCAACAGTCGCTACATTTTGCGACTATGTACTCGACTGTCAACAAGCTGTAAGAAGAAATGCAACCAGATGACTACAACATGTATGTCATGGGGCTCGATTTAAGCATAGCCCAGCCTCAAGACAAGGTAGAGCTCATGGAGGAGATGCAACGAGTGGTGACTATCGGCTTTCTTAAGTTTGATCGCCAGTTAAAGAAAAGGGAAGAAGAGCTGAAAAGCATAAAGGATAGAGTCGAAGTGTTACTCACCAAGGATAAAGCTAGGGAGGTTGAATTTAAGTGTTTATCCCAAAAAAAGGAGATGGAGCAAGCAAAGCTTCGAGAGGAACTTGTGAAGTTTCAATCCCTCGACTCTAACTTGGTCGCTGAGCTGCAGCAGAAGAACCAGGAATATCAAGACCAGTTGGCAAGGTTGGGGCAGGAAGTGTGACAAAAGGATGAGGAGTTTCGTCGCCAACATGCTCAACTAGAGCAACAAATGTAGCAAAAAGATGTAGATTTCAAGATCTGTCAGGCCCAATTAGGAAAAAAGATTGCAAAAGTAAAGTCTTCCTTATAAGAGGAAGTAGCAAACAAGGAATGATTTGAGGCTAGTTGGGTCATAGAATCACGGAGCTTGCAAGGACAACTCACCATGGAAAACCAAAAGGTTGCAGAGCTCACACATGATATAAAGCAAAGGGATGCAAAGATTGTCTTATTGAAGAGCTCTGCCTTACCTTCGATCGAGTAATCAGACCTTCTTCAGATAGCCCAACAATTATATGTTTCATACTAGGAAAGAGTGAAGGCTTTCTGCCTAACTCTATAGCCAACACTCCAATTTATGGCAGAGGCAACAAGCTTGGGTAGAGGAGTTCGTGAAGCGATCAAGCAATTCCCTCAGTCCATCGTTGAAAGAGTTCTAGAGGCCAGGATATTATTGGATAGGCTATATATGGTCCTAGATGAAGTCTTGGCAAGCGCAGGGATTGAAGACCGAAAGGCCATTGCAAAAATAGCTAACAAGTTCATCCATTTCCACGTTGCTATCCTTCATGCCAACGAGTGTGAAACCAAATTGGATCAAACCATGAATAGCATGCGGGCCAGGTTCTCTCACCTAACATAGATGGGCTTACCATCTTCATTTCTTGAAGATGAATCAGTGGCCACAGTGGAGCATATTGCGGTAAAGATCAAAGAGAAGCAACATGATGCATATACCTTTCAGAGTTTCAGCCAACCCCTTGTTGTAGGAGATATTGAGAGTGTCACTCATCCGATTGCACTACTCCTTTTTCAACTCGAGTCCTAGGCTGGTATATCGTTGACACTGCCTTACAAGGAAATGATCGATCTGCATGGAGCTCAAGAAAGTCTGCACGACATATTGATTCCATCTGAGACTGAATGGCTGACTCTAAAGACTACCCTCTCTGAGCTCTGATCGCGCCAACCAATGGATAAGGCTCTGGTCTACAAACCAGAAGAATTTTGGGTTCCTCATTCCACAGGTGAAACACCCTTGATAAGTCGCCAAAAGTTGTGAATATAAAATTCCCAAGCTCCCTTCGGGTTATTTTATTTTGCTTAAATATCGACCACACCCTCCTTTAAAAAAGACAATATCAGGCTCCTTTCACAAAGGCTTTATGTGAATTTTTCCACTTGTCAATCGAGCGCTCCTCGCAAGGTTTCATTCTCTCACTTTTAAAAAAGGTGTTGCCATGCTTCCACGTGTCAGCAGTTCACAATCTTCAATTGCCTCTTTTCATCGCTCTCCTTTGGACACTTGACCGTAGGCCACATAACATTGGTTTGCACACATTTCTTGGTGGCCCCCACCTTCAGCGCAGTATGCTTGGGGACCTCCACATGTCTTCACGATGCAATTTTTTCATCACATAAAGGGAAGGATGAACATCGACCCCAACCACTTTCCACGTGATCTTCTAAAAGGCTTCATCACATAGGAAAAACTGTAGGCGACAACCTCACACCAGCTACCATGTTTTGTAACTGCCGCCTTGAGTGGATAGCACGTGTCGACGCTCTAGTCTATCAGGACCACTGCCATCATTCATAGGGGATGCATCTAGCTCTAAGGCGTCCTTGTTCATGGCTCAAATCTTTTCGGTTGCAACGGCAAGGGGAAATCATTGCTAAAACACCATTGCTTGCGATTGGAGTATCTTTTCTGTTACAGGCTTACCAAGTTGGGTGTTCATTATAAATATTGCTTCTTCTTTCGAAGTAGGGGTTCACATTTTGATAGAAGAATTGATAGAAAAACCAGGTCTTTCATTGCTTTATTATATTATTGTAAAGAACTCACAGATTGTGCCATTGTTCGACCTTTTTGTTTTCTTTGATATTTGATAAGTTTTACTGTGCCATTATTATATTGAATGTTTCATTTACAGAACTTCTATAAATTTAATGCAAGTTTGTTGGTTTAGATCATTTCTTCGACTCCTCTTTCTAGCAAATGTGTATGAAAGTTATTTTATGCCATTTAGTGAATCATTCAGGTTTCTATCTTTATTTTTGCCATTCTAGAACACAACAGACTACTAAACGGGCCCTTAAATCGCATCTAAAAGATAGATTTACTGTGCCTATATCTAAATATCGGTGCATCACCTTAGTTAGATCCTTTTATTTTTCCTTTTCCCATTCAAAACCCCAGTTATAGAAGAAGTCAACTCCTTTAAAATTTAGAGGTTACTCAGTTTAGCGCAATAGGTCCCCCCTTTAACCGAGTTTCCCACAAAGGGTTGTTACCTTGCCAATTTTTGTCATCAACAGTTACCAAGTCAATCAAGTACAAAAGAGGGTCAGAAGGTTTCTCTGGTTTGATGGTAAAGGAAAGAGGAAGCTCCACTCTGTCAAGTGGGAATGGTGCTTCCTGGATAAGTTTAATGGAGGTCTTGGACTCAAAGATCTCAGGAAACATGGCATTACTTTAGTTGTTAAGTGGATAGTTAAGGCCCTCGAGGGGCATGAGCCTTGGAAATTTTTAATAAGGAACGACATCTCTCTTGTTGTCCCCAAAATGGCTAAATCTTGGAAGGGCCTACCTTTTAGTGATCTCCTCATCACCAAGTTCCCAATGCTACCTACCGGTTCCCCTATCTTTAGGAGTATCTGGAAGGCTTGGGAAGAGGTTAGGTGTAACTTCACTTGTCTTCCCTTAATTGGCCTCAACAATAGCTTGATCCATCCTAGTAGGTCCATCTGGTGGAACCTTGAGCATAAAGGTAAGCCCCTTGCCCTGTTGCAAGGTTGTTCTGCTAAGAAACGATTTTAAGCTAGTGTCAAGATCTTCAGTGACATCATTGAGAATGGAGTCTTGATTGAATGGCACCAGTTAAGGATGGAATTTGAACTACCCCCTTGTAGTTTCAAAACATACTTTGTCTTGAGAGAAGCCTGCCAAAGTTGGATCCCAAGTCTTAATCCTACCAGTTGGGTTGACAAGCCTCTTGAGGTCCTCTAGAAGGGTTGCCTCTCCCTACACGATGCCAAAACAAAGCTTATGTATAAAGAGTTGTTAAACTCTACCACACCAACTAGCTACCTTAATAAAATATGGAATACTAATTATGGTTGTAAAGTTTGGAATATTGTCTTCTACTCTTTATGGCATAAAGGTATTGATGCTAAAAAGAATTGTTTTAGATTGTTGTTATTGTAGCCTGTGCAAGGTGCCAGAGACTGTGTATCATATTTTCTTTGATTTTTTTTTGCTAATGAGATCTAGAATTTATTCTGCAATGAGTTGGAAATTTGGGAAAATAATGGAAAAAATGATTGGAAAGAAATTCTATTGAGTTTTAATAAAAAATTGAATAAAGACTTACAAATGTTTTGGTTTATTCTCTCTTCTGAGATCATATGGTTTATATGGAAGGCAAGGAATGAGGACAAGTACAGTGGGGTGTAGAGGATACTTACTGAGTCAACTAAGAGACTCACCATTTATAACATTGCTTTATAGGTAGCTGGTGGTATGGAGATTGTAGAAAGTAAGTTATTTAAGCTCTTCCAAGATGCGATAGTGTTGTTCCATCTTAATGAAGTCAAAGACGAGCACTCATGGTAGCAAGGACAACCAAACCTATAAAATTTTCTACAAGCTATTCACAAGCTAGAACCTAGAGATTGAAGAAATCTACTCTAGTGATGAACTTAATGCCATTGACAACTTACTAAACTGGGTTTTATGGAAGATGGAAGCGAAAGCATGAACCTTGAAGGAGACAACTAACTATTAGTTGATGAGAACTATTTTTTTGTTTATGACAACCTTTGTAATTTTTTCTGTACTCGGTGAATTCATTGGACACATCCGACTAATTGTAGTTGTTGTAATTTGTTGGTATACTCTCCTTTATAACTATTGTAATAGTCTAGTATAATTTTTGATACTTATAGCTTTTCAATCCCTAGGTGACTGTTTATTGTTGTTGTAATTAAAAAAAATTAGATTATCAAATTAAAACAAATGACCTATCTATACAACACAACCTTATTTTTTGCGGAGGTAACAATCATTGAGTTTTGCAATCAATTGAACAATTATTATTCTTGTCTTTTATATGTAACCGGTTGTTCATCTCATGTGTTGAGGGATCTCAATAGTGTATATATATATATATTTTGTTGATAATTTCTATCAAGGGGATAGCTCCCATGTACATAATATCTATTTTTTAAACAGGCCACCTGAGACACTAGGAAGCCCGACTGAACTACCCATGAACTGTTACCCATCAAAGTACCCGTAGACTGTTGCCAGGAAGGTACCAAATTCTTCCAGCCTTAGAAAGCTTTCAGCCTCAAGCCAGTTGCCTTTGGCTTCCATGAAATGGCAGAATGGGGCTAGGTCATTGTTCATCGCTCCAACACGAAACACCTCCCAAGCTTCGCTCATGAAATTCTCCTTTTGTTTTCAGTGTTGCTTGATCACTGCCTCCTCCAACTCCTCCACAACTTCAGTCTCCTCTATCTCAAGTTGGGAGTAGTCGAAGTACGCCCCCAACAGGCTTACCCATCCATCTGCCCCCAGTTCCATGATCACATTTGCTACTGCAACGCGATAAGGCAAGGAAATGTAGTTATTGCACATTACTACCACTTTCTCTTGTGAGCCAGTAACATCTACCAGTGGTTTCAACATAGCTTCATAGACTTTCTCGTCGCATCGATGTTCCAAATGTAGCCACTCCGGGTCACGATGCCATGAATTTCTCTCCACACATTAGCTTGATATATCAGGAATAACCGACGACATTGAGGTTCTATCCTTTCTTGGCAGTTCAGGCAGCTTATACCAAAGATATGCACCATTTTTCTCTGATCTTGGTCGGGGTTCTTTCCCTTTTTAACCTAGCCCAAACAAGAAAGTATGTCATGTGATTGATATTTTTGTGACATTATCCTGACATAGGCCGCTTGGGCCAGGGAGTTGTCATTTCATTACAGACTTCTCCTGCCTATTTATGTACTTTGGATAGGGTAGAGTTTAGCGTGGGTTTCACATGGGTGAGAAAGAAATGACCACCACATCCCTCTTGGGATTTTGGTTAGTACTTCCCTGAATCCCATTCAACCAAATCTTTGAGTCTAACCCAATGCTCAGGATTCGAATCGACTATTAGTCATTCAACTTGCCAAACTCCTGCATTTGCTAGGTAGACTGCCACTTTGTTGGATTCTCTAAATGCGTGTCTGATCCTATAGTTATCCAATTTAGCAAGAAGGACCTTTATCTGGGCGACCCAACCGTCAATATGCCAACTTGGTGATTGGCCTTTGATTATTGCTTGGATGCATACCATTGAATCACCTTCTATTTCAACTGATTTGATCCCTTTATTGATGCAGAGCTACAATCCCAACATAAGCACCTCGAGCTCAGCTACGTTGTTAGTACATACACCCAATGATTTAGAGGTCACCCAGGCACATTGACCGACTTGGTTTCTGATGAGGCGACCAGCCCCAACGGCATCAAGATTTCCCTTTGTCGTCCCATTGAAGTTCAACTTCCAGGGAAGCACCGATGGCCCCTTCCAGTGTACCATCCTTCTATCCACTTTGTCTCCCCCGAATGGCCCCCCTCTCGGTCTTCTTAACTTAGACCACTCTTTTTGAATCCCTTCATCCCATTTTGTAAAACGCGAGTTTTTTCTCAGCCTTGTCCTATTATTAGCCACCTCGATTATTGTCTCCTTCATCCGGTCTAGTAGCCTATTATAGTCGAGGGCTTCACCTTTGAAGATTCTATGATTTCTTTCTTTCCATAAGTGCCAAATTATCATCGAGAGCGCTAAAATCCATAGACTCTGCCAATATCCATATCTGTTACCAAATTGCCAAGCGTTGAGGAATTCTGGCAGTTTCTCTTGTATGGGTCCTTGTATTTGGAATGTTTTCTGGAGCCAATCCCAACAAACTACTACCATGGGACAAGATAGGAACAAATGATCGACTTCTTCCACTTTGTGTTCACACAATACACAACGGGTGGGACCTGTGACTCCTAGTCTTTCTAATATTTCCATCATTAGGCATCTTTTATTGAAAACTACCCAAAGGAACGTGCCAGCTTTGGGGAGCACCACTTGATACCAACATAGTTTTTCCATCCAGTCCACCCTTGCACCAATTTCTATTTGTATTTGATATTTGAGTTTAGTTGTGTATTCGCCCGATTTTCCTCCACACCAAATAATGGTGTCCTCTTCTTTGGAAAGACAAACCACCCGCTTGTTTAGTTCATCTGTAATTGTCTCCAATTTAGCTTGTTTTAACTGTGCATTCGATAGGTCCCTCCACTTCGGCTCTCCCTCCATCACCTGTTTCTTCCTAGTTAACATACATGGCTACTTCAGAACCCAAGTTGCCCTCTAGCTGGTCCAAATCTTGATCTAAATTGAATTGTTTTGCAAGGCTCCAGAATCCATTCCAAGAGTCCACCTAGAACCTTGCCCTTTGACCATTACCAATTTTCCATGTGATATGGCTTGTGATCAATGGGCGACAACTTCTAATGAATTTCCAAATGGCTGAGCCACCCTGAATATTTTCAATTGTGAGTATCCTGGTCGGGGACTTGTTATCCAGGTATTTATTCTAAGCTATGCGGCACCAGAGTTTTTCTGGTTGTCGATACATTTTCCAAATCAACTTGGCACCCAGCACCAAGTTTTGCCTCCCAATTTTTCTTAGTCCCGCACCTCCCTCTATTCTCGACATGCAACCAATTTCCCAATCGATTAGGGGTATTTTCTTATCTTCTTTCGATCCTTCCCACAACTTTCTCTTAAGGACCCTCTCTATATCTCCTTTTATCTTCTTTGGGGCTTAATAGCAGGCAAGTGTATAGATTGGGATTGCAGAGAGAACAGGCTTGGCCATAGTGATCCTACCAGCCAGAGTTAGCCATTTTTTTTTCCAAGACTGCACTTTGCGTTTGCATCTGCTCACCACCTCCTCCCAGTGCTTTGACCTGCATGCACCCTCAAAAATTTGGGCCCCTAAAAATTTAGCAGGTAACTTGTCAATCTGGTATCCTAGTAAGGTTGAGATGGCATTTTGGACCTTGGCCTTGGTGTTAAAAAAGTATATTCTTGATTTCTCCTTGCTCATTTTCTACCCCAACTGGGCTTCATACTTTGTCAATGTTGCTTTGATGCAGTTTTCCTCCCTGACACTTGCTTCCCCGAACAGGGTTGTATTGTCAGCAAATTATGAATGAGTGATCAATTCCACATTCGGGGCTGCTATAATTCCACACCACTCAGCCAATTGTCTTCTTCTTTTGATTGCACTACTCAATGCCTCATCCATGATAACAAATAATTAAGGTGAGATGGGGTCCCCTTGGCATAGACCGTTGGTTTCCGCTGAAAAACCATGAAGCGAACCATTGATTAAAACTAAAAACCTTATTGTGGAAATGCATTGTTTGATTAATGAGCACCATTGATTACTAAAGCCCATGCGGTCCATGACCTTGAGCAAGAAGTACCATGAAGCTTTGTCATAGGCCTTATTGACATCTAATTTAATTACCATTCCAACACTATGACTTGTTTTTAGTGAGTGTACCACTTCGCTGATAAGTAGAATGCTTTCTGAGATCTCTCTTCTTGGCACAAAGCCATTCTGTTCAGGGGATATAATTTTGTTGAGTAGCTTCTTGAGTCTATTTGCCAAAACTTTAGCAATCACCTTAGATACTGTATTACAGAGAGAGATTGGCCTATAGTTGCCAAATGATCTGCATTCTACTTTTTTGGGGATAAGTGCGATTACCAAATTGTTAAGGTCTTTGATGAATCTTTTTGTCTTCCTAAATTCTTCTACTACTGACCATAGATCTTTCCCAAGAAATCCCCAACATTTTTGGAAGAATCTGGCTAGAAATCCATCCGGTCCCAGGGCCTTGTCGGGGTGCATTTCAAAAAGAGTTGTCCTTACTTCCTCCAATGAGACCGGTTCTTCGAGCATTGCGTTATCCTCTTCGCTCACCCTTATTTCAATTGTCTCTAATACACTACCTTCCCTATCAACCCTAGATTTCTCACCGAGTAGATTTTTGAAAAACTTGATAGCTTCCAGGCCAACTTTCGAACTGCCATGCTTCAGGCTACTGTCCTGGGACTGAATTGTTTCCACTTTGTTTGCCACCCTTCAGGCCAAAACTGAGGCATGAAATAATTTTGAATTTGAGTCCCCTTCCTTTATCCATACTTATCTTGATTTATCCCTCCAATAGATTTCTTTCTTTTTGAGTAGTTCTGCGAGTTCTGATTTTAGTTCTTTTTCTCGCAGGAATTCCTCGTTCCTCATTCCTTCTGCTATCACCTTCTCATTTAGTGCCTATAATTCAACCTCAACCCTTGCTTTTTTCTGAAAATATGTTTAGAAATTATGTCTTGTTCCACACCTTGAGTTTCTCCTTCAAATACTGTAATTTTTTTCATGAATTTGAAGTTGATTGAGCCCCCTGTTCGACACTCCTTCCACCACTTCTCTAATGGGCTTGGGATCCCATCATCTCACCACCACCACATGTTCATAAACCTGAAAGTTGATTTCCTCAGTTTTGGGTCTTTACTTATGCAGAGTTTGACAGGGAAGTGGTCTAATATGGACACTGGTAAAATGTGTGCTTCAATGATGGGGTTAATGCTACGCCACTTAGGGGATATCAAGAACCTATCCAACCTTTCTAAGATAGCCGTGAAATCCTTGTGTCTTTTCATCCAAGTAAAAACTCCATTCGTGGTCAGACAATCCTCTAACCCTGAGCTTGCCACAAATGATCTAAAATCGATCATAGTTTGGGACTCCTTCCTTATCCCACCACTTTTCTTCGATATTTCCAGGATGGCATTGAAATCACCACCAATGATGACGCTTGAATCCGAATGGAACTTTGTGAATTCCAAGACCTCCTACCAAAGTGTTGCTTTCTCATTTGTTCCAATGGGACCGTAAATTTTAATGAGCAAAAATGTTATGTTAAGATCCATAATGTAGACTTTTGCCGCCAACCAGTTTGTTTGAGAATGGTGAACTTTCACCGATATCGCCAACTCCTTCCAAATCAGTCCAATTCCCCCCGAGGCTCCTTCAGATTCTTGAAAAATTCCATTCCAAGACTTAATGTAATTTAAGAAAACTTCTGCCTCATTTTGTGATAACTTGGTCTCTTGTAGGATAATGATCTCGCTTGTACATGATTGGAGGTGACGCCTAACCAGGCACCGCTTGTCAGGGGCCTAAAGGCCCCTGACATTCCAGGTGGTGAGCTTCAATAGTGTATATTGAAATGGGTTTTCCAGTACCATTTATTAATTTTCTATTTCTTGTCTATTTATTAAATACCCAACCCTTCATACTAAAAATAATTATATACAAATCACATTGTCAAAATCTTCCTGCACACAATAAGCATTAAAATTATGAATTATACATTGTATTCACTGCATTCGATGAGTTTTGTTTTCCTCATAATCTTAGATTGAGCTAATGCAAAACAAAAGATATCACGATATAATCGATAGAATTGACAAGCAAGAGAATAGTGAGAGATGTTGTAATAAAAGAGCAATTCCCTTGCTAAAAAATTTACCTAAAATTTCAAAACTTGGTCCTTATTCATTTCCAGTTGTTGCGTTGCTGCAGAAAAATATTGCCAAGATAAAAAAAATAAAATTAAAAGACTAATGATGAACAATTAAAAACATAATTGTTAGTATTATAGGAAGAAATTATGGAAAACTTCCAAACACAAAAGCAACACCCAAAAACTATTACAAACAAAATTTAGACCATAGGAAATAAACTATAATAAAGAAACCAGCCCCAATTTTGCACTTTGTAGTGCACATTTCACATTCTCTCTGAGTCTGAGCACCCATTTCCTTTTTAGAAGCTGAAGAATGACTATTCCCAACCTATGAATGTTGAATTTGGTGCAATATTTGATGCTTGTCAAGTATTTTGGATCCATATAGGAAAATCTACCTTTTGGCTCCAACTATGAGAGTAAATCGTGTAGTAGAGGACAAATCAAGCACCATTATTATATTTGAGTATCCCAAAAATAATTGTAATACCCGAGCATCCTAAAACCTATGCGTCGTTCACTCCCGTCGTTAGAACAAACCCCACCTGATACCACGGATCTGCAAAGCTTTCTACAAAATACAAATCTGTAAACAATAAAAAATAAAATAACTTAATTGAAATGCATTAGTTGTAGCTTAAGCATACCATGACTTATTAGATGAGTGTGCCCTCTGATGCATCCAGATCTACATATGCTTTACTGTTATCGCAATCATCTTTTTGCTTTGTAACTCAATTAAATTTAGCCATGTTTTCGATCGTTGTTCGTTTTTCCATTGAAACACAATTTTTTTTTGTTTATCTCTCCCACTCGTATTGTGTTGCAAGTCAGACATGCAAAACAACTTTTAAACTAAAAATAACAGCTTTAAAACGACTTTAAAAATAAAGCAAAACAGTAAAAAAACTTTAGAAAGATCGTCAAGAGAATAAAAATGTACTCAGGTTTTTCAATTCTTATGTGGCTGTAGGAAAGCCTCAAATTTGATTCAAACTCTAGACTGATAAAAATGTCCAATAATGAAACAACGAAAATTTGTAAAATAATATTAAAAACATGCAAAAAAACTGATTACAGATATCATAAATAGTTTTTCTTTCATTTATTGATCACAAAACGAGTTAAATGCACATCAGAGTGTCTTACGATTATAAATTACAAATCCACATTAGTATTTTTATAGATTTTTTATCAACATTTCAAATCACGCCATGTGATCGAAAATAAGAGTACAAAGCTTCTATGTCAATTCTCTAGAAATCATGTTCTAAGACCTCGTGCTATATCCTAAATTTTGATCAATCAATTATTTAAAAAATCAAAAGAGTAAAAACCTAAAGGGCATCCACGAACATGAAACTCTATGTCAAAAACTAAGGCATATTTGTTTACATGGATGAATGAATGGCGATTAAAGTGGTTACCTCCATTAAGTAGAGGCACAGTCGTGCATTTTCACGAGAAATTTGTAGAGTTCGCAGTACTGCCGCTCATATCCTTCGAATACCTCACGCATTTTGTCGATCTCTATGCTTCAACCCGATAAACAGCTCAAACTACGATTCATCAGGATCTTTGCTTAAAATTGTTATTACATGTTGCCTACCTTTTATGTATTATCCCTTGCAAGTTCTGATACAAAATTGCTGCTCTAACCTTCAAGGAATATCGTCAAACAATTCACATGCAAAGTCTGATCTTGCTAATACAGAGTTTCAGTATGATTGTATGCTTGATAAATGATAAAAGAAGACTCCAAATGCTTGCAATTCCAAACTACAATGTCTAAGCTATCATCTAGATGCATAAATGAATTACTTTGATCATTTACAACACATCATATATGATTTCTAAATGAAAAACATGCACTTTTAGCTTGTATACATTCTATCAAACAATTGCCATGCATACTTTCAGCTGATATAAATGATACTTAAATGCACAATGACAACTATGTAAGACTCCCAATTTCTGATATCTTTATTGAAATGCAATCTCCCTTCAATAGTAGCTATGAGAATGCCAAGACTCTTGGCTTGCAATTACAACATCAAATCTGATATACAAGAGCAACATGCCAAACTACATGAAGGATCAATGTAACTACTCCTATTTCAATGCCATGAAGTGCTGATGAAATCTGCAATAAATGCTAGCATGAAATAGTGAAACAAATGCAAATTACATCAAGTGGGAACCTGGAGATTACTGGTTGCTTGCACAAAGATGTTAGATTCTCCTTACTACTAATAGATTTTCCTCCCAAACCCTGGCACCTAGCTGCCTTATCATCTAACAATGCTCCACAAATTTTCTTTGAATGTATTTCTTCTTCTTTGTTGGAAATTGCCCCTTTGACCTAGCCGCCCCTACTATTGGGTAACAAACCTCAGTAAAAAATTATTGTCTCCTTAAACCACCTTTAAATATCATCTAGAATCATCTTACAACCTGCCTTCAGTCAAGTGCTGCAAGCACCAAGAGGAATCGATGCCAAAGGATGATGCAATGTGCAAAAGTCGTGGCTTTATGTAGACTGAGATTTTTAATACAAAAATCAGATTCTTCAATGCAAGTTGACGTCCCTAAATGCCAAATGAGTGAAGACTAAAAATCGATTCTTTGACAAGCCAAAATGATGAAGACCTTAACACCAAAATTGTCTCCAACAATACACTAATCGAATACCATCAAAACTTGGCCAAAGGCCACAAAGTTTTCCAATGAAGCCCAAATTGAACTCCTGAGATAAAGCCCAGAACCAGCGATAATTCAGAGGATATTTCACAACCTCAAAATTGCATTACCAATTGAGAGGTTTTCGTTCTCAATGGCCAACTGAAACAACTGCAAAAACCCTTGGCTCCACAACTGAAAATATCAAGCAATATTCAAATTTGGATGATTAGAAGCTTAGGCAACCCCTCTATTTATTCTTTTTCTCCAGCCCTTCATGAAGCTTCTAGAACATTATTTTATTTAAGTTAATTTTAATAATATAATATTTTATTAAGTCACTTTATTAAATTAATTAAATATAAAGTTACCTTTTAATTTTAATTTATTTGATAACTTTATAGATAATTAACTTAATAATTTTTAATTAAAATAATCAACTAAGTTATCCACAAGAAAAATTATTAATTTGGACAACTTAATTAATTAAATTAATTAAATCAATCTATCTCCAAAACGGGGACATTACATTTTGTCACAGTTGAGGGGAGATAAGGGAGATAAGAGGAAAACAACAGGGCATAATCCGAAGAATGTTTGAATTTCATTGAAAGGGAGGAGCAAAAGTAGTCTACATACAATGAATGTAGTTATCGCCAACTGCATGCCATTTGAACGTCAAAATAAATACAGGGAATACAAATGTACTCAAGTTTTTCATTCCATTATGTGAGTGTAGGAAGCCTCTCGGCTTAATAATTGAAAAAATTAATAAAAAATAATTGCACATGAAAATAGAAAGTGGATTTTTGTTTTTCTTTCACAGATTTGACCACCTATATGTTGTGTTGCCATTGTAGAGTTATGTTTATCGACATAACAAAACCTTTAATTTAATAGTTTATGTAATTTGGTTGTAAAAAATGAAACTTTAATATCTCAAAAACCTGGAGGTGGGTTGACGCGAAAACTGGCCACATTCATCATGACATCATCAAGATCATCATTATAAAATAGATTTGCATGAACTTTCACATTTTTTTAAATTTAATTGTTTTCATGATTTTTGCCAACACCCATAGTCAATTTCAGGTACAAATAGAACAATGCATAATCATTCTTTGATTTGGTACTGGATATGGATTTTGACGTCACCAAGCTTTTTCAATCAAGTGGGATTGTATTTTTTTGAGATAGGTTCGATAAACTATACCAGTGGGATGTGGCATAAGGTTTTCGGATGACAACTTGACTATTACAAATCAACCTAATAATGAGTTCAAAGCAAAAGTTTAAAAAATGAGCTAGTAAAAAATGAGGGTAACACTATAATATAGGAGCATCCATAGGTTTAAGAGAAATTTTGCATCACCCAAAAAAAGTTATATTTTATTTTCATTTTGATTTGGCAAATACCCATGAAGATTATTTCCTCTAAAAGTCCTAAAGAATGGTCTAGAACATTAAAAATTTCCAAAAGGGATAAAAATAAAAAGGTATCTATTTTTAGAAAGTTTGTATATGAGCACATGCAAACTTGAAATTTTACTCAAAGCTCAAAAATTGAAAAATGAACACTGTGGAAGAGTTTCAAGCCTTGAGGTTATGTCTAGATGTGAAGTTATTAAAGATTTAAGTTTTCAAAATCTTTTAAAAACTTTAAAATGGAGTTTTGAGGCTTCAATCGATGGAATAAAGTCCCAAAAGTTGGGGAAATTGGATAAATCAAATTTCAAGGGTATAGAGAATTTTGAGCACTATAGTTTAAAAAATAGCTCAATTGATTGCCTAGATCAAAATTTATGACTCTTAGTAGTTGATTTATTTTTTTATGATGGGAGTTACATTTTCCAACACATGCTAGGAGGCACCTAAGTGTATTTGTGACATTTTTTTGAAATTTCCAAAGTGAGGAAAAGGTAGTAGAGAGTGGTAGGTTGTAAGCAAGAAGGGAGATGAAAAGGCAAGATCAAATTTGAAGCTGACAAAAGGTAGAAGGCTCAAGAAGAAGGGATTGAAGTTGTAATATGTTGTAGTTTATTAAATTAGTTTATTAAGAATTTAATCCTCTATTTTATGTTAAATTTATTGTAATATAATTAGTGATCATTTTCAATGAATGAATTTATATTTTAATGTGTTAAACGTCTATTATGAGTGTGTTGTTTGAGCTAACCCTTATAAATAGGTATCATAGTCGGTGTATATTGGGTTTGTAGATAGATCACCAAATAGTGAGGTAGTCTACACTGGGACCTTGAGGTTGTGCGTTTGAAAGTGTAAGAAAAATTGTCACTTTGAGGCAACTTTGCACTAAGAAGTTTTATAGCAAGAAAAGATAAATATAAAATATCGCCACGAAGAATTCATGGTGGTAGAAATGTTGTAGAGACAAAAGAAGGGTTTAGGGCTTTGTAAAGGTAGATCAATGCAATCCAAGAGGAGCTAAAAATGGGTTTTGAATCAAGAATGAGATATAAAAGTGAAGATGAAGATGATGTTGCCCATGTTGATGCACACATTGAAGAAGATGATGGAGAAGAGGAACCTAATCAAGTTACAATGTTTAAGGCCATAAAAATTTGGAAAAAGGCCAAATATAGATATGTAGACATATTCAAGTAGTTTCCATCCCGAAGAATCAATAGATTGGCTAAAATGATATGGAAGAATATTTTATATATGAAGAAACAAATGATCTTGAGAGGGTCATATTTATGAAGACTAAGCTCAAAGGTCATGTTGGAATTTGGTGGAAGGAAGTATTGTTAGAGAGAAATCGAAGGGGAAAAGAGAAGATCACTAGATGGGATATGATGGTGGATAATTTGAAGAGAAAAAATATTTTGGTATATTATGAGTTGGAACTCTTAAAGAAGATGCAAATTTTGAGGTAGATGGCTAGAAATTCAAAGAATACACTGAAGAGTTTTACAAAGTTATTATCAAAATAAGTCACATAAAGGCTAATAAAGAAAAGGTAGCTAGGTATATTTAATGGATTAAAACCTAGTATCCAAGAAGAGTTAAGCTTGGTTATATTAAAAACTATTGCATATGCATATCAATTTGTAAAGGAGCTAGAATAAAAGTTGAACAAAATATTTGAGAGAAATAAAAGAGGAAGAAGTCATGGTGGAAGAATAGGAGGAAAATCATATGGAGGTCATCCAAAACATGATGTGAAAAAGTAAAATTATTATGCAAGCACCATAAAAATAATAGATGTGAGAACAAATACCACCTTGGAGACCAAAATGATGGATATCAAAAAGGATTTAGATAAATATTTGGAAGAGGAACTAGAAGAGGAGCATTTAGAGGAACATATTTCAAATGTGTTGAAGAATGACATAGAGCTTATGACTTCCAATGAAATCAAGGAGGACCAAATAGAAGACCAAAAGGTAATGTTGGAGTTGTCTATGTACATGAGGAGACTAAATCTGAACATTTAGAAGAAGCTGAAAGAGGAGACACCCAAGTGTCATCATAAGAGCCTTGTTAAAGGAGGAAGAAAAGGAAGAACCGATCCAAAGAAAAAGTTTTTTCAAGACAAAATATAATTTAGGAGGCAAGTGTTGTAATGTAATCATTGATACTGGAAGTACATATAATCTAGTTTTTGAAGAGATGGTTACAAAATTAAATTTGTAAAGATTAGAGCATCCACATCCATATGAGATTTCTTGGTTGCAAAAAGAACATAAGGATTTGGTTAATGAATATTGTTTAGAAAGTTTAACATTGGAGATCATAATGATGAAGTGTTATGTGATAGTACGCCAATGGATGCAGCAACATGTCACTTTTTGTTGGGAATGTTGTGGTAGTATGAAATGTGTGTTATCCATGATGGTCATGCTAACACCCACTCTTTGACAAAAGATGGAGCAAGATATAAGTTGAAACTCGCGAGAGAAGTTTTAGGAAAAGGTGTGTTGTCCACCTTGCATAATGTTATAATGTAATATTTTATTATTATGCAGTGCACCTAGGGGATCTAGGGATGTGTGCATCACATGGGGTTAGCATTATTGGGATCACTTTATGTATTATATGTAATATTGGATTAAATTTTAATGAGGGGTTGCATATTGGGATAATATTTAATATTGGGAAAAATAGTACCAAAAAGTAAAAGTAGGGGTTAATGGTTTTGTAAGCTTATGGTATTAGTTACATGGTTTTATGTAACACCACTTGGTGGTTTTGTGTGAGCTTGTTTCTATATTTAAGCAAGTACATGGGTAGTTGTATAACATTGGATAATTGGTCATTTTTGGCTAAGGGGTTGGGACCATCTCTTGTTAGCATTTGTGAGGTTTGAAGCATGGTATGGGATGTGTGGTTACATGCTCGTTCATATGGGGTGCTTGTAGAGGGCTTGATGTTTCAAAAGTGTTCGTGGAGAACTCTAAAGATGTGTTGTAAACTTTATTGTTGAATAATACATGATTGATAGATTTTTTTAGGCTTTTTCCAGGGTATATCTCATGTCATATTTGATGGTATGTTTTCTATTCCTTCGCATATTGATTTTGAATACTTGTTTGCATAGATTTTTTTATTTGGGTTATGTGGAAATTATCTTGGGTGGATGCATATTTCCTTTCATTTGGTATCGAAGCTATGGTTGTGATTTGTATAACCCTTGTTGGAGTAGATTCGGTGTATAGTTGAATCTAGGGCTTGTAAGGAAAGAATGAATACATTACAAGGTATGAGGGTTTTGTGTAGGTTGTTTTTGTAGATTTTGGGTTTTGAGGTTGCAGATCCATGGTTATTTTTTGTAGATTTGGATTTATTAATCCTTGTTGGAAAAAGGGTTTTTTTTTATGGATGTTCACTATGAATGTTTTATAGGGGAAATGTTTTAGATGAGCAATTGAGACAAAACATACCTCACCATTGGATCCAAGAGGCTCGAGAGATAAAGTTTAACATAAAATAAGGCCTAGATTTTGGTTATTGTAAAAAATGAAAATATTTTTTACTCCCAACCTAGTTGTATGACCATCTAAGAAGGCGTTGTGACAAAAAAGTACCTACAACTTAAAAAAATTAAAACTAGATGATTTTTTTTTTAAATTTAAAATATATATAAATGTGGAGGTGGAGCTTGGGTTTGTGGACCCCTTGTACCCATAGTACCTTGCAAAACTGCAGGGTATTGACACCCTTGTAGTATCGCAGGGGTTGTCAGCCCTCGGTTAGTTGGTCGGTTGGCAAGCTATTGCCCTTGGTCTAATAATTGGTCATCAAGATTACTTGAAGCTAGCTCCAATAGCCCCCATAAGCTTAAAAATAAATATCACAAGTTTTTTTAAATTAAAAACAAAAAAATCAAATCTGATTTGAAATTGTTGTCGGGTCTGCCTTGCCTATGGGTGATGTCGCCTAGATTAGTGAGTTACCCAAGGGCCACCAACTTGCCACCTTCATAGCATAATTAGGAAACTTTTTTTTAGAGGGCATAACTTTCACCTTGAGTGTTTGTTTTTCAAATTCTTATAATTGTTGGAAAGGTGGTTCAATGTACTTTGTTGTGGTATTTTTGGTTTTTCCACATTTTGTTGTTTTGATAAAGAAATGCTTTCCAAAATTCAGATGTTCTTTTCAAACTTGGAAAGGTCATAACTTGTGCATACGAAGTTGAATTTTGGACTTCTTATAGTTGACAAAAAGCTTGTCCAAAGAACTACACTTGGGTTAGGTTTGGAGATGTTTTGGTATGATTTATTTGTTGTTATTTCCATCTGAGTTGTTTATGGGTTTTTGTTGACTATGGTGATTTTTTGAGCTTATGGCTATTCATATCTTGGTGATTTGGTGTTTGAGTCATTGCATACTCACATGTTCATATCTAATTACTCTCATTTGACATGGTTATCAATACATTGTTAGATTTTTATGTTGCATTGTTTGGATCTACGAGTTGTGTAATGTTGTAGGTTGTCTACACTTACATGTTGCATATATGTTTTGGATGTGGGTTGTCTATACCCATATATGTTTCAATGTTAGTGTTGATTTAGATTTGTGGCTTGTTTTAGTCACTTATTTTGTTGGTTTGTTTGTCATGTTGAGGTGGAGAAATGGTACTACCAAGTATAGTCATGATGTGGGACCTATGCTTATTGACTATGTGATGCAAAAATGTGTGACACAATGGGAGTTTGTTGATGGTACATTTGGTGGTGATCATGGTGTGATGGATGTTCCTTGTGCTTTAGGGAATTTGGCATGGCATGATTATTTATGCAAGTGCATTGTTGGTGGTGTTAGATTGATTCTTATTTGTTTGTGGTAGTGCATCTTCTTGGTTTGAGGATCATGCTTTTAATTTGCCTCATGGGAGATCTTGGTGTTACAGTTGAGTTATTTGACTGTGTGAGGGAATTTGGTTGATCTTAATTGAGGAGATTGTTATCACGATGCCACGGATAGCTTGATTACACTATTCAGTGGGAGCTTGTGACAATGATGGTTTGGAAATTGTATCTTATTAGTTTTGGAGATCATGGTTTGACTCTTCCCTTTGGGAGCTCTTGTTTTTGAGTTCCTTGATTGTATTATGGTCATAAATGATCTTCATATAGAGGATGGTTGTCATGATTACATAGAGAGCTTGGTATCACAGTTCAGTGGGAGCTTATGGTGATGATGTGGATTCATCACTTTGTGATGGATGATCTTCAACAATGTTTGTTGGTGTCATGGATGGACTTTTGGATCCTATATTCTATGTAATGAGGGTTCATTGAAATCTTGGGTTTCATTGGTAGGAGATGGTTATCTTCACGTGGTTTGGAGATGTTGACATCTTGGTGAGCCATAAAAGACTCTTTAGTATTTGGTTGAGGTGTCATGATTTATCATTCGACATGAGATCCTTGTTTTAATAGGATATTTGTGTATTATTTCGTGATGTACTCTTGATTATGCATTAGATTTTTGGCATGAAAAGGTGCATGATGTGTTCATTGGAGTACATGATCTTGTTTTGAGGAGATATGAGATCATGATGTCATGGTTGAGTTCCTAATTTAGAGACTGGGGCTCTTGACTTTGATCTTAGTTGGTTCTCTTGGTATTGAGTACATTGATCATTTGCTTGGGAGCTTCATGATAGTGTTGTGTTGCATTTGGAGTTTGGCATGGATTGATTAGTTATAAGTGCTTGTGGATACTTGGAGACATAGGTGAGGCTAGGAGATATCTTTGGATCAAAGACCTTTGTTGAGACAATTATTCATTGAGAAGGTTTTAGTTGGAATTCCATGGAGCCTACACCTTGGTTGGATATGGGTTCAACATGGACCTATGAGGATATTGTTCTTAGATGAGTGTTGATGACTTGGATATCTTGGAGGAGCTTTCCCATTCCCCACCCTTGGTCTACTCAATGGTTTATCATCCGAGAGGTATCGCCTATTAATGTTTTTAGATGCATTATGTTCTATGCTTTTTATTCTCATGCATATAGATCTTGAGCTATGATTTTATATTTATGTGGGTTCATTTGAGGGATGTTGACATGTTTATCTCCTTATGCATTGTGAAATTATTCATTGATGTCGAGTTTAAGAGATGTTATTGGGATTATTC
The DNA here is from genome assembly GCA_007115665.2 of Sequoiadendron giganteum. Lineage (NCBI taxonomy): Eukaryota > Viridiplantae > Streptophyta > Pinopsida > Cupressales > Cupressaceae > Sequoiadendron > Sequoiadendron giganteum. Next base: position 630,111,403 of record CM021101.1, read on the forward strand.
CCTTGGTTTGGGAATGGATTGGGTTTGATCTTCCTTTTGGTTTGAGATGCACATACATCTTGGTTATGGTTAGATGTGGATAATTCTATTCTATTTGAGGTTTTATGGAGGAGATCATACTTATCACAACTTATCATTTAGAGGTGTGTGTAGAAGGACATACTATAAGTTTTGATTTGCATGTTCTCTCTTTAGTCTTGTTCTTCTTCCTAGATTTTTGTATTCACATGACATTGGATTTGAGGTCTTTTATGGAGCTATGGTGATCACTATGTTTGTGGTTATGTGTTGTTAATTTTTCTTTGGTGAAGACATGGATGTCCCTTTATATCTTTCCTTTATTGAGTGTGAATAACTTGGGAGAGCTATGGAGACTTGTTGTGAGAGATGTATTGCAACATATTGGCTTGCATGATTTGCATATATTTGTGGATGTTCCTTGGTACTACTGATATTGGTTACACTTATATGTGACTCTATTGGTGGATCTTTAGATGCCTTGATCATTTTAAGATTTGACATTACCCATGCAATGGGAATTCCTAGATACATGTTTGGAACTTGGAACTTGTGATTGCATGTTATGAGTTGTATATGTTGATGGTGCATGAGGTTTACTTATTATGATTTGCATACCTTTGAGGTATGTATAATTAGATGTATTAAAATTTACTATGAGCACTATTTCAGCTACGGTGATTATATCTTGGCAACTACTTATACATACTTGTTACCTTTGGATCGAGTGTTTATGTTGTTGGGACATTGGTTTAAGGTAGGACTTATACTTCTATGTGATAGTTAGCATGACATCTCTTTGCATGGCTTCTTATCTTTATGCATTGGCATGATGGAGGATGAGAGCATTCATGCTCGAGATGGTAGTCACCTTGATTCTTGTTGCAGGTGTCTTGATGGAGCACATGGACCACTTTGATTCCTTGATGGTATATATGGTTATGGGGTTTATTCTCTTGTTCATGTTTGAGTTTACTTGTTTAACCCTTATGCAATGTATACAACAAGTGAGAGAATATTAGGAAAAAGTTTGTTGTCCACCTTGCATAATCTTATAATATAATATAATATTTCTTATTATGTTTATCTTTATGCATTGGCATGATTGAGGATGAGAGAATTCATGCTTGAGATGGCAGTCACCTTGATTCTTGTTGTGGGTATCTTGATGGAGCACATGGAGCACTTTGATTCCTTGATGGTAAAAATGGCTATGGGGATTATTCCCTTGTTCATGTTTGAGTTTTCTTGTTTACCCCTTATTCAATGTATACAACAAGTGAGAGAATGTTAGGAAAACGTGTCTTGTCCACCTTACATAATCTTATAATATAATATTTATTATTATGTGGTGCACCTAAGGGATCTAGGGATGCATGCATCACATGGGTTTAGCATTCTTGGGGCCACTTTATGTGTTGTATGTAATATTGGATTAAATATTTAATGTGGGGTTACACATTGGGATAATATTTAATATTGGGAAAACTTAGTACCAAAAAGTAAATGTGGAGGTTAATGGTTTTGTAAGCTCATGATATTAGTCATATGGTTTTATGTAATACCATTTGGCGGTTTTGTGTGAGCTTTCTTCTATAAAAGCAAGCACATGGGTATTTGTCTAAGGTTGGCTAATTGGTCATTTTTGGCTAAGGGGTTGAGAGCATCTCTTGTTAGTATTTGTGAGGTTTGAAGCATGGCATGCGATGTGTGGTTACATGCTTGTTCACACAAAGTGCTTAGAGAGGGCTTGATGTTTCAAAGGTGTTCATGGTGAACTCTGAAGATGTATTGTAATCTTTATTACTGAATAATACATGAGTGATGAATGCTTTTGGAGGCTGGGTTTTTTCCCTCTTGAAGGCTTTCCCAATGTATATCTTGTATCATCTTTGATGGTCTGTTGTCTATTCTTTTGTATATGAATTATGAATACTTTTTTTCATAGATTTCTCTATTTGGGTTATGTGGAAATTATCTTGGGTGAATGCATATTTCCTTTCAAAAAGCAAAAGAAAAGGTATGTAGTAATGCTAGAATTTATATTTTAGATGGTAGATTTTTTTTGGATGAAATGAAGAACAAACATATGTGATTTGCTTTGATTCCTAAAATCAACAACTTAGAAAAAGGAGAATATGTACATACATATATTTTTAATTTTTTGGAAGAATTCCAAGATATAGTTTCAAACAATGTACTAGAAGGTTTTCTACCAATAAGATGTATAAACCATTAGATGGAACTGATACCAATATCTAGTTTTCCTAACAAGGTAGCCCATATATGATGCTTTTATAGAATGAAGAGTTTAAAAGACAAGTTTAGGGATTAAATTGAGAGAGGGGATAGTTAGAGAGAGTTTGAGTCTATGTAGTACCTATAATACCAACACTCAAGAAGGATGGAAAATGGAGGATGTGTATTGATTCCATATCCAACAAAAAAATCACAATCAAGTACAAATTTCTTTTGCCAAGGTTGGATGATATCATGGATTGCCTTAGTGGAGCAAGGTACTTCACAAAGATAGATTTGAAAAGTGGGTGTCATTAGATTAGGATATAGTAAGAATATGAGAAAAAGACAACATTCAAGAAAAAAGAAGGATTGTATGAGTGGTTGGTAACACCATTTGAACTAACCTATACACCAAGTACTTTCACAAGGCTTGTGAATAAGTACTCAAGGAATATTTGGGTAAGTTTTTTAATTGTTTACTTGGATGATATTCTAATTTTTTTAATTATCTTATTCGAAGGAATATTTGATGTGTTTGTAGAATTTTTGAGAGGTTGAGAGAAGATAAATTGTTGATAAATTTGAAGAAATGTAGCTTTATGAAGGAGTTAGTGTATTGGGATTTATAATTTTTTAGCTCAAGGTGTTAAGATGTATTTAGAGAAAGTATGAATTGTCGTAGAATGACCCAGTTTGAGGAGTATTATTGAGTTAAGTGTTGTAAAATATTGTCATTGATGTCATTTTTTTTATAAGTATTTCTTGCTTATTGTGGTATGTTCATGTCTATTCATAGCCTGGGTGTGTTTTTTGCATTCGAAAATGGTGGTTTAATCTTCTTTCAATTGCATTAGTGTTAGGCTTTCATGCTCTACTAAGGGTTTTTGCCCTAATTCTTCTAAACCCTAAGTGTTTTGTTTGGATGTGCACTTTATCTTCTATTTTTTCATTGACTTTCCCTAGGTTGTTTAAGTTATTGGTTAAGCCCCTAGGCATTGTTGGTTTACTGGCCTCATGCATTGCCTACCTCGGTTTGAAAACATTTTTCCTAGGTCTAAAGTCCTTAATTTAGCGATGATGTTTTGATGAAATTAGTGGGACAAATGGCACACTTATTCTCATCCGCAAGAGAAATGAAATGCCTCATTTTTGGGCTTTGGTTACACAAAATGGTGAGAAGTGACAGTTTTCCATGAGCTCACACAAAGAGAGAGAAGACAGAAAGAAAGTCCCATGGAAGTGCAGGTAGGTGACACATATAAAAGGTGGTTCCAAAAGGAAAGTATGTTGTGTGGATGCAACACATGTCATATGTCCATTTATCCATGGAAGGTTATGGTGGGTCCCATTTCTAGATGTGTGGTGTTGCGGGAGGTTGACATGTGGCAATTTACCATATGCTCGCAAGCAAAAAGTTGTGTGGTGTTACAAGAGGTTGAAATGTGGTAGTTTTCCACATGCTTGCAAGAAAAAAGGAAAGAAAAATTTGTGCAGTGTTGCAGGATGTCGACATGTGGTAGTGTTCTACGTTCCCACAAATACAAAGGAAAGAAAGGAAAAATTAATGCGATGTAGTGAGAGGTTGACATGTGTCTAGGATGACTTGTCAATGTTAGATTGGATGACTACCACATGTCTGCAGAGAAGAGAGAGAAGGTTGTGCAAAAGATCGAAATGTTGACACATGGCTGTGTTCTTCTTGTCCATTAGAAGAAAGTGAAAGAGGAGAGAACACTATGAGGGCTGAAAATGCTGGCACATGGTCATATTCTACTTGTCCGTAAGAAGAAAGGGAAAGAGGAGAGAGAACACCGTGGAGGCATGGAATGTTCACATATGGCCACGTTCTGCTTGTTCATGAGAAGAAAAGGAACGATGAGAGAAAGTATTGTAGGGGCATGAAATACTGACACGTGTCCAAGACTTTTCAATGATAGATCTATGGATTTGCAAAAATTGACACGTGTTCATGGTGATGTATGTTGAGAGACTTTTCAACATGGTATCTACATTCCCATTGGTTGCAAAATATTCACCTGTCATAGGTATCTCGATTTAAATGTGCACCATCTGTTTTTGCTCGTGAAGATTGAAAATCAATGACTCTAATTCAAACGTGCCTAATAGCTAGCTCCTGGTTCTAAATTTGAACTGCATAGGCCGACATGGTTGACATTGTTAAGAATTTCTACAGGCCGATTTGCTTTACACCAAACGTGTTAGTTTTTGGTCCTAGCTAACATTGCAATATATTTTATCAAACTAGATTAGTATTTAAGGAAATTGCTTCGAGTTGTTGAGTGTGAGAGTAATAGTACAACCTCTAAGTTTATACATGGTTTTGTGATCTATTCAAGCACTTCATGTTGAATCTTTTAGGGAAGATAATATTTGTGTGATGCAAAGAAGTGTATGTATGTGAGGCCAAGAAATTGACAAAGCATAATTGCAATATCTCTCTATAAGCTTCATGAAAGCAATCTATCTGTAAATTTCTCTATAATCATCTGTGGTGAACTCTATGGTTGGTGCCACAACTCATATGAGGTTGGTGCTCTGTGTTGTGAGGTTAGTGCATCTCAATAGGTTGATGCTTATCAACTTGTCTTGGGGATTGGTGTTTCTCGTAGGTTGGTTCCTGCAAATTTATTGTAATATTTGAATTTCATTATGAGGTTGGATTTGGATAATAGATCCAAGCAACTCTTCTCACCGTGGTTTTTCCCTTCAGGGTTTCCACATAAATTTGGTGTTGTCTTATGTGATTGTGTTCATTGTTATTTCTGATGATTCATTGGTGCATTGAATAAAGTTACAATTTAATGATATTCTGATTCACCTCTCTCTCAATATACTTGTGTGTTCAATAGTAAGATCATTTCATGGATTGGATAGTTTTAATAAAAGTTCATTAAGGATTTTAGCAGCATATGTGCACTCTTAAGTAAAACAATGAGAGGAGACATACAATAATTTAAATGGATTATACCAGTAGCCAAGAGTTTTAATTTATTGAAACAAAAAGTTACCTATTTTAACATTTCCATATTTTAACAAGGTATTCCATGTAGATTGTGATATAAGTGGTAGTGCCACAAGAGTAGTGTTAAGTAAAGAAGGAAGGTCCATCACATATTTTAGTGAAAAACTCAATGATGTTTGGAAGATGTATTATGTTTACGATCAAGAATTTTAGACTATTTATCAAGTAGTAAAGAAATAGAGACAATAGATTTTGCCAAAGGAATTTTTTTTGTACACTAATCATCAAGCCTTACAGTATTTGAATATCATGTGAAGTTAAATCAAAGACATCTAAAATGGGGTGAATTTTTACAAAGTTACACATTTGTGTTGAAACATAAAAGTGGGGAGTCTAGCAGAGTTGTAGATTCCTTTAGGAGGAGGCAAAGTTTATCGGTAAATATGAGAGTTGAGGTTGTCATGAGTGAAAATTTGATAAAAGAAAAGCACAACAGAGGATTATTAGGATATTTTGGGAGAGATAAGTCAATTTCCTTAGTAAGTGAGAGTTCTATTATTGATCACAATTATATAAGAATGTTAAAAGGTTTGTATAGAGTTGTAGGGTATGCCATATGGCTAAGGGAAAGAGTCAAAATATTAGTTTATATTAACCTTTACCTATATTTGAAAGACCATGGGAGGACATTGGTATGGATTTTATATTTGGTTTACCAAGAACTAAGAGAGGTCATGATTTCATTTTTGTAGTGGTTGATAGATTTTTCAAGATGACACATTTCATTCCTTTCTAGAAAATAAAAGACCTAGTTCATATTGCAAAGATATTTTTCAAGGAAGTGGTTAGACTTCATGGTATACCCAAGAGCATAGTTTCAAATAGAGATACAAAATTTATAGGATATTTTTGAAGGACATCGAGGAAGAAGTTGAAGGCAAATTTGAAGTTGAGTTTTGCACATCATCCACAAATTGATGGCCAAACATAAGTTTGGGCAGCCTGCTAAGTTGTTTGATAGGCGAAAAGTTAAAGGGACAAGACTTGATTCCACCACAGGTTGAATTTGCATACAACAACTCAATTAACAAGAGTACAATTAAATCACCCTTCTAGATTATACATGGGAGTAGTCTAAGAAATGTTTTAGAATTGAGGAAGATGGATAAGGAGGAGAAGGGAAGTGTAGATGCAAAATATTTTGTAGAACACATGAAGAATCTTGCCATCTTGAATTTTTTGAGGATAGAATTCCCTCACCATCTAATCAAGAGGGTAGTGATTATTTTGTCTAAAAGGAGATCATCTCTTTGGACGATACTAACCATTCTTTTATGTATTGTATGATGAACACCAACAACTTGGGCTTTCAAGGCTACAAGGCTACCTTTCATGTCTCCAAAGCACAAGAAGAGGGCAATTGTTTAGTGAAATGACATTTCAAGATTGATCCCATGTGAACATTCTAAAGAATTTAAGATTGATAGCCTTTGTTTACATATTTTTATATTTTATTTAGTTTTATCTTACTTTTGGAAGCATTTGCATCATTCCTAATACAACCTAAAAATTATAATCATATCCCTAGAATTAAAAAAGAATATTGGTTTTTCTACACCTTTTAAACCCTCTTGAAACTAAAATAGTTTAGGTCACATGTCAAAAGTAACCGAGTTTATTCTTAGTATCGTGAATGGATTTGTTAATTTGATTTACAAGTTAATTTTTGAATTCACGTCTTCTATGGATGCCATTTGATATTTGTTTTTAAGTGAAAAACACTTAGTTCTTAGTCTTCTGAATGGATTTGTTAATTTGATTTACAAGTTAATTTTTGAATTCACGTCTTCTATGAATGCCATTTGATATTTATTTTTAAGTGAAAAACACTTAAAATTTTGAATTATATCCCCATCTACAAGTTATGTTCATGTCATAATATCATTACTCTTCTAAAAAATAAAGCTACAAATTTAATATTCTACACAAAATAAAATAAAATTATTCACTATTTTCAAATATTATTTTATATACAAAATTGATAAATAAAATTAGTCTATACAAATATAATTATAATCTTTAAATTATTAACTTGCATATAATTTTGTAGGACATAACCATTGCAACTCGTTTCAATGAAATTTCCAAAGAGCTTGAAGGCCCCGCCCGCGTTTCGAACACGTAACCTCTTTTGTATTGAGTGTAACCCTTTATACAAGTAAATTTGAATTAATATTTTTTCTCTTCGCAATAATATCAATTAAATTCATAACAATCGGACGGCTGGGAGTAAACAATCTTTTGCATTCTAGCCCTTTCTTATATTTCGCATTTGGTACCGCCATTTACTTTTTATTTAAAGCTTTTAAGGTTTTTCATCTCTTCGGGAAAAGTTTTAGAAGAAAACAGAGTTAAGGGTGTAAGCATTTTTCTGTAACAATGTCGCTGCGTGTGTTGAATCCAAATGCGGAGATCCTGAACAAATCCGCAGCTTTGTACATGAACATCAATGCCGCCAAGGGCTTGCAAGACGTTCTTAAGACCAATCTCGGCCCCAAGGGTACCATTAAAATGTATGTTTTATTTCCTTACATTCCTGTTTTAGCAAGGCTTATCTGATCCATATAAAGTTTCCTAAGCAGTATATGCAAACATTTTAAAGCCCTCGTAAACCTTTTAAATATTTTTTTCAAAGATTTTTCAAAACATTTTGATGTTACTTCACTGGCATCTACAAGCATTCTGCAAAACTTTCTTTGCTTTTCCTGTGGATGGCCGCAGCTGCTTATGTTTAACTAATGTCTAAAACCCTAAGTTACGGCAAGCGGTCTGCAAAACCTCCTCCGTTTGCTCGATGGATTTTCGCAGCTACTTGTGTTTACCTAAGGTGTGAAAACCTAAATTTGTTTTATTCCAGATTGGACTGGATTTCTTTTACTTGTAACTCAGGGTCCTGGACATAGAGTATGGCCTGTGTTATTTTGTGTGTGGGGGTGAGTTGCTGGCTTGCGTTGTTGAACTCGGGCTGATCACTTATAACTGTATCCGCTTTTCTATACTTCTTATTATCTCTTAAACCTTTTTCGATGGAGAGAGTAAGTTGGAGTTAGATTACATAATTCATGGTCTCAATTGGCTCTTTTCCAATAAGGAGAGGAAGCCACTGGTAGAGCACATACTCCATAACCTTACATGACCCTCCTTTGATAAATGATGGGAAGTTGAAGGCACAACACTACGTTACTCAACCCTTTTCGGCAAGGAGAGGATGTTAAAAGTAGAGGCACATACTCCACAACCCGACTTAAATATTTCTTGATAAAGGGGGGAGGTCAAAGGTAGAGTATCCTAAAATCAAGTGCAGGATGAGTCGTTTGCTTATGGGTAGGTTTAGACCATAAGAGAAGAGGTTGAGGTACTTTGAGCATTCTGCGTAACCTCAATGACATGTCTTTAGGTTGTTGGACCCCTTCCTGCAGTATAAAAATTCGAACTGTGTATCACTCTGATTTATAGGTCACTTAACTTTGAGCAGGCTGACTTAGACTCCTGGAATTTGTTTGTATTTTTATCAATTCTATGGGCATTGCATAAAGTAGCAGTTTGTGATGTGTCCTGACTGAGGGTTACCAGGAAAAGAAGTCAATTACTTTGATGGATATAGTTTTTCCAATATTGTTTATAATATTTTAAGTATCCGACTCCAAGCAGTATCATTTATTGAACTGCACTCTAAAACAGTGCTGCTTGATGATGATTGATTTTTGTAATTAAAACCACTACATTATGTTTCTTGATAAATGGAGGAAGTGAAGGTAGAGTATCCTAAAATCAAGTGCAGGATGAGTCATTTGCTTATGTGTAGGTTTTGAGCAAAAGAGAAGAGTTTGAGGTACTTTGAGCACTCTGCCTAACCTCAATGACATGTCTTTAAGTTGTTGGACCCCTTCCTGCAGTATAAAAATTCGAACTGTGTATCACTCTGATTTATAGGTCACTTAACTTTTGAGCAGGCTGACTTAGACTCTTGGAATTTGTTTGTATTTTCATCAATTCTATGGGCATTGCACAAAGCTAGCAGTTTGTGACATGTGCTGACAGATGGTTACCAGGAAAAGAAGTCAATTACTTTGATGGATATAGTTTTTCCAATATTGTTTATAATATTTTATAGTTGCCGGGAAACTCCATTTTGGGAACATAGACAACGTACCAGTCCCCGTACCCAAAATTTCCAGTGAATCATTTACATATAAAATAGCTGTCTCCTTATTCATTTAACTCACGTACCCTAATTTGATTGGCGTCCCATCCCCGTACCAGTACCAGTAACCTGCGTCTCCCGGCAACTATGTAATATTTTAAGCATCTGACTCCAAGCAGAATCATTTATTGAACTGCACTCTAAAACATTGTTGCTTGATGATGATGGATTTTTGTTATTAAAACCACTACATTAAGTTTCTTGGCTGTTGAAATAGAAGTTGTATTAATTCTCAGATGTGTGATATGTTGTCTTTGATCCAGTTATTTCTATGTGAAAGTTGGCACATACAATTTCAAACTCTTGCCACCGTGAGTATGTCACCTTGCGGAAATTTGAAGGATCAGAATGTCTGGATTGATGAGGTTTTCAGAGAAAATTGTTTTTTTTTTTGACTCATAGTAACTTAGATTAAATCAGTTGTCTTATAAATAGTTCCCAAGTGATACACTGACAAAATGGATACCTGGTGCCCCAATTAGAAGGTTATTTTATTCTCTTACTTATCCAATTATGTTTAGGTCACTTCATGTCGAGGCAGTGGCAGTTATTCTAATATTTACCAATATTTTTCCTTTGGGCGTTTCCCTTAATCTGTATTATAATTTGTTTGACTTGTGAGGCTGATTTGCCTGTGCTGACAAGAATATGCTATAATCTATATTTATAGTGTTTTTAGATATTATTTTCTTCTGATGGCAATCGTTCATTATCTTGTTTGGTTCCCATGAACCCACTGAAAGTGCTTTCCAGGATAGACACTAGATTAGAAGTGCTTGCATGATGACATGCAACATTTGTAATCAACTCAAAATTCAGCGAATCCCAACATTTGTTCCAATCTTATCACTATGCAGATAATGTTTGCTTTTGGCATAAATTCAAACTGCCATGCTTTACTCATTCTACATCTTCACAGATTCTTGCAATTAGAGTCCTATGCACATATACAGTTCACTGAGCATTACCAGTATTTTCCTTAATTACCAGTGAATTGTGTTGATGTCCATGAATTGGAATCACAAATTGTTATTCTGGTCAACTCTTAGCATTCTTTAACATTTTACCCTAAGAATTCTTAGGTTCTCCATCAAACCATGAATTCTGCTCATATCTACTTAAAGGAAATGCAGTATATTTATTTTGGCCAAGTCTACATCAATGCATTCAAAGTAGCTTTGTTTCACACAGCTGGTTAATTTAATTTAAGTTACTGAGAACATTATTGTTTGGCTGTATAAGATTAATTCTATCAATTCCATGTGTTCTTGGTGTAGACATTTATGGTTTATAACATTATAACCCCATGTTGCATCCTAGATTGCAACCTACTACCACTCCTAGTTCCCTTCTAATTAACCCTTTCATTTTCCCATCACATATGAATTAAATAATCCATTTCCATCCATTTCTAAAATAAATAATCAAAATATTCATTTCATTATCCATTATCCATTTCCAATAAATAAATAAAATCCAAATATCCAAAATACCTTCCTTCATTATTCTTCCTCTATTTTTATCCCATGCACATCTATTTATCCAAATTAAATAAAAAATAAAGATTATTATCCTCACCCACTATTAAATCTCTTGACTATTTTTAGTCAGTGAGGATTTCCCATGTAATGTCTCCATTTTATGTTTTCCTTATTTTTCTTTAACAATAAAATCTAACTCACAATTATGTTGATGTTAATGCAGCGTCGGTCTTCACTAGTACATGGGCCGACCTTATAATTAAGTTATACAATGTACTTATTCTGGCCGACCTTATTTATTATTAAATGTTTATCAAAAGGCCGACCTATATGAAGAGGCGCCAAGAAGGTATATATACAAGGTCACCTTTTTGATGTTAACATATATTCGAATACACAAAAGAAAGTTCGCTATTTTGGCAGAGCAGAATTCGCAGTCATAGAAGAAGCTCATACTTGGATTCGCATACATAGAAGAAGTTCATACTTGAACAGCAGATCATCTTTTGTAGCAGCAGACCGATTTCAAGGAGAAACATATTCATTTGTATCCTTGCATCTAAGAGAGATGCTATCATTCATTGTATCAAATTAGGCATTGTGTTGGGCCTGAGCTCAAGCAGATTTCTGCTCTTATTCCTTCAATATATAAGAGATATATTTGCTGGGTTTTTCTCCCTCAAGAGGAGGGTTTTCCCAGGGTATCTTGTTGTGTTCATTGTCTTATGTGTTGCATTTCTTTTATTCAATTGATTAAATAATCTGATCTAAGAAACACTAACATGGTATCAGAGCGGGTGTGAAAAAGATCGTGATCAGATTTAGTTCGCAACACTTATTCTTTTTCAGTCTATCTTCCAAATTTCTCAAGATGGTGAACGGTCTGAAAATCGAGGATAGACTCGAAGGGATCTCGAACTACATATCATGGAGATTCAGGTTCATGCTAACCTTGGAAGAGAATGATTTGGCTGAGTTTGTGAAAACAAAAGTTCCCGAACCTGAGGGGGAAGAAGAGAAGCTGCAATGGAGGAAGAAAGACACTAGGGCAAAGAAAGCATTGGTTGATTCCGTCAAAGATCATATTGTACCAATTATCTTCAAGTTGGATACAGCAAGAGAGATGTTTACAACCTTGGAAGAGATGTACGAAATCAACAACACCAGTCGTGCCCTTGCTCTGAAGCAACAACTTCATCATGTGAAAATGGAGAAAGGAGAATCTGTTATTACATACTTCATGAGGATTTCAGAGATAAAAGATCAGCTCTCCACTATTGGACACATGATTGATGATAAAGAACTGACTATGCTTGCTCTCAATGGTCTTCCGCTTTCATGGGAGGCATTCATCCAAGGAATCAGTGCAAGATCCGAACTTCCTAAGTTTGATCGATTGAGGATTGATTGCATTCAAGAAGAGTCAAGACTAACAGCAAGGGGGATTGGTCAAAGCTCAAAGAATGAAGAATTACAAGTTCTTACCTCTCATTCATCAAACAAAGGAAAAGGCCTTAAGAAAGGATTCTTCAAAAGGAATCGAGAAGATGGAAATGATGATGCTCCTACCTTCAAAAGAAAACGAGACATGTCCAAGATTCAATGTTTTCGTTGTGATAAGTATGGTCACTTTGCGAGGGTGTGCCCTCAACGACCTAAGCTTCAAGTTGCCACTGCAGATGTTGAAGAAGTCACTCCACAAAAGGACTCCAGTAATTATCTATTTTATTCAGCCTTGTCTAGCAATGTTTCTACGGACTCTTACACTTGGTTGATTGACAGTGGTGCTTCTAGACACATCACCGGATTCAGAAGTCACCTTTCAAACTTAATGGAAAGCAACTCTAGTGATCAAGTTGTTATTGGAGATGATGCTAGATATTCTGTAAAAGGGTTTGGAAATTCCACTCTTCACTTGGATTCTGGAATTTCTTTGGAATTGAATGATGTACTGTTCGTACCAGGGATAAAGAGGAACCTTGTTTCAATTTCAGCATTAGAAGACAAAGGTTATCAAGTTGCCTTCTCTAAAGGGAAAGTTCTTATATGGGCAAAGAACTCCAGCTTCAAATCTGCTCAAGTGATTGGAGTTAGACATGAATGTCTCTACATGCTGTGCACTCGTCCTCTTCAAGCACTTGTGCATAACAGTACCAGCATGTGTGAACTTTGGCATCGAAGATTGGCTCACATTCACTTTCGTGCTCTACCTATCATGGAGAAGATGGTCACCGGTCTTCCGAAATTCGATCAAGAACATGAAGGTACTTGCAAGGGATGTGCCCTAGGCAAGAACACAAAAGGTATGTTCCATTCCAGTGAAAGTAGATCTAAATGTATTCTTGATCTCATTCATTCTGATTTATGTGGTCCAATGTCTATTGCATCATCTAGTGGTTTCTTGTATTATATTATTTTCATTGATGATTACTCTAGAAAGACTTGGATTTATTTCTTGAGATCGAAAGAATCAGAAGAAGTATTAGTAAGATTCAGAGAATTCAAAGCGCAGATTGAAAATCTGTCTGGGAAGAAGATCAAAGTATTAAGATCTGATAATGGTGGAGAATACACTTCTGGCACTTTTCGAGACTTTTGTATTGAAGCAGGGATTAAGAGGGAGTTCAGTGTTCCCTATAATCCACAACAAAATGGTATTGCTGAAAGGAAGAATAGGTCTATTGTGGAAGCAGTGAAAGCTATGATCCATGATCAAGACTTACAAATCTCTTTTTGGGCTGAAGCATCAAGAACAGCCGTCTATGTTCAAAACAGGAGTCCCCACAAGATCTTAGAGAATAAAACTCCTGAAGAAGCATTCTCAGGCGTGAAGCCTGAAGTTAGTCATTTGAGGATCTTTGGCTGTCCAGTCTATGTTCATATTCCAAAGGAAAAGAGAACAAAGCTAGAACCTTCTGGGAAGAAAGGAATTCTTGTAGGCTACAGTGAGACATCAAAAGCTTACAGGATCTACATTCCAGGACAGAAGTCTATTGAGATTAGTAGAGACGTCACATTTGAGGAAGATGTTGCTTATAGAAAGTCCAAAGGCACTCCGATGGAGGTCGATGAAGAAGAACCTCCTCAAGATATGGAAGTTGACCATATCCCAGAGAATCTGGAGGAGGATACAGAACCTAAAGAAGATATTGATCCAGCTGAGCCTTTGGATCCTACTGATGGGCCTCTAGACATTGTGATTGGAAAGAAAAGACCCCTTTGGGCTCGCAGGACAATGCAGGAAGCAGAAAGGTTTGTAGCTCCAAGAGGAACCTTTAGAGAAAGCAAGAGACCTCACAAGTTCTCTAGCTATGTTGCCTTGATGAGTCAGATTATTGAGTCAGAGCCTTCAAATGTTGAAGAAGCTTCTAGTCAACAAGTATGGAAAGATGCCATGATTGAGGAGTATAGTCTATACTTAAGAACAATGTTTGGAATATAGTTCCTAGACCCAAAGACAAATCTGTGGTGTCTTCTAAGTGGCTCTTCAAGATCAAACATGCAGCTGATGGGAGCATTGAGAAACACAAGGCTAGATTTGTGGCTAGAGGGTTCTCACAAAAAGAGGGAGTTGACTATGAAGAAACTTTTGCTCCTGTGGCTCGTTACACGTCTGTTAGAACCATCATTGCTATTGCCGCATCTAGAGGATGGAAGATTCACCAAATGGATGTAAAGACAGCTTTTCTAAATGGCATAATAGAAGAAGAGGTTTACATTGAGCAACCAGAAGGATTTGAGGTACATGAGAAAGAATCTCATGTCTGCAAGTTGAAGAAGGCCTTGTATGGTCTTAAACAAGCTCCTCGTGCTTGGTATGAAAGAATTGATCAGTACCTTTCAAGTTTGGGTTTCTCAAAGAATGATGCAGATTCTAACCTCTACTTCAAGGTAGTAAATGGTGAAGCATTGATTTTAGTGTTATATGTTGATGACTTGATCATTACTGGTGAAGAACATCTAATACTAAAATGCAAGAAGGAATTAGCTTCAGAGTTTGAGATGAAGAATCTAGGTCTTATGCATTACTTTCTTGGCTTAGAAGTTTGGCAAAAGCCAAATGAGATGATTCTAAGTCAAGGCAAGTATACTGTTGACATTCTCAAAAGGTTTGGTATGCTTGACTGCAAACCTATGTCTACACCCATGGAGTCTAATTTAGATAAGTTGAAAGAAGCTGCAGCTAGTTCAGAACCAGTGGATTCTACGATGTATAGACAGTTGATTGGTTCATTGATGTATCTAGTTAACACTAGACCTGATATCTGCTATGCAGTGAGTGCACTTAGCCAGTTTATGTGTGAACCAAAACAAATACATCTTGTAGCAGCTAAACATATCCTGAGATATTTATGTGGCACAATTGGATATGGGTTGAGATATTCTTCAAATGTGGATTTGGAGCTGCATGGTTTTACTGATTCTGATTGGGCAGGATGTGTCTCAGATCGGAAGAGTACTTCTGGTTGTTGCTTCAGTTTGGGGACTGCTATGATCTCCTGGTGTAGCAGGAAACAGTCTTCAGTGGCCTTGAGTACAACTGAAGCAGAGTATATTGCAGCTTGTGTGGCAGCTCGTGAGGCAGTGTGGCTTCGTAAGCTCCTTGCAGGATTGTTTGGTCAATCAATGGAGCCTACTATTATACACTGTGATAATCAAAGCTGTGTGAAGCTTTCTGTCAATCCTGTGTTTCATGACAGAACAAAACATGTTGAGATCAAGTACCACTATATTAGAGATATGGTGCAAAGGAAAGCTATACAGTTGAGGTATATCAGCACTGAAGAGCAAACGGCAGACATTCTCACCAAGCCTCTCGCCAGGATGAAGTTTGTATACTTCCGAGAGAAACTTGGTATGGTGGAGAATACAGCCTTGACTGAGAAAGAGTCTCAGTAATCAGTGATCCTTATTGAGAATGCAACTCTCTGCTGAGTGAGAGTTGAGGTGCAAGCCCTTGTTAATACAATTCTCTGCTGAGAGAGAGTTGAGGTGTAAGTCCTTGATAATGCAATTCTCTGATGAGAGAGAGTTGAGGTGAAAGCCCTTGTTTCCACCCTCTGGGAGAAGCTATGGTGGATGTCATGTGTGTGACTCCATGACAACATCACGTGAGAGAATCCGTGATGAGTTTTTACCATCTATGGGAGTAGCCATAATGGTTAAATATCACGTTGAGGTGATATTTTATTTTGTTTTCATTCTAACATAATGTGTCTTGTGCAGATGGTAGTTCATCCCTAGCTGAGAGGGAGTGTTGATGTTAATGCAGCGTCGGTCTTCACTAGTACATGGGCCGACCTTATAATTAAGTTATACAATGTACTTATTCTGGCCGACTTTATTTATTATTAAATGTTTATCAAAAGGCCGACCTATATGAAGAGGCGCCAAGAAGGTATATATACAAGGTCACCTTTTTGATGTTAACATATATTCGAATACACAAAAGAAAGTTCGCTATTTTGGCAGAGCAGAATTCGCAGTCATAGAAGAAGCTCATACTTGGATTCGCATACATAGAAGAAGTTCATACTTGAACAGCAGATCATCTTTTGTAGCAGCAGACCGATTTCAAGGAGAAACATATTCATTTGTATCCTTGCATCTAAGAGAGATGCTATCATTCATTGTATCAAATTAGGCATTGTGTTGGGCCTGAGCTCAAGCAGATTTCTGCTCTTATTCCTTCAATATATAAGAGATATATTTGCTGGGTTTTTCTCCCTCAAGAGGAGGGTTTTCCCAGGGTATCTTGTTGTGTTCATTGTCTTATGTGTTGCATTTCTTTTATTCAATTGATTAAATAATCTGATCTAAGAAACACTAACAAATTATAGCTGCACAATTAATTATAAATATGATATCAACTTTAAAAACTGCAGTTTTAGCAGTTTATTTTAATTTATACATTATATTTAGAATATATTTCGGAAAAGAGGGAACTTATCCTTTGTATCTGCTTTTAATTATCCCAAATCTGCAGTGATCTATCTTCATTAAAATGTCTTTGAATTGTCTACAAATATGCCTGAATCAGGGGTTTTCATGTTCTAACTCAGTAAATGGAAATTAGGGGTTTTTCATCATTTAATTTCAGACCTTGAGGGGTTTTGTCCTCAGGTTTTTGAACCACAGTCCATGCTCACAAGGAGTAATAATTCAGATATAAAGAAGTATTCACAACGACAATTCCTTCTCCCTTTCGATTTCTCTTATATGCCTTCTTTTCCTCATAGACACAACTATTCATGCTGCCCCTTGACTTTCGATAAAATTAAGCTTTTATTTAATTTTAGTTTGTTATAAGTTATAACTTAATCACTCAATAAAATTGCAGGTACCTTCCCTTCTAAATTTAAGTGCTACATTTAATTATTTTATTTTATTGTTTTTATTTTAGGTGGGGGCATTACACCCCACTCCTCCCATTTGACCTTGGCTGTCCGTTGAGATTGAATCTCCACCATTTACATTCCTATCCAAAATCCAATAAATCAACCCCTTCATTTTTCATTCCCATATAGACGAATGATCTATTTGCAGATATATGCTGTCGATTTGAGCACATACATTTTAAAATTATAGAGCACATCCAAATAATCATGGATGTTTGGTGAATTTTTGTTCCAATTTGCATTATCATTTTGTCTTCATTTTCTCTATCTAAGGTATTTCTTGATTTGAAATAGGATTCTTAAATTTACTATTATTTTCTGTTTTTGATTCTAACTCTAGGAATACACCTTGTATGTTAATCTTTCTTCTAATGTGGTATCATTAGTAATTGTTAATTTATCCATTTGTGTAGGCTTGTTGGAGGGTCTGGGGACATTAAGCTTACAAAAGATGGAAACACCCTTTTGAAAGAAATGGTAAGTGTTTACATTTATTATTCGAGTTGTATTAAATAACCAATTTTTTTTGTCAGAGTTTTGGTTAATATGGCAAATGCAAACATTGTTAGCCTGGTAAAGTTCCTGGGAAAAATATCTTTTGCTATACACAATGTACAATGCTTGTGTAAGGGGTGTTTGAAATGCACTAACAAACACTTGTGCAATAGTGAAAAATTGGTGATTGTAACTTTGTGTCATTTGAGAGATTAGCTTTATGTGTCTTTAATGCTAATTTAAGTTAATACATGTTTTAGCAGCATCTTTATATTCTAGAGCTTGGAATACTAATAGTGATCATTAGCTGTTAGATTTTTGTTTTGCATTATGTTTCCTAAAATTCCATGGATCCTAGTGTTTAGTTGCCTGTAAGAAAGTTTGAAATTCTGAGATGGCTTTTGGTTTCTCTTTTGATTATGCTATTAATTTTCCTTTCCAAAATTATCTAAACAGAAACATAATTCTCAATGGGATGTCAACAAAAGCAGGAAATATTGCATGAGAATATGGACTTGCTTTACATACGAGTTTAATGTAAGCAGATGTTTTGTATGTTTGATGGCTCCAGGGAATTGTATTGACGTGGAATTAGTGAGAAAGCAATTTTATTTTCTTGTCAACGTAAATATTAGAAATTTTATTAAGGATTAGGTCTAAGTTGCTAGTTGTTCCAGTAGAGGCCCCAGATTTCGGTCTAGTTCCAACCAGGTTTGGTGTGGCTAGGGATTCACATAGGGGTGGCAATTTGAGAGTGGGTTTGTCCTGGGTGAATCTAGATTAGATTTGTGTTTTGGGATGAACCCGGGCAAACTTGAATGGATTTGTGTTTTTCTTTTTTGTGACTTCAACTTTTTTTTGACAAACAATTTCCCTGTGACTATTTACTGACTGATGTTAGTCTGCTGTTGCTTGGTAGGGCATTTTTCCTCAGTTGATCATAGTAGAGATCCTTCCATTGTCATTGTTGATCCATGTCCACTGTCAAAGTTTCTCTGCCCACTGCAGTGTTTTTTCTGCAATCTTTGTTTTGGTGGAATATAAGAAGATTTGTTAAGATTTTAAAAATTAAATTAATAAAGGATCCTGTTATTAAATTGTGAAGGGTTATTTTCTATGACTATTATTAAATTGATGATAAATCTTTATTTATTAAGGAAAAGACTTTTATGGTTTGCTATTTAAATATACATGCGCCAAGGATATAATGGGAATTTCAATTGAATAAAGGTGTATGTATATATGTACGTATTGTCTTTTTAATAAATATTGTTTTGTTTCTTTCATAGACATACTATGCATAAATAGACATAACAAATTATTGTGTTGATAAATAGGGCTTTGTCCCTGTTTTTCCAGCAGTTATGGTCATAAAAAGTTTTCAGTGCTGGACAAATACTTATATTGAGTCAGGGTTAGGATTCTATATTAGAAACATGTGGAGAAAGCCTTGTCCTTCCATAATTGTCGTTTTTCAAAGGATATTTGATTATGCATTTTGAAGCTGCTTGCATTGGACCTTTTTGGAAGTTCTGGCTATATATGATGTAAAAATCTCTTTCTCATTGTAATAGCTGGTTTTGATTGTGCTTGATGTTGTGTTATTTGTTAATGCAGCAAATTCAGAACCCAACAGCTATTATGATAGCAAGGACAGCTGTTGCACAGGATGATATAAGTGGTGATGGTACAACATCAACAGTTCTTTTTATTGGCGAGCTAATGAAACAATCAGAGCGTTACATAAGTGAAGGTTAGTGTTACATTCATAATTATGTGCCATTTTAGCCTGTTGTTCTGCCTGCTAAAAGACCACTTGTTACCTAAGTTATTGGGTAGCTGTTTGGTGGGTACATGCATGAGTGTTTGTTGCTTAATGGTGAAGCCTTATGTGCTCCACAGGGGAGACACAGGTTCTAATCAGAGGGGGTTAAGGTGTGTATGCCCAATATGAACGATATACAACTAAAATGGAAAAATAATTTCCTTGTGCTTGTACAAGTGGTGTCTCTTACACCAAGTTGGGGTCTTGTTTGGTGTGACCTAAAAGAATTATGTTTATATTTTCCTATTGATGAAGCATGTTAAAATTGCAGTTCCCAGAAGATTACAAAATAATACAAAAAATCTGCTGAACGATTTTTGAGCTTAGTTTACATGTAATAAGGTCCTGGACAGATGGCTAGGTGACAGCAAATTTGGAAATCATTGTTAGTGATTTGAATGCCGGTTTTCTTGAATCTGCAAGTATGCATGGTAAAGGAAACTGAAATATGGGCTGTTGTGGAGCCAGCCTGTAGAGGCCCAAACTAACCTTTTCATTGTAGCTAAATGATAATTTCGAGCATGACAGTATGCCTAGTAATGCTAGATGCAGTCATTTATTGTCAAGCCATCCTAGTGATGGTTTCTGGTGTGTTGTACTTAAGCAGCACAGTAACATCTTATGGTCCATAAAATAAATTGTGTGTATTATAATATCTTAAGTGACCAAATACAGCCTGGACATCAAACGCATATCATCCTATAATAATTTTGGATTTGATCAATATGTGAAGCCATTGTACTTATTTTTTAAATGTAACTTGGAAATTTAAACCACTTTTCAGGAATGCACCCTCGTGTGCTTGTTGATGGAATTGAAATTGCAAAAAGAGCCACATTGGATTTTCTTGAGAAATTCAAAACTTTGGTAATCATGGAAGGAACACCAGATAAGGAGATGTTAAAAATGGTAGCAAGGACAACAGTTAGGACAAAGGTATATGATACAATTTAATTTTCAATTTTGTTGAAGAATTCTAGACAATCTAATTGATTTG
Source organism: Sequoiadendron giganteum (assembly GCA_007115665.2). Taxonomy (NCBI): domain Eukaryota; kingdom Viridiplantae; phylum Streptophyta; class Pinopsida; order Cupressales; family Cupressaceae; genus Sequoiadendron; species Sequoiadendron giganteum. The sequence goes on from CM021101.1 coordinate 630,132,105, forward strand.
AGTGGGATATGATAGGCATTGTTTGTCTTTGCCAAGGAATTATTCAAATTAGTTTGTGGCAGTTAGTTTTCTCAGAGTTCTCATTTTCACTTTTTCTGTGAAATAATTATGTTTTTTTTTGACTTGTGTAGCTTTATGAAGCCCTTGCAGATCAACTAACTGACATCGTTGTAAATGCGGTAAGTGCTAATTCATTACCAAGTACCTTGCAATTGAATATCCAACAGTCTTCTTGCATGAAGTTTTGTCTGACATGGTTTATTTTTGTGTTTGGATGTCTTTGTCACCTGGTCTTATAGTCTTATTGTTTTCTTTATTAATATACGTAGTGAGACATATTTCTGCTGAACCATATTTGTCTTGTGCAGTCATAAATTTTGTTTTATTGTTTTTGTAACTGTTACAGATATCTGGTGTGCATCAATAAATAAAAAATTTCAGTTTTATAAAAGCATTGATCATTAAGTACCCATGATGATGTTTGTCTAGTGTCTGAAGTTCTTATATAACATAATTCTATTTATAAGTAAATGTTTTGTACATGCTTAAAATGGATTTTGGTAGCACTACTTTGTGTTCATTACTACTTGCATTTAAAATATTGAAAGCTTGGAAAGTTCTTAGTGGGGGATCAGAAAGGTATTTGATGCCTAGGTTTGCATAGAAGATATAGCTATAGAATTAGAGTGGACAACAGATATTGTCATTCAGATGATAAGTTGGTCTTTATTTCTGTATGATCATATATTTACAAATATTTTAACAATACTTAGAGAACTGTAAGTGCTATTATTTTTTTTGTTGGAAAATCTGAATTGTAACCGATCTACAGTTTGCACCTACCATTATACTGCTACCAACCATCATACTAAATACAATTATTCATCATGGAAGGTGTTGGAGGTTCTCTATATCTGTATGTCTAAAGTTTAAGGCATTTGGTTTGAATGTTTTTTCTCCTTAATCTTAGTCCATAATGGATAGCAGATCTCCCAGTTTTGGACACCTGACAATACCTAGCTGCTTGACTTCAAGCTATGTTAACCTTTTTGAGATCATACTTTATAGTATCAGTGCTTAATTATGTTAAGTCAATCAAATATCCATATGGTACATGGAGGACTGTGACCTAATTAATTTGTAGGATCTTGATCCCATAATTAGGAAGCCTGTCACTATTTGAACTTTTTACTTCGTTGAGATCCAAGCCATTTATGTAGCCATAAATTATGTATATGAGTGTTTGCATGTCAATTACCACAACCATTCACGTAGAAATGTAATAACAGCTGAGAAAAAGAAGTCAATGTGAGCTAGGTTTTAAATTATCATTTTATGTGGTTGGTTTTAGCCTTTGGGCATCTCCTTACCTAGGGCATGCTAGCTGGTTGTAGTTTAAAGTTCCATTAACCAGCTTTGGTAATTTACAGGATTAGGATAGTTTATTTCTCTTGTATGTTTATTTCTACTAGCAAATGAAGGAATAAAACATTAAATTTAAATTGTAGATAATATTAGTATAAGAAATATGCACATCGCATATAATCTATTGGTGTCAAAATCAACATGGATTTACATAATTTTAAATTTCATGCTTGATTTACTTTTGAGGTATATTTTTGCAGGTGCTTTGCATTCAAAAACCTGAGGAATCAATTGATCTATTTATGGTGGAAATTATGCATATGAGGCATAAGTTTGATGTAGATACCCGTCTGGTATATTTTCAATGCTGCATTTTGTGCTGAATTTATTTATCTGGTGTTATTTTTTCTTGTGATATGTTCATGTTCGATTAATTATATTTATGGTCAACTGTTAGGCTACATGGAGGCCTGGGAAAGAAAGTAGTTCAATTTGAAAAATTGTTTGCTATTTTTACTCTGCAGATTTGTGTAAGAAATGTTTTTTAAAATGCACAAAAAACAAATATTGAAGACACATCAAATTACAAATGAGTCTACCAGCCTTCCAACCACTGGTTGAGTATATCATCCAGCTACATAAAAAAACAGCTGGATGATATACTCAACCAGTACCAGCCTTCCAACCACTGGTTGAGTATATCATCCAGCTACATAAAAAAACAGCTAGCTGGTGACTGGACATTACCATAAACCAAATTAATAATTATTCTCAAGATAACAGCAGAATTCAATTTACAGTCTCACAGATTATCTGTACAAGAGTCTAATTTAAATATTAAGCAGTAGGAAAATTATTTTTTTTGCAAATCAGTTTAAATTCTCTGGGTTGGTCAGAGGCCACAGTAAAAGCATAATAACAGCAAAGTAGCAGAATTCTATGCTGCCAGGGGCACAGCCACAAACGTCCAACAACCATGGAAGTACCTTTATTATAAGCAGCAGTTGGACCTGCTCCATTCGGAATCTTTGATTCATTTCAGCTAAATGGTAGCAACCAGTGTTATTCTCCTTGACCATTAGAAGATTGGAAAATAAGTGGTGTTTAAAATTCATTTTCCTTTTTCATGGAACTCACCCCTTGTCAAGATATCATAATAACAACCAAATAGCCCAGGGAGTGAAACCATAACTCCCTTATTGAAGCCTAAATATTGGTGTCTATATGAAGGAATAGAGCACATTAAAATCATTATTCCCCTGATTGGCAACTCCAGCATTTTCAATCTGCTGAGTGAGTAGGGTCAGTCAGGCCCTCTTGAGATTCAAGTTTTTTTCAATTCAGATAGTCATAAAATCAAGGCATCGAAATAAGTACTACCCCCAATTTTGGCAGGGAGGATTAGTGCCACTAGAAGAACTGGCCTCTTTTTTTTTTTCTCTCTTCTTTTCTTTTCTCCGGAGAGGTTTAATATATTCCCTTTGGTGTAACCTTCAGCTTAGATACCATATATTTGTTAAAACTACCTCCATTGGATGAGAAAGAAAAAATTGCTGTACCGGCGTATCGTACCCACGTACTTGATTCTGATTCCGATTTGGCAACTTAGGTTTTTAAGAACTCAATCCTATTTATTTAACATCCAGGTAGGACCAAAACTACGATGCCAATAAATTGTATAAATACACAGCTCAAAGTGAATTAAAAAGGAGCAAGTAGAGCATCTCTGAAGTGAAAACAAATGACTGAATGAGTAAATAGAAAACAAATAGAGACAAAAATGTCCAGGCTATTGAAAGTAACAAAAAATCATACTTCTCTATCTTAAAGATCAATTATTTCCGGATTATATTGTGGTGCTTGCACTTATTTTTAATTTTTTTTTCTCTTAAATGGTATTTGTTTATTGTTATAGTGATTTTTAGCACTTCATGAACTTGTAGAGTATTGAAAGACATGTAGGATCATTCTTACATGACATTTGAAAAGTTGTTTCCGCTAAAATATATTTTTCTTCATTGCATTTGATTTTAATAAATTGCCTTTCTGTTCATGATGATTTGGTTTCGCATGCTGAAAATAAATGGACCATAATTTAATAGGTTGAAGGGCTGGTCCTTGATCACGGAGCTCGTCATCCAGACATGAAGAAGCGTGTTGAGAATTGTTATATACTAACTTGCAACGTATCTTTGGAATATGAAAAGAGGTAGGCGAAATTGTTATTGTGCAGATGAGATACTACATGTATTTCCTGTAATTTTTAATGTTTTTAATAGAAATTGAAATCCTTAAAGGGATTCTAAGCTTGTTTTTGGAAATTTGATTGAGTATTGATAAAGATTGCTTGAGCACTAGAAAAACAGAATTGTTAAATATTATATTTATGTTCTGTTTTAATCTCAGTATTGATCCTTAATGGATCGTAAATCAGAATTCATCCATGGAATCAGATATTATTAATGGTTATATTTTAATCTCATTACTCTCATAATAATCCATAATGGATCGTAAAAATAAAAAATCAGAATTCATCCAAGGAATTACTTTCAGAAGAACAAAAAACACACCCTGGAATTTTCCAGGGTTGTTTTCAAGTGGCAGGATAAGTCTGTGTCTGCAGGGATGACTCAGTTCAGTGTGCACTGGTGGAAATGTCCCTTAACTGTGAAAAACAGGATATGAAATAAAGAAAAAAGAAAGAAATTATATTAATGTCCACAGATGACCAAAAGTAGGTCAATGGGACTACAGGCTACAGCAGCTAACTATAGAAAGCTCTAGGAAAAGGGAATCCTAAAATCAAAATACTAAAAGTACATAAAACAAAATAAAGCACTATGCCACTAACAAATAGTAATGAAGGGCAAACAGGAACCACTAAAGCATGTGCTGGTGAAGATTCAAAGGAAATCTCATTGAATATCCCTGCTTGTGTTTGAAATGTAGTTGTCTGAGCCATATAGGCAACCGTAAGAGATAATGTTCACTGGTTAGCATTCAAGGTCAGAAGTGCTTGCTGGGATAGCTTAGGAGGAATAAGAGCACTCTCTCTAGAAACTCCTTGGACTTCCAAGGCCGATGTTACCACAGCAGTAGAAAAGAAGCTTTTAATATGAGTCTGCTCCTGTGGTCTTGGCAGCAGCTGGTAAGTAGTTGTTCCATGTTGCTGGAATGCAGCTGAGTCATGCTGAGTCGAATAAACAGAGCCATGATGGTAAGGGAGAGCAGGTTGGGTAATCTGAATACTGGTCTATTAGCTGTGATATGTGAAGTAATGTAGAGCCCAGAAGAATGCTCCAGCACAAACCTACATTGTAAATGGAGGTGTAAAATATGCATTTAATATGAGAGAATGGGTAGAAGTTGTACATATTGAAAGTGGAATTTCATCATTGTAATTGTGCATAGAAGCATGGGCAAACAAGTTTTGTATGCAACTATTCACAGTTTTAGTATTTTATTGAATGGAGCAAGAGACAGATTGCATCCATATCTTTAGTATATTTTTTTTGTATTTGCCAAAATTTCTTAATACATAATGATAGAAGTGCAGTTGCCACCACAAAATCAAAGATGGATATTCCGTCTATGAGGGTTTCCAAGGTAAAATTCTGGTGTTCACTTTATTTTCCATAGTCTGCCCTTTGTCTCTTGACTGTCACTTAAAAGTGTATTTAATTAGTACAGTACATCTTTGTTGGTTCTTAATATCTACAAGCATAGAGTTGAGAAATTATGGATCACATTATGATATTGTCAAGTGGATAATATTTGCACAAACTTTCAAAACTTAGATTTGCCAGTTAGCAAAAAATGTAATTTGGCATTTTTTAATAAAATATAGGCAAATTTATTAGATTCACCAAGTTTTTAATTTAGAAATAGTAGCCTATAATATATATTTCTTTTTTCATACAATTGGTGTTTTCATCAAATTATGTCTCAATTTCTTTGGATTTAGATGGATAGTTTGAAGTCAATCTAAAGTGTTCCTTACTTAAGGAGTAGTGGGTTAGAAGAACCTATGTCTCATAATTATGAATGGTTCACTTAGCACTCATCATATCTAGGCAATGCTCCCAAAGATGAAGCATCGGGACTTCTAGGAGGTCATTTATTCCAATACTACTTTAGCTCAAGTGACCAACCAGAGGGTCTCCTTCATAATCAAGCACACTTAATTTTGTACCGTATTTCAAAATCTTCAGCAACTGTTGTGTCTTATTAACCATTAATATAGATTTCTAACTCATTCATTTTTAAACAAATGGTGTTTTCATCATGTATCAAATTATTTGATTAGTTTTTAGGATTCAACTAGAATTTGGAGTCAATAATTGACCCATATTTCATGAACCCATCTTTTATGATCATGAATGTGTCTTAGCACTCATTCCTTCTATGTGATGCTCACATGAATGAAGCACTTGGACTTCATGGGAGGTCAATCATCATTGCTTCAACTCAGGCGTGCATAGCCATGGAGTTGCCTAGCACAATCAAGCCCATTCAGCATGCTACCTCATTTTCAAAACCTTTGACAAGTGTTGTACCATTCATTATAGAGCTCCATAGTTGGTTCATATTTATACAGGTTTTTTTGTAGTATATGGAATAATATGATGTTTTTTGTGATTCAATTGCATCGTTAGGAGTCAATTTACATTGACCCATATTTCATATATTGTGGTTTATAAAGACCTTTCTCATGAGCAAGAATATTACACTTATCACTCATTTCTTTTGGGTGTTGCACATAGGGAAGAAAGCATTAGAACTTGTTGATAGGTCACCCATCCCAATTCTTATCCAACTTTAACACTCTTCATGATGTAGTTTCCCAGATAATCAAGCTCACTTAGCTTGCTATGCCTTTTGCAAAACTTTAAGCAAATGTTGTGACTTATGAACCATTTATAAGTGGTGTTCAAGCATTGCATCTTGTTATGTGATTTTTTGGGATTTGATTGTGTGATTTCAAGTCATTAGACATCAACCCATATATTGTGTGTAGCGGTTCTTGAGAATCCAATTCTTGTGAGCATGAATGGCTCACTTGACATTTATTGCATCTAGGTGATACCCATAGGGGTAAAACATTGTGACCTCCCAAGAGGTCAACTATCTTGGTATTATTTTGGCTTAGGATTGATTAACAGCCATGGAATTTTTGACACAGTCAACCCCACTTCGCTTGCTTCCCCATTTGCAAAATTTACAATTGTTGCACCTTTAAACCTTTCACAATAGAGTTCCTCATCTTTGTTAGGAAAGGTGTCTCAACCTTGCTCCTAATGTTAAGTATATAAAGAATGTAAATTTCAAACCATGAAACATAAAAACTCAAATTTTGAGCTATAGACTTTTGTTTATGACAAAATAAAAATTCTTGCTTGTTTTGTATTGCTTCCCAGAAAGAATGCTTGTTGCGTAGATCTTTTTGAGATCTACAATTTAAAAAGAGAGAGGGACCCAATAGCTTCTCGGATCAAAAGTTATTGCTGTCGGAAGTTGGGCCTCTCACATTGGAAAAGTTAAAAATATAGGACACATAAAAGAGTTGTAAGAGGGAGTTACACTTGTTGACCAACTTATGATGCAAGTTTTGGCACATCATGAGACAGTTTTGAATGGAGATAATGAAGCCAAATGGAATGTCTCATGTCTGAGTTGATGAGTGGATTATGACGCTCTTATGATAGGCGTAAGGAATATGCTATGTTCAGCCTATGAACTTATCTTGGGATTTGGGTGTTGGTTTTCTAACTAGGTATTTGGATGCCATATTTTTGGGTGATTTTAGTTCATGGTTTTGTAGCTACTATTTGATGGTTCAATGTACTATTATTTATAGGGTGCTTGAGATGGAGGCATTAGGTGTGAGTTTAGTATATATTGTTATGTTGCCATAATTAATTTAGGTCTTTGGTTGGTGATGCTCTTTTAAGGACTTGCTTTGTAAGTGTATTGTAATCATGTTTATATTATTGAATGATACATTGGGCTGCTTTGGAGTGTAGGTTTATTCTCTTGAAACGGTTTTCCCCATGTATGTTTGTGTTGTATAATTTTGTTTATGTATATATGAGTTTCTTCTTTCTGTAATTGTAAAGATTCAAAATTTGCATATTATTCTCCTCTAAGATTAGTTTTAGGAAGTGTTTTTCTATACCTTGCTTCGTTTCATTTGGTATTAGAGCCTGATCACCTCATATTCTAGGTGTTGGGTAGAGAGTTTTTTGTACTAATCTTTGTTTGAGTAAGAGCTTGCATACAAGGGTTTGATCTTATTGTAGAAAGAGATGGCAAGCACATCCAAAATAGAAATAGAGAAATTCTTAGACACAAAATTTGAGTTTTGGAAGCTCAAGAATACTATTTAGATCTAAACTTGCCACTATGTAACAAGAAGATTGAGACAAAATGGAAAAAAAAACTAAGAGTGTTATTAGACTTTGTTTGGCTGATTTAGTATTGTTGAATGTACATGAAGAGACTATTACAACACTACTTTTGGAGATTTGTATCAAGCTAAATCTTTGGCTAGCAAACTTTTCATGAGAAAGAAGCTGTATACCCTCAAGATGAAGGACAATGGCTTTGTGGCTTAACGCTTGAATGCGTTTAACATGGTTGTTACTTAGTTGTACTCTATTGGAGTAAAAATTGAGGAGGATTGTTGCATGACTTTGTTGCATTCTTTGCCAAATTCATTGGACCACTTTGTTATGGCTATTAGGAGCACTACCACGAGGTTGAAACTGGATGAGGTAGTAGCATCGGTGCTCTTTGAAGCAATGTGTCGAAAGACTTCCATATTAGCCAATGAGGCTCTAGCTATTTGTGGTACATAGAAAGAAAAGGGTAAGAAGGATAAGAAGCAAGACAAGTCTAGATCTAAACCTGTGGGAGGTCCAAGTCTCTTGGTAATTCTAGCCCTAGGGCAACATGTTGTTGTGGCAAGATTGGCCATTTCAAAAGAGAGTGTAAGGATGAAAAGTAAAAGAAAAGCAGAGATTTTAATGATGAGTCGAAGAAGTCCTCCCACGATGATGATGCCTTTGTCATGGCCTTGGCTACAAATGCATCATAAGATGCATGATTGAGTGCTCCAATGCATCTTTTCATGTGATTTTACATAGGGATTCGTTTACAAAATCTGAAGAACGTGATGGTGGGAATGTGTACATTGGAGATGATTCTCGACTAAAGATTGTTGCTTGTGGAAGAGTCCTGATTTGATGTCATGTCCCCTTTTTAGGTGAAATTATTTAGGAGCGCCTTAGCCTACTATTTTATTTCTCATAAGCTATTGGATCTGTATAAGAGAAATAATTTAATAATTTAGCTTAAGTTGTCCAAAAAGTAATTTTATGTTATATTTTAAAGGACAACTTATGTTTTATTATTAAAAAGTTGTTATAAAAAGAGGGGCTATAAAGTGTCGCTAGGATTGGGACCAAAAGTAATGTTTATTTAAAAGGTCATGCTAGACACTTTGAAATTAAGTTTTGGGGGGAAGAGGGAAAATGAAAGTAATATTATATTCCCTCAAAGAGCTTATAAAAGGAGTTGGGCATTGAAGAAGATCATCCATTTTATTGTTGTCAAAACCTCTTTTTTTGAAGATCAAGCACTTGGTGTTTAACTTTTGGGTGGAGGATAAAAACCCTCCTATTCATGCGAGTAATTCCATTAAGGGATTGCCGGTGGGTTGAAGGGTGAAGAGCACACAAAAAATACTGAGAGTGGGGGGGAATCAGTATTTTGACTTTCGAAACTTAAAACCATCAGAATCAGAAAAGTAAAGACCGTAAGAGCAAGTATAAGACAAGATGAACACGGATTTCACGTAGAAAACCCTTTTGGGTGAAAAAACCACGACAAAACTATGCTTATATTCACTTCGAAGGGCACCAACCTAGATTACAAAAATGAGCACCAACCCACTAAGAGCACCAACTTCGAACAACTGAAGCACCAACTCACTGGAAACTTTCACAACACAGTAACTCTGATTTCTTGATTACAAACATAGCCTTAACTTGAACAGAAAGGTTCATACTTGTTCTAATGCTGTCAAAACTCAGAAAACCCTTTGCGCAAGCTCTTAACTTTATCTGCAACAAAATTTCCATTCTTTCCAAATTAACATTCTTCATGGCATGCTGATGTTCAGAAATTTCATAATCAGACTACTCAGATTCAGCACTACTCCAAACCACACTACGAAATATACAAAGAAACTTCATGATTTCTGGCTTGAAGTAACTCAGAACAGCACCCTTACATTCAATACACACCAGTAATAAAGTGGTGACATCTAAAGACTGATAACATCTTTTTCAAAAAGATTCAGAAATAATTTATAACTCCCATACGAAGGCCTGCCAATATCCTTCCTCGATAGAACATAAGAAACTCTTCACACAACACTCAACAAAATAGGTAGAAGCAATATATTTCAAAAGGACGTCCTTGGCCAAAGAAAGACTCCTGTAGCTCACGACTTCACACAGAACCACAACCCATGCAGCATGTAGATGGATGCAATAGCAGTTTTAAAAACACTTCTAAAAACCTGTAGCTGTCCCAATGGAATTTTGCCGAGTGTTAATCTACAATATCTTCATCAAATTTAATCTAGCTGTTAGACCGTACGACAACATGGTAAATTTCCGAGTTATCATTTATGAAATTCTCTAAAATGTAGGGTTGATGAACATTTATTCAGCCAATGCTCTGAATCTCAAGAACTATATCTGGAGATATTTATGCAGATCAGTATTTGCAGAATATAATATTTTGGAGTTAAGTTTTTATAGGTTTTTTAGAACTCCAACAAAATGAAGTCAAACAAATATCGCTTATTGAAAGCACAATTGAAAAAGATGTTACTGTTCAAAAAGCATCCATCAATCTACAAAAGAGTGAGTTAGTTCTAGAAAATATTGATTTTCTGGTTTACAAATAATTTTTGCCTTCGTTACCATTTATTTCTGCACATTAAATTTTACAAATAATTTTTGTCTTCGTTACCATTTATTTCTGCACATTAAATGTTAATTTTAAAATTTTAATCATGTTCCATCAGTGTTACCCCAAGTTTCCGGGACGGGGACGATGGGGGACGGTGGGACGAGTCCCCAAGTTTCCGAATTTTGAGGACAAATTTGGGGACGGCAGGGGGATGACTATACAAAATATAGGGAAAATTTCAAATATGTAGGGAAATTTTAAATATTTATATGAAAACATGGATAAGGCATGCATAATATACATTATAGAACCTTGACATATAACATTTGTGTTCAACATTATTTGTTAATACTCAATACGCATTCAAAATTCAAAATTAACATACATGAATCATGAAACAACCTCCAAGTTATAATTTATAAACTTATATCAAAATGCCCAAAGGCTACATTACTGCCATATAGTTTTAAAGTATGATATGAAAATCAAAATACAATAAACAAAGAGCAATAGCATTGCTGCCCCCTAATCCGTAGGATCTCCCATAACCGCATCAAAATCAGAGTCATCCTTTGAGTCACTGCGATTGCGATGGTCCACCTCACCCTCAACCAACGAAATCCTCAGCTGTCTCCTACTCATCTACTTGGGCCACGTCCTCGAGATCAAAATCCCACATTAGAGCTAGATTCTACCATCTATCGATACTTTGGAGTCTGCTGATCTTGAAGCCGAAGAGCACTATGATCGACCACTAGCTTCTCCACTCGTCTAGAGGTAAGTCTATTCCTCTTGAGGGAGTGGATAAAGCTATATGTGGACCAATTCCTCTCTGCAGTAGAGGAACTGACAACCTGTGCAAGAAGGTGAGTAGCAAGTATCTTCAACTGTGGTGTATCCCTCCCATGAAAGGTCCACCATCCAATAGGGTCCGTTTGAGCTGATATAGCTCTATCCAACCTTACCTGTGGTTTATTCAAGTTTGGGCCACGAAGATTTGCAAAGTCTAGGAATTGTGTCTGAAGTAGTGAAGCTTGCTCTGCTGAATACATCTTATCAATGGCCCGTGTGAACCCATCTAAAAACTCAGGGTCATTGCATGGAGGCACCCTACCATCCCTTGGTGCATACCATTTGGGATTTAGAACAAAGTCAGCCATATGAAGCTGGATGTTCATTGTATTCCACCTCCGCATCACAATGGGCTTAATGTGTTGCTCATATAAATCCAAAGTGGGATCCTTTGCCAAAATAGTTTGCTTGATCTTCCCAAGCATATTGTCAAATGTCTCATATATCTCTCCAAGACTAGGAGAGTTTGTATTAGCATATCGGATGACATCTACAATAGGCGAGATGAAGGAGCAAATATATCTGCAAAATGCAAACAAAAAGTTCAAAATAATTAATTGACAAGTTAATTGACATGTTAGAAACTTCAAAAGTTGGAACATTGGCCAATAAAATTAAAATATTAAAATCAGAAATTTAATATGAAAATCAGCAATCTAATATGTCTTACCTCACATTGGACCACCAATCGTCATTGAGGATCTTTTGTTAGATGGTCTTTCCTTGAGTAGAACTTGAATTAGGCCATCTAGTCCACTCTGCATTGACCATCATTGCTTGTAGAGGCTCATGCACCTTTAACATCCTCTCCAACAAGATGGAATATGTGGCATATCTACATTCCTTGATTCAACGATTCATTAAAACAAAATCAAATTATGAATACAAAATTGAAATGTTTGAACTTTGAAGTTTTAAAATTTGAAAAATTGAAATTGAAACAAAATGAAGTGGCATACCTTGTCTCAACAGGTTTGAGAAACACCTTCTTTGAAAATGACCTGAAGAGAGCAAGTGAGGTGTGGTGATTGCAAACGTACATCTGAATATCTCTAGCTTCTGCCACCGCTTGTTTCACCCAATCCAACTTCCCTATGTCTTTCAACGCATTGTTCAATGCATGAACACAACATGAGGTCCAAAATATGTACCTATAAGTACCCTCCACCATCAAACCAGCCGATTTGCACACACGTGCTGAATTGGTGATCACCTGCACCACATTAGCAGCCCCAACCTCCTCTATTGCATCTCTCAAAATGGAAAACTAGAGGTCTGCATCCTTACATCTCCCCAAACAATCTATGGCTCTAAGAAAATAAGAACCAATAGGGCATGTGACTATGACATTGATGAGTAGCGTTGATGTCTAACATCAGTCCACCCATCCATCACTACAGAGCACCCCGTCCTCATACACGTTTGCCTCATCTCCTCCATTAACACATTAACTTTGGAATACTCTTTGTCTAGGAGGGTGGTGCGCAGCTTATGATCTCCAGGGGTATGAATGAAGGACCAACAATGGCTATATATTTCACCATTTGTTTGAAATAAGATAAACGGGACACATGAAATGGGATGGCATGGGCAAAAAAGAATTTGGCAATGGAAGATTCGGTGGCTTCTCGTGCTTGGTTGTTAAACATAGACTCAATTGAAGCTCCCTTCCCACTGTCACTCACCTTCCTCTTTTCTTTTTAGGCAACTCCACTACTACCAACCGTGGAAGGCATAGGATTAGTCATAGATGATTGTGCACTTGGGAAAGAAGATGACCCACCTTGAACCCCACCATCCAACTCCATTTGAATTCTTTGGCACTCTAATGCTTCATCATCTTTTAACTCAAGACACATTCTAACTCCATGGCCCGTCTCACCCAAAAAATGAGACCTTACCCTTGTGTAGCTGCCCCTAAATTCTTTTTTGCAAACATGGCAATATCACACTCTACTCCCCCCTAAATTTTTTTTGTCTTTGGCCCACAAGTGTAACATATTGAAGGTATGGTTTTTTTTCGTTTAAAGGGTGTTTTGCATAGCCTTCCATGATTGTTGAAGGGAATTGGTATGGGTTTGTTTGCTCTCCGCTAACACCCTCTCTACTTTCCCTTCTATTTTGCACTTCCTCTTCACTATCATTCCCACCCCCACTGCTGCTCATGTTTTTTATTCTAAATGCAAACATCTTTGTGATCTCCAAGTGTACCTATCTTCCATCATTTTGAAAAATGTCACTCATCTCCATCTCCCATGTTAGTATTAGTTTCCATCTCGTGGTAAATATGGTATCTATGTCAACCCATATTTCACCACTAATGGTTCATAGGATGTAAGAGACTAGGGCAAAAAATCTCCCAATACTGTCGTCAACACAATAAGAATCTCCAAAAAAAATCGAATTCAAACATTAACCAGCTCATACCATTTCCAAATTCATGATTTTTCAATCAAGCAAATAACAGTGACAATGCGATCAAGCAATGAACCAATGTAGTAATAAAGACTTCCCATATTTCACATTAAAATATAGCGGTACCAAAGACAATATGCACCCAGAATTTAGATATATAACTCACAGATGGCGTTTAATCAGTTTGCCTTGAGACTAAATAAAACACATACAAAATCCGTCTAAGACAGATCACAGAGGAAGGCGCACAACAATATGACTGAATTAAATGTGCACAGAGACAACTGCGAATTGATCTCGCTCAGGATTTGGAAGTGAATATACGCTGGACTTGAGATCGATGTCTTCTTGCAAGTTTCGTATAGACTTGGACAAAGGCGAATATACTCCTGTTCGCATGCGCATGCTTGGGAATAATAAGTCGAGCGCTTATGGAGCCGCTGCCCAAAGGTGGTGTTGTCTCCAGTTGATGTAGCATGATATCTTCAATATGCTGGTGATCTGGGTGCGAATTCATGGGGAAGTCTTCTGGATATGTGCGTAACTCTTCCCACGAATCTGGATATGGAGGTGCTTGAATGAACGCTTGGCCAAAATGTTATATCGTTTTTCCCTTGAGTGCAGTCCCTGGTCAAGCTTGATCAATCACAATGGTGATGGTTGTGATGAGAAGGGTTTGTCATTGTCCTGAGAATAGGCTGCCTTCGATCTGAAACAAGCGAAATCTGTAATGAGCAAATAATGATGAAAATACTTACAGCAATGCACGAATTCCCTCAGAGGTGAAGCTATGCTCACCGTGAGTTGTCAACGTCAGGAAGCTATGTCTTTGCGATACTTGGCAAGACAATTTGTCCAAAATCCGTGATGATCTTGGAATGAAAACTAACTCCAATATATACTTACTCTAAACGCCAACATAGGAGAGTTGGCCAAAAAATACAATTAATTTAAATGTCTATTTTGGCGGCACTCAAATGAGTCGGCCCAGAAAAACTCAATAGATTTATTATTATTTATTTTTAAATAATAGTGTTAAAAAACACTTTTGTTCTTGAGCAAGTCGGCCAAGGCTAAATCAAATGGTCAGGGACATTACATAGGAACCCATCTCATGAGCATAAGTGGGGTGCTTAGTACTCGTTACATCCATCTGATTCTCTTAGAGGTGATGTGCCAAGACTTCTTGCAAGGTTAACCATCTTAGTACTATTCCTCCTCAAGTGTGCTTAACCATGGAGTTTTCATAATCAAGACCACTTAGCTTGATTCCTCATTTGCAAAATTTTCATCTAGTGTTGTGCCTTAATACCCATTAATGATAGAGCTCTTTAGCTTATTCCTTTTATACAATTGTGTGTCTGCAAAGTATCAAATTATGTGATAATTTTTTGAGATTCAGTGATGTAGTTTTGAGTGAATTTACGTTGATCCGTATTTCCTAACAAGTTCCCATGGCTTAACGACATTTCTTCTTTTTGTTGCTCATGTTTTATTTTCACTTAGTACACTCACATTTCAACAGTGGTTCTGTGTGTTTAATAAAATCATCTTTTTTGTTTGATTAGAGTGCATAGAATTCCCACAAAAAATTATGGTTTTTTAATTTTTAATACATCAGGATATTCCAGTATATATGGATGCAAAATATGTTTGATATAAAACCAGTTAAATGTCATGAGTGCTCATTAATGCATATACTGTAGCTAAGAGCTTGAGGAGTTACTGCTAGCTCACTTCTAATACATACGCTATGCTGGTGAATTTCTTCACAACCTTGTAAATGCCATGAAAGCTCATTGATGTTAGAAAACTGAAATAAGATGATAATTTTTTTTTGTATATGTTCTGTGGAAAATGTTAGCCATTGAATGCAGAATCATTGTTTATCATGTCACTCACTAATAGGAATACTCTCTATTGTTTTACAGTGAAGTAAATGCAGGTTTCTTTTACTCGAATGCTGAGCAGAGGGAGAAAATGGTAATAGCAGAAAGAAGACATGTAGATGACAAAGTTCAAAAGATAATTGATTTAAAGAAGAAGGTGAACTATAGTACTTGTACACTGATTACAGTATATACAATGAGGGCATAATCATGAGTTGGCTTCACCATACTTAAAGCCTTTTTGTTTTGCAGGTTTGTGATGGACATGACAAGAATCTTGTTGTAATCAACCAAAAAGGAATAGACCCCACTTCACTTGATATGCTAGCAAAAGAAGGGGTATGTGTTTATGTTTGTTTGAAATTTTCATCTCATCTGAATGGTTTAGAGGTACACTTCAAAAGGAGCGATAATTTCTCTTAAAGAAAGTAGCCTAGTTATACTTAATTTTGTGTACAGTTTAGATTAGTGACAAGTGAATGTCTGTGAATCTTACAAATGTTTTCTTGGTATTGCTTTGTACAAAGAAGATGTTTTATGCTTTCAGTGATTGCTATGTACCTGAAAACTACTATAGTATTGATCTTTTTAGTAAATCTTTTAATAATGAATACTTTTCTAGCATTTTATGGAACCACTAGTCAATTAGTTAGCACCGTGTGTGGGTGCATGTAGTCCAGATTCAGGACAAATGAAATGTCTGTGAATCTTACAAATGTTTTGTTGGGATTGCTTTGCTCAAAGAAGATATTGTGGTATTTTAGTGATTGGCATGTAATTGGAGTCTACTATAGATTTGATATTCTTAATAAATTTTTTTAATGCTCTTCTGGAAATTTATGGGACCACTTCTTGTCCAATAAGCATTGTATGTAGTACAGGCAGATATTATGATATTATGATAGAATGAGATTGAAGTAAAATTTTCATTAAAACAGAAATTGACAAGCTACAATTTTTGAAGCAAGGCAGGTAGATATATTCGAACACTAGTTGCTTAATAGTAGGATTGTTGCAGAGGTTTTCCATAGCTTCTGCTCTGGAACTTAGACATAGATGATAGAACCTGATACACTTTGTACATAAACTTTTCCTCAAAAAATGAGTTTATTCCTGAAGAAAAACTGAAGCAGGGTTGGATTTTATTCAGTGGCTTATCTTGTGTAGGTGATAGATCACCCTTCCCAGTTGTATTTTGTAACTTCTATTGGAAGGGGTTGCCTGATTCTGCAGATAGAAGAGTATGGCAATCGGGATGGATTTGTGAGTCCTAGATTAAGTAAATTGAAATGAACAATGTTTCCAATAGCACTGAATGAATTGTTGCTTTGAATAGATCATGCAAAATACAGAACTGGAAATCAGGAATGTTATTCTATACTATTTTGGTAAATGGAAGAAATCCTATGTAGGCGGATAGATATATGCTTAGAAGGGATGTGATGAATTAGTGTTTGATTAGGGTTATAATACCCATATAGTACAAGATTTGATGCTTTTGGTGGTTGTGTTTACTTTGATTAATAGGAATTTAGACCGAGTGCCTGGTGCAATTTTATACATAAACTTTTCTTAAAAAAATGAGTCTATTACTGAATAAAATCTGAAATAAGTTTAGATTTTATTTGGTGGCTTATATTTGCCTATATCCCTAACAGCTAAGTCATAGGGTTCACTGATTTTCATCCATGAAATTTAAAATCTGGCAAATGTGAACACAAACTAAAAAAATCGTTTATATTTGCCTTCAAATCTGGCTGCACGAGTGCATACATTTTCTTTTCTTGCAAGGGTTTTTACTTTTCATTCACGTGCATTCCATCTCCTTCTGATTTGTTCTGTTGTGTGGCCATTGCTGTGCATGGGATGATGAACAAATGTTATGAGTAGGACAAAGTCTATCAAAAGTTGTGTGTTTATCTGTTGCAGCAAGGGCAGGGTTCAGTGTTCTCGGTTTCTATGTCAGGCTTTGGTGGCTACAAATAATTACTCTGCCACAAAGCAATCTAATCCTATGTTCCACGGCCTTTTGGGGATGGGGACAGGGGGACGGCTGGGGATGCGTTTCCGGGGCGTTTCCTAGGGGGCCATTTTTAGGGGACGGTAGGGGACGGCGACATACAAAATACATATATATATATATATATATATATATATATATATGATTTTTTCAAAATGTATTAATATATTAATTATTATAGACAGAGAGAGGGAAAGAGAGAGATATATGTCAATAAATTAATAACTGATAACAACAATATCAATATATAAAGGATACAAACCTTTTGGTAAGGACCATTGCCTTTTTTGAAATGGAGTTTACTTTGGGCTCAAACAAAATTTCTTTGTTTCAGCATGCAATGAGTGTTTCATAAACCATTTCAGTAAAATATTTTGAAATACTTTGTAGCTAAAATACCTTGGAGCAGACGTTTCTGAAATATTGGGATGATCTTATGCGTCCTATTTAAGACATTGCAATTGCAACTATGGCAGGTTCTTTGGTCTGCTAACTTTTAAAAGAACCTGGGATTAGACAGCTTAGGTACTGTTGAACTTGTAATGATTCTTGAGGAAGTGTTTACTTTTGAAAACCCTGAAAAGGGAGCTGATAAAATTGAGGCCATCCGATTTGTTATCAATCACATTTCTTCACATCCATATGTCTATAGTGATTAAGCATGTCTTGGGTAAAAATTGGTTTTAGTTGTCAATTGCAATTTATTATTCATACAAAAGATGGGCATATGATTCTGAAATATATGTCTGCATTATCAGTTGAATCATGGAATTTCTGATGTTGTGCAGTAGGAATAAATCTATCTTTTTATCAATATCACAAATTTACATATTGTTCGTGGTCTGTGAAGCTTCCAGAACCCACATACAAAAATTGTATCGAGTTTGTATTTGATCACCATCTTGTATAGATAGATTATACCTGATTATATGTCATTACCATTCTATAGACAGCTTGATACCAAAGGTTCAAAACATAAAATACCAGCTAGAACAGAGGTAAAATGAGCTTAAAGTTAAGATGATCAGGCTTGAGGAATCTTCTGCACAAGAAAAACAAAATAATGATTTGGACAGGATGTTTATTGCTTGCCTTAAATCTCACAAGCGTGATATGTTGCTTCCATTATGGGTCTGCACTACCTTATTTATTGTTTGTGTTAACCTAAACATATGCTCCTGTTGCATTGAGTTTCATATGGTGAAAATCTACACAAAGATGTCTGCAATCTTTTATGAAAAACTAGTTCCTGTTTCAATGGAAACGATCTTGTGTACAGAATCTTTGATAAAAATATGTAGCACACAGATCTGGTAAAATCCCATGACCTTATTAGTTATTTCCTCAAAGCCGTTGCTTGCCGTGAGAGTCCAGTTCGATAGTCATGAAACTTAAAGTTTCATTTACATTTTACTCTATAGTTTTTGGAGAAAAAATTAGGTTGCCAGTCAACATGGGCCCCGCACAACATTTAGCAGCAGGTAAAAATATTAAAAAAAGCAAAATTTTATGTTTTATTAATGTTTGGAGGCTTGAGGCCAGGAGGAAACGTTTCCTACTGTTTCCTGTGGATTTTCTTAATTCGGGGACTGTCCCCGATGCGTCCCACTGTCCTCGGGACGGATGGGGACGGGTACAAGGGGTTTTGGGGCAGGGGACACGTCCCCGTGTAACATAGATCTAATCTATTTGTGTTGTTATAACAGATCATCTAGCAGCCAATAGTCTACTGTGGCAGCTGAAACGGAATCCATATAATCTGAGTCTTCTCTGTGGGGACAAACCTGTGTATGAATGTCAAAATCTTAATTCTGTATTGATTAAGATTTTAAGTTTTAAATGGCATTTCTTATATAATAGTTTATAATATTTTATGATAAATTTAATTTTTACTAATAAATTGTAATTTTAGTAAATTTTATAATAACTTCAAAATTAATATTCAGTTTTTATTAATAATTATTTTTAATGGTTTTTTCAGATTAATTAAAGGGGTTTCTATTGGGGCCCCTACCTTTCAATTATCAGGGTTTGTTCGTAGGACCCACATCCATGAATTCATTTGGGGGGATACTACCTTATAACTCTCTACTAGTGGGGGATATTTTCATAGTTATAATCTCCTGTTCTTACTATGCTCCTATGGCTTGATGCCTTATTTCTTGTGTCTCCTCCTAGAAGGCATCCTTCTCTTTCACTCCACTGTTCTCCGGCGTCCCCTGTAGACCTACCACATTCTTGCAATGTTGCAACTCATATTTCCTTATGCAAGGTATCCTCCTTATTGGTTTGTTCTCCAATGTCACTTGCAGGCCTTTTGCATACACTCTCAACTGAAGCGGGACTATCACTTTAGCACGCCAATTTGATGGTATGATGTCCTTTGGGAGATTTGAACTTTGGTCTCCAAAATGAGAACAAGTGGTCCTACCGACCGATCACAATCCTGTTGATATAATTTTATTTAATTTTAATTAGCTTTTAGGTTATTAGTTGATTTAATTATAAGTTATAAAAAAATAAAAAATATTTACATATATTACTTGAACTTAAGCATGCTTTTATCATTGTCCCAAATGATGCCATTTCTACTTCTTTCTATGGAAGAAATATTCCTATCACTAGAATTGCATAAGCTCTTTTCCCATTTGGTGATAGATTAGACCCTTTGTATTTGTGTTCAAATCATGCACCCATAAACTGTGACCTTTAACAGAGAAAGTAAACAAAAAATTAGTTAGAGCAAATGGAAGATGACCTGCAAAGTGTGAAGGCCAATTACAGTAATCTATATGTTCGTCAAAATTAAGATTTAAATTGCAGAGGTAAATGAGGTGAATACAACACCATTCCTTTGTGGAATTGGATGGGAATTCATTATCATTTTAAGTTGAGTGGTGCATATGCGGCATCCTATATGGGATCTGGCTTTTTATGCATTTTATTCTGCCTCAAAAGCTAAAGTTGCTGTTGCATTTTGTGTATTTAACAATAGTTGCAGTTTCCATGCCAATAGGAAACCGAACAAAGGATGGTTGAAACTTGAGAGTGAAAAGGAGTATTTAGCAATATTTGCAGTTTTCCATGCCAACAGGAAACCAATCAAAGGATGGTAGAAACGGTAGAGTGAAGGTGTTCTGTTATCAGAAAAATATATGTATTGTTGGATCCAAATCATATGAAATATGTTTAGGCTGCTTGCTTACTGTTGGATTTCACTTTTTTGATATCTGCTTCTTATGCTGCAAGGCACTACCAGGATAATGGATCAGTTGGGTTATTTGAATATTTTCCAAGTTTTGATGTTTTGTCAAGAACTATGCTCAAACACCTTGAGGATGACATGTTTGTTCTTCTATTGAAACACAAAATTCTTAGCTGTAAATGGAATATTTGAAAAAAGAAAGACCTAGGTTGTAGTTGTACTACACACTATATGATTATTATATGTTTGATCTCAATATAGGTTATGATCGATTCCAGTTCTGTATTTTGCATGATCTATTCATAGCAACTTTTCATTCAGATGTAACCAGCATGCGAGGTAACCCCCAAGAATCCAAATGGGTTTTATCCTTTGAACTCCAAGAAACCAATGGGGTTTTTCCCATTGATGTCCAGAACCTAAAGGTTTTGCCCTTAGATCCAACAGGTGAACACAAGTGTTTGACTCTGATTTTGGGTTTGTTGATATGATGTTCAAAGATGATGAAATTGTTTGCCTTATATAGAGGTTGGAGGCCGAGCGTGGGCCCACTCATGTTGAGTGTCATTTGAAAGTTTTTTGCCAAAAACATTCAAATTTGGGCCCATTAATGGTGTCCTTGGTTGGCTTTGATAATTGGTGAATTCCTTTGTTTGAATGATGGGATTTCATCAATGAGCATACCAGTAGCTAGGGGTCTGAGAGAACCCAAACCAAAATGATGCAATGGTTGGAGGGAGTGGGGATCAGGGCTTGGTGATACCAAGCGTATGGGGAAGTGAAAGCTTGTGGATCTGCAAACAGCAAGGGAGTTGGAGGTTGGGATGGGGGTTTTGGGATATTTGATATTGGCAGGGAACTGGGGAAGGACAGAAAGCTATGACAGTATGAGAAAGTCTGAAATTCTAACCAAGGCTGGAAAGTGACTCAGACGTTCTCATACTTAGGATAAGGGACACTAGAAATATAGTTGTTAAGTTTATATTTGATTCAGGAAAATGAAGTATGTACTAACTTGAAACTTAAATGGAACATTGTTTTTGTTTCATATGATTATTCCTAATATAATATCGATAAAAGATGGTCAAAACTTTTATGGATGTGCATTAAACAAGCCTATCATGAATATACTTGATGTGATATAGATCTTTTAAACTGAGTTGATATTCCTTTATATTTATTATTATTGACTCCTTTAATACATGCTGGAGTACTGACTCCTGACGACTTTTTACTTCCTGCCTGGGTTGTACTTATTTTGGGTTAACATTTTAGGTTTACCCCTAGTTCACTATTTCATTTGGAGGAAGGGAATGTAGAATGGAGATAGGCTGTGCAGCCTTCCTGTCAGTTGACTTGTTGGAAGGTGTTTAATTACTGAAAAAGGCCATTTTACTAATCCAGTTATTCAGAGCATAGTTTGCAAACTCGGACTCGCCGCAGACTCGGCAGCCCAAAAATATGACTCGGGACTCGGGACGGACTCGGGAAAAGACTCGGCATAAGTTTATAAATGTTTACATATAATCATGTCAAAAAGAGGAAAACATTAACAACCACAAGTAATCTACATCTTCCTCTTTCCCCTCCCAATGGTACTCAATTTTGGAGGCCTAGAACTAGAAGGTGCCCATGTTGTAGTATCCAAATGAGGACTAGGAGATCGAGCAGGGGAAAAATGATATTCAAATGTTTCTTCGTTGTCCTCCATGCCCATGGCATCCAATCTTGCTGCTTCTTCTTCTTCTGTTGCTGCTCTCTCTAATTCAACAAGATCCTCATCAGTAAGGAGGACATCAGCCTCATCATTTTGTTCATCAATAATCCATTCACCATATGGATCAATGTCATCCAAGTCGATGGACTTGTGTGAAACACCCTCCACCTTTCTAGTTCGAAGGCGAAGGTTGTATCGAACAAAAACTAAATCATTTAGGCGCTGTTGAGTCAACCTGTTTCTTTTCTTTGTGTGAATGTTTTCAAATAAACTCCAATTGCGTTCACACCCAGAAGCACTGCATGGCTGCGACAAGACACGTATGGCTAGCTTTTGAAGATTTGGTGTGCTAGCACCATAGTTCTCCCACCATAGATCTACAAAAACATGTTATAAAAAATATAAGTATTAAGAAATAAGAATAAAGTAAAAAATCTATATGTAAGAATCAAGTTTCTAATTTCAATTTTTACCTGGTGGTTGTTTTCCTCTCCTTTCAATTGCTTGTTGGGAGGAAAAGAGTCTCCCCTCTGCACCCTTGTAGACCTTGAATAGATAAAATAAAAAGTAAATCAAATATAGAAAATTCATAGATAGTCAAGGCTCAACATTGCAAATTCATAAATAAGATGTAACAAATCTCACCTCCAACTCATCAAGCACCTTATCTCTTAGCTCACTATCAGGCACCATCCTATCAATGCAAGTGACAACACCTTCCATGACCTCCCCATTCGCCTTAAATGAGTCTGAGAAGTAGAACTTCGGATTCAAGAAGTAGGCAAATGCATGAATCGGCTGGTGGAGTTGGTTTGTCCATCTCCGATCAATGATGCGCCATATGATTTCATATTTCCTTTTGTTGCCGCCATAGTAACGTGATATGGCCTCTTTGGCCCTATCCATGGCCTCATAGATGAAACCCATTGGCATGCCATCTCCATCCACCATACGAAGAACCCTCACCAAAGGTTCTGTCACCTAAAAAAATGAAAACAAATGTTAAATTATAACAAAATTAACCCTTCAAAAAATAAAAAACAGCAAATAGATTATCATGTATAATTTTTTTTGTGTGATTGCTACTTACCCCCATCAGCTCCTCTCCATTTTTGATGAATGTCTCATCAAAAACTATGGTAACAATCCTCTCCCCTTCAGCTCTATTGGAAAATGAGGACTCCTTCCAAGCATCGGACACAAACATTTGCTTGAGATGACCAATGGCACCAAGAATGCTTTGCAATGTGAGGAAGTGGCTAGCAAATCGTGTCACTCCAGGTCGCACAAGGTCCTTGCCATTTGTGAATTTCCTCATCAAAGAAAGCACCCAAGTATGGTTGTAGATAAATTTTGTAACACTTTTTGCATCTTCAACCACTCTTTTGACCCATGAAATCTTCCCAATGTCCTCTAGCAATAGGTCCAAGCAATGTGCAGCACATGGAGACCATGCAATTGTAGGATACCTCTCCATAAGTAGCTTACCTGCAGCTACATATGCAGCTGCGTTGTCCGTGATAATTTGGACAACATTATCAACTCCAACCTCCCGGACCACCCCATCCAATAGATTGCATAAAGTCTCAACATTTTTAACTTCATGGGAGGCATCTATTGATTTTAGGAACACCAATCCACCATTTGAGGCCACTAAAAAGTTTAGGAGAGTTTTATTCCGTCCATCTGTCCACCCATCAGATAAAATGCTGCAACCTTTTCTTCGCCAAAATTTCTTTTGCTCATCAACTACAAACCGTGTATTCTTTACAGATTCCTCTAGCAATGGCCCACTCAAATCTCTAGCTGATGGGGTCTTAAACCCCTTTCCTGCAACTGTAAGGGCGTTCACTAAACCTTCCCAATATGGGCTGTTTGCAACATTGAAAGGTAGATTATTGTAGTACCAAAAGTTTGTAGCAGCCATCCTAGCTTCATGATGCTTTTCCTTATTCCAACCGGTACCTTCAAGTGAAGGTTGTGCTCCTGGAACATTACGTGGAATAAAATAATTTGGTCTTGATGAAGGACCGTGGCCAGCACTAGCAGTAGAATAGGAACCCTCAGGACTCTCACCAAAAGATGAATGTGGAGCACGAACGCTTGGACTTGCAGCAGTAGCACCATGGGGCATAGTTGGTGTAGAAGGGGATCCACTCATCACTGATGCTAGGGCATTCTTTGTTTTCTGTCTTTCATCTTTTTTTAGCTCATAGTCAGCAAGAAGGGCCTTTATCTCTCTAATAATCTCAGGAGTAGTTTTAGGGCATCCCTCCACATTTTGCCCAGGTATCCTTGCAAGGTGGTATTTTAACCTGTTTATTCCTCCTGTCATCCATTTTGACATTCAGTACATGTCACTTCACCTTTTTTGATTCCTGGTATTCCATACTTCCATGCAGGGTCTTTTCTCATTCCCTTTGGATTTGAAGACGACATTGCTGTTTCAAGTTCAACATGGAAAAAAAAAATCAGCAAGGGTTTGCAAAAAAATCAGCAAAAAAATGTGATTCAAAGTTTCATTTATTTGCAAAATAAAAGAATGCAAAACCAAGCTAGAAATAGTAGGAATTAGGCTATTAAGGAAAATAGAAAAAAGATTGGCAGCATTTCCCCTTATTTTTCTTGATTTTTTTGATTTTGAATGCAAGAAAAATAAAATAAAATTGTTAGATCACTTACCTGGCTCTATTTTGATCGTTTTAGCTCCTTTTCTTTCCGACCTCTGGACTCAGCCGAGTCTAGAGGTCGGACTCGGGAGTCCCGACCCAGGACTCTCCTGGACTCGACTCGGCTCAGCCATGGATTCCCGAGTCCGCGGTGAGTCCAGCAGAGTCCGCAAACTATGATTCAGAGATTATTGCTGATAGAATATTCTTCCCTTTTCTTCATGTTCAGACTGTTTTGCCTTTTCAATTGCTATTGATCTCACCATCTCGGTACAATATAAAATCCATGCACCTAGTTCAGCTGAATTTTCTTTTGTTCAATGTTCTTATAGAACATCACTTCTGCCAAACAATGTTTGAATTGTTTAACAATCTTATCATTTATGCTTGTACTAACGCTGATGTTTGCTTATATACATTATAAATGGCTCTTAATTCAGATATTGTTTAGCATATTTATCAGAGGAAAAAATGTTACCCATTATTCTCCTCAGTTTTGAGTAATGCTCTTTTTAATTATGGTGTTTTGCAGATTGTAGCTCTAAGAAGAGCAAAGAGACGGAATATGGAGAGACTGGTGCTTGCTTGTGGTGGTGATGCTGTTAATTCTGTTGATGACTTGACTGAGGATGTGCTTGGCTGGGCAGGACTTGTATATGAGCATGTACTTGGGGAAGAAAAGTATACCTTTGTGGAGAATGTTAAAAATCCTCACTCATGTACAATTCTTATCAAAGGTATGTTCAAAAATATGTAAACATGCCATTTATAATTAAGAGGTAGTATTTTGTCTGTTAAAGGCCTTAATGATGATTCTGTCTTTATTACTTATTATCTATTTTTATTCTTCTGGTATTTTGCCTGTTGCAGGGCCAAATGATCACACTATTGCTCAAATCAAGGATGCTGTCCGTGATGGATTGAGGGCTGTCAAAAATACAATTGAAGATCAAGCTGTTGTTTTGGTGAGAGTCAGTTGTCTTTGATTTAGTATGATCTTCTATTGGTTTCATAGCTAGTTAGGTATGTCTCATAAGGCAGAACACCTTGCTCGAGATTTTGTGAATCAAGCTAATGGAAACATATAATGGAAAATGTCCATTGCCAATTACATTTCTTAAGTCAATACCAGTTGTACTTTCTTTTGGTTTTTGTACATGGCATATAACCATAATGGATGCCATCAGGTGTTTTCTTTCATACTCTGTCATTATTTTGTGTAACTTTAATTTAAAGTCTAAGTGTGAAAATTAAGAAGACTTTCTTTGCAACTATCCATGTTTTGAGTGTACTTTTCCACTGTATTTGTAGGGTCAGAACTAGAAATGTATCTATTTTCAGTGTCAATTGCAATGCATTGCTTGAACATACTGTACTCTTTGTTGATTGATATTAGGGTGCAGGAGCGTTTGAAGTTGCAGCAAGTCAGCATCTCAAAAACACTGTTAAGAAAACTGTTAAGGGGGTAAGCTATGAGCTCTTAATTATGGAAACATATAATATTATGTCATACTTTCTAGATTTTATTTAAAAAATATATTATCCAGTTCATATTGTTATATTGTACTCCAATAATATATGAACATGATGCTAATATCTTTTCTAATATCACCTAGTAGAGGTTTCAAAGAGAAATGAATGAGTATTTTAAGTCTTATATATGGATAAATAAACTTTTACAAGTTCCCTGTATAAGAAACCGGAAGCAAGACACAGTGTATAGAACACCAATAGAAAGGCATGGTTAATGAAACTGTGGACATGGTAATGACGGGAAAAATTTAATAGAAGTATTTTTCATTTTGCTTATTGATTTGTTGAACCTGAAATTCTCAAGGACGAATCATGCATATTTAAAACTTCAATTTTTTGATTTGCTTTTCAAAGGCTCATTAAGTGAGATCCCTATTATCTGTTATTTAAAATTGTTTGAAATGTTGAACAGTTAAAATGATATTGATGACAGAATGCTTTCTTACAAATTTTAAAATATTACACATAGGAAACAGAGGTGAGGGCCTTCTCAGACCATAAATAAGTGCCAATTTTTGCCAAGATGTCATATCATTTGCATAAGGATTGGTCAGAAAAGAAAAATAGTACACAAATTTTTCAAATACAATTTGAAATGAAGGGTGTCAGTTATAATTCACCAAGTTTCTTGTGTTTTCTCTTTGTAAAGTAAATCTCCGCACTAATTTAACTGTTATATCTTTTTGATTGGTAAACTGAAGATTATATTTTTGGGGCGGAGGGAGCACCATTAAACAAGTTTTCACAATGATATAACTAGGCCCATTAATGATATCATTCTTTTTTCTTTTCAGCGTGCACAGCTCGGAGTTGAAGCCTTTGCTGATGCTCTTTTAGTTGTGCCAAAAACTCTAGCAGAAAATTCTGGACTAGATACTCAGGATGTATTGATTGGGCTCCAGGTGAGATTGCTTGTTGGTACTAGATAAACCATAATTTCTGGACTTATTTGTATTTGTTATACTTATGTCTTTGGATATATTTGACACTGTTGAGTTTGTGTACAGGCTGAACACGACAAAGGCAACATTGTTGGTCTAAATCATCATACAGGAGAGCCTATGGATCCATATATGGAGGGTATTTTTGATAATTACTCCGTCAAGCGTCAAATTATCAATTCAGGGTGCGGTTCTAATATTTTTTTATTTCATGTGTGTCACAGTTCCAATCGGAATAATTTCTAGTCTGTTTAAAACTGCAGGGCCATCTTTTGTATGACACTAGACTGCTATTTAACCCAAACTAGGTTGCAGAGAGCTCAAGAGAGTCACTCTGTATTGTATTGCATAAGATCTTAAATGAAATAGAATCAACATTTGTGCTTCTGTTTAATTTGAATGTATTGCTGACATGAATGTCTTGTACAGCCCTATGATTGCATCACAGCTACTTCTGGTGGATGAGGTGATCCGTGCTGGACGTAATATGCGGAAAAGCTGAAGTTTCATAGTGGCTTCAATCTTCTGGCATTATTCACGATTGCCTGGAAGATGGGTGGTAGCAATTTTGTAGAGGGGGATGATGGGATTTATAGTTATTTCCGAGTGCAATATACCTATGGCCTAGGAAGAAATTGAATTTGTTTCAAGAACTGAAGCATTAATATAAAAGTGCATGAGGTTCTTTGTGTTCAAAGTTAATTTCCTTAACAGATTTCCAGTTAAGTGATTTTTTTCGTGTTTTCGTGTGCCATAGTTCTTGACCATGGAGCTTTAGATTCTTTCAAGCGTGTAAATCTCAGACTGCCTACTGTTGGTATTACATCTTGGCATTTTAATCTAGCGCACAAGATAGTGCTTTTATTGTTCCTTTGTGTATTTAAATATTTTTGATCAGCCAACAAGGTTCTTTCCTTTCATCGCATCCATAATTCTGTCAAGATTGCCTGTTTAATGGTTTGATTTTCCTATTATAAAATTTAAGAGAGCTTTTATCTTTAGGAGTATATGAATGAAACAAAGAGCTTCAATAAGCTGTATACTTTTGACAGAAATTCTGTTGGTATTACATCTTGGCATTTTAATCTAGCGCACAAGATAGTGCTTTTATTGTTCCTTTGTGTATTTAAATATTTTTGATCAGCCAACAAGGTTCTTTCCTTTCATCGCATCCATAATTCTGTCAAGATTGCCTGTTTAATGGTTTGATTTTCCTATTATAAAATTTAAGAGAGCTTTTATCTTTAGGAGTATATGAATGAAACAAAGAGCTTCAATAAGCTGTATACTTTTGACAGAAATTCTTAAACTGTATTTCCACAGCTTAAATGAGCTGTTTATTGTTTGTGGCCTTCAATTACATGGCTTGCTAAATTTTCTTGTTCTTCTGGAAGGGATTACTCCATTTTCAGGCATAATATTGCAATGGTCTAGCAGTAGAGATCACGTGTTTGAATCCAGAGGTGGGTAGGGTTGTATGCCTCAAGATAATGGATTATTTCATTGTAAGGCATAATACGACAATTGTATGGTAGTAGTCAGGCATGTTTGAATACAGAGGGGAAGTCTGGGTTGTCTACTCCAAACCAATACTAGCTAAATAGAAAAACAATCCCCTTTGTGGGTTGCTTGTGTAAAGAGGATCTCAAACACCAAATTGATTACTCACTTGGTGGTGACCTTAAAAACTATTCTTTTTACCTCTAAGAAAACATTACCTCAGCTCATTTTGTCTATGGCGTCGAAGAGGAAGGAGTGTGAGCCCTTTTTAGAAAGTATTGTGTGCAAGTAAAAAGCAATTATATATTTACCACAAAACAATAGGAGGTGAAGAGAAAAAAAATCCTGTGCAGTGGTGGGGCCTAGTGAGTCTGCTTCGGAGTCAACTATGCCCAATGATCTTGCTCTTGTGGTTCTTCCCGATCCTGTTGCTCCTTTGGCTCGTATTGGCTTTGGTTCAGCCCCAGCTGTCTCTTGTGGTGCTTGTTCGATGTTTGGCTACTCTGGCTTGACATGTTTCTGATGAACCCTTGGTTGGGCTCTCTGTGGGGGGACTCCCCACCTGCATCTCCAAGGTCTGAGGACTTGAAGATAATTTTTCCTCGACAGTTTTACAAAGGAGGAAGAAAGGTCTCCCCAAATCCATCTCTCAATCTCATACAAGAGTAAAGGGTGTGAGATTGAGTAGTGTTGGGACCTTGCTTCCCATTTTAATCTAATAAAAAACCATACGGTACGGTGCATGCAAAAGGGGAGTCTCAAACACTAAATGGTATGTCACTTTGCACCATAAAAAACTACCATTACCTTAATGTCAACCATTGATTGAACCATAGGGAGATGGATACTAAATCCTAAGTTATTTCGAGGTACTTAATGTTCCTATCTTCATAAGAAAGAGGTCCCGAACCCCTTGCATGGCAGAAAAGTCCATTTTAATTGTATGAGCTATTTGAAAATTCCAATACCACCTACAAAGGTGGTATGAGTTCGTGTCAGCACGCAAGAATTGATTAGTCAACGTTCTCTGCCCGGCTCTAACCTAACCTAATCTTTGAGGAAGCGCACAAGCAAAGACCCCAATGATGAAAAGTGGATCAACTTGTTGATCACTGGCTGTTTTTCAGAAGTTCACGAATCTTTACTTTTAAAGAAATGCATCATCTCACCTCAAATTGTCTATTGTTTCCCAAACACTACCTACAAAGAAGGTACTCGTTTGTGTCAGCATGCTAGAACGAGTGCCCGACATTTTCTCCCCAGCTCTAATCTAATCTAATCTCTATGGAAGCATGCAACCAAAAACCGCTATGATGAGAAGTGTATCTGCTTGCTGCTCACTGGCTGTTTTTTCTGAAGTTCATCAGCCTTTAGTTTATATTAATGCACCAACTCACCTTAATTTGTCAATGGCATAAAAAACGAAAGAGAGCCCTTTCTAGAAAGCCATTTTATGTAAGTACAAGCAAATTATTTTGGTAGCTTGGCATTGTCTATGCAGCCCTCAAAATGGACATTTGACTGTAATTATTAATTAATTAAAAATAAAGATACAATGCATTCTTTATTTTTATTTAATTAATAATTACCGTCAAATGTCCGTTTTGAGGGGTGTATAGACATTGCTTCCTCGTGATGGGTTTGAGTGTACTTTAGAATCTTGCCTTTCCGTAACAGACAGCTAGTATTTTTGAGGCAAATATTATGTACCATTTAAATCCAACGTTATGATCTTGGCACGGGGCTTATGATGCGGCGCCCATGTTGTAAGTCTTCTTTTAAGCTGACGAGACATAAGATTATAACATTCTCTTAAGATTTCTCAATGGCTTTACCATAGCTCTCATAGTCCAGTGTTACTAGATTTTGTTTCAGCTAACATTGATTGACCTGAAAATCACCTAGCGACCTCCTTTGTACTTCCCCAGTCTAGCTGTATTTCTCTTTGCCTACTTAGCTGCATGTCTTCTGCCGTGTCAACAATTAGGCCATTTCAACAAGGACAATGACATGTTAATCTTGGGTCGAATTAAAAAAATTATACAATTGAAAAAAATTGAACTCAATTGTATAATTATTCTTAGTTTCTATTCTAATACGGTCTAGATTCGTGTTGTCTGTCGTTTTATAGATGGAATTTGACATCCAGTATAATCATAATTTATATCATAACCTCTAGTATAATCTAGGCGCAAATGGGCCATATTGTGTATTGCAATTTTAAGAAATCAATTGTAGCTTCACCGCAGTTTGTATATTGAAATGGTTATTTCATAATTCTCCATAGTTATCCTTAATGGCCTGATCTAACAGTCTTTAAAAGTTGTAGGATAGATATCAACCAATTTAAATATAAAAATTTCAGTCAAATATCATAAACTTATTTGAGGAAACTTCTTGAAATGATTGTGTAAAAGTTTTATGCATCAACGTATTAAATCATGCTTTGTGATTTATTATTAGGATGAAGAAAGAATTGTCAAATTGCAAGCATGACTTCTTTTAGAAAGGATGGTAGGGTGACGATTTGAAAAGAGGGAATTAAAATGAAAGAAAATTAAGAAAAATAAATAAAAATATGCAACTTCAAAATACTAAATAAGCTAATGAATAATTATAGTAAATGAAAAAGTATAAAATACATAGCTATTTATTATTAATGTGTTATTTTTTCAACGTTAATATATATAAAAAAATATTTTTATTTTTATTGTTTACAAGGAAATTTGTTGCAATTCTTCATTATTTATATATATAAGAAAAAATAAAATAAAAAGAAATAAATTGCCATATGTTCTAATCATTCCTTGGTTTGTTAAATATTTTGAGGTTGAATATTTTATTATCATCCTAATTGATTAAAGGTCAAGGAGGAGTTTTGAAAGATCCTTAGAACACTATACTGTTTTAATCAAGGAGGAGTTTTGAAAGATCCTTAGAACACTATACTGTGATTAGAATAGATATATCAATGAAACCCTTCAAACAATGAAGATATGGTAGCAAGGATCATAAACCACAGGGCTAAAAAACACCACATGCTACAACTCTTAAAAAAGGACAAAGAACACTAAGAATATATTAAAATCTTAAAAAAGGACAAACAACACAAAGAATATATTAAAAAATTGAATATCAGTAGACTTAAAGCAGCTTGAAGCCAAAATGTACCACAGAGCTCAAAAAATACTAATGGTCCTACCGCCTAAAGTCATTGCGGCAGCTATCTTTCTTGGTTGATCTCCCTTTTTTGAAATAGATACTAACTCGAGAATTTAGAGTATCTAAAAGGCTTTGCATCCAATTCCATTTTTCTTGCTTTTTGATGTTTTTCTAAGTTTTTCTATTCCTGCTTTCAATATTTTTGTGCTACTCTTTTATTTTGCAAGTAAAATTTACAATCCAATTTTTTCTCCCCTTATATTAATGGGAGCTAATAAAATGTGGTATGAAAGGTTATGAACACAAACTCTTCCACATTTTTTGATTGGTAAATTAGGCATAAGAGAGTTGTACTCCATAGTATTAACTATTACAATAATAAAATACAAAAATATTAACACTTTCTTATATGAACTTATAATGAGCTTAAAATAGCGAAAGCTAAAAACAAGTTAAATTAAAAAAATGAAAACTAAATAAAGCATAAAAGTTAATTTAAGATTAACTTAAAGTCAAAACGACTTAATTAAACATTAAGTTTAAACACTAACTGACCATTACAATATAATAATACTTTAATACCTTCCCTTAATAATCAATCTACGAACTACACCAGTTTATCTTGAAATTTTACAAATTTGTTAGGACCCAAGGGCTTGGTAAGAATGTTTGCAATTTGATCATTTGAAGGACAATATTGCAACATAATTCATCTATCTTCTACAAGTTGTCTAATAAACTGATATTGTAGCTCCACATGTTTGATATGCTTTTGGAAGATTGGATTCTTGGCAAGTTTGAGCACCCCTTGATTGTCGCAGAGCAAGAGTGAAGGCTTTGTTTGAGGCTTCATGTTTGAAGATATCTTTCTGAGCCATATTGGCTCACATTGCTTTTATTGTACTTCGATATTTTGCTTCAAATGAGGAGAGCTATTGCTTGTTGCTTCTTGTTTGTTCCATGTGACTACATTTGTGCCAAGGCTGAAAACATATATAGAAGTGGATTTCCTATCATCAATACAACCTATCCATTTTGAATTTGTGAACACTATCAATCTAGGATCTTTGTTTATGCTACACAAATGCCAAAGCCAAGTGTCTCTTTCACATATATCAACACCCTCTTTGTTGCAGTCCAATATTCTACATTTGGTGTTGTCATGAATACAAAAACAAAACTCACAACATAACTCAAATTAGGTCTAGTGGCTGTAAGATATATAAGGCTGCCCATTAGTTGCTTGTATGCTAACTCATTAATAGTCTTAGAATTAATTTTCACTAAACGTTTCAATATTTTCTCCATAGTTGGACAAGATTTTATAATCTGTTATTTTGAACTTGTCAAGCAAAATCTTGGCATATTTGGATTGAAATAAAAATATTGCCACTTTTTTGCCAAACTTTTACAACTAGACAATAATGTAGGAGGGCTAAATTAGTCATAATAATGTAGGAGGCCTAAATTGGTCATGTCAAAAGATTTACTAATATCAAACTTGATTTTATCAATATCACTTGTCTCACTACCTGTAATAATGATATCCACATATATGACTAGAAGAGTGAAATTATCACCACTACTTTTGACACATATTTGGATCCGAAGGATTCCTAGATACCTTGTTTAACCAAATACTTTCCAATTTTGATGTACCATGCCTTAGGTGTAGTGCTTGCTTCAGGGCATATAGATCTTTCAATTGACGTGCATGATACTCCTTCCTTGTAACCTTAAAATCTTGTGGTTGAGACATGTCACTTCCTCCAAATGTCCATCGAGGAAGATGCTCTTCACACCCATTTGATGGACTATCTAGCTAAATTGAGCTACCATGGATAAAACTAGTCAGATGGTGCTCATCTTTGTTGTAAGAGAAAAGGTCTCCTCATAGTCAGTTCCCTCTCTTTGTGAGAACCCTTTAGCAACCAACCAAGCTTTGTACTTTTCAAAAGTACCATCTACCTTGTACTTGATTTTATACACCCATTTGTAGCCAATGTGTTTCTTCCTTGGTGGAAGATTTGAGAGATCCCAAGTCTTATTCTTCATAAGACTGTCATATTTGATTTCCATGGCCTTTTCCCATTTTGATTTTCCTTTTGCCTCAATACACATGTGGCTCATACACTCCCTACATATTGGTTATGTGAGAAAAGTTAAATTGTGTTTGGCTTGCTCTTGCCTCTTGGTGATCTACTTTCAACCATTTCACTTACCTAGAAATCTCCAATGATGCTTTCCCACCACTTTGGTCTCCTCTTGGAAGTCTCTACATTGAAATGAACATTATCATCATGACTTAGGCCACCTGTATTTGTGTCATCTAGATGTTGACCAGGTTATCAATGACAAATGGGTCTAATTCCTTGTGCTTTGAATCCCCCCTTCAAGTGGAGTTTCATGAACTTGAATATTTAAATCCTTAACCACAATAGGTTGGTCTTTGGTAATTTGGATCTTTGGAGATGTTTGGAAAGGCCACACTTCCTCATCAATCACAAATATTTGTTGAAACTTAAGAGGTTAATATTAACATCAATCAACTTGTAGGCTTTATGATTGTCATTGCACCATGTAAGCATCAATTTCTTACTCCCAGGATCTAATTTGGTTTGTTGTTCATCTAGAATCCAATTATATGCAATTGAACCAAATACCTTAAGATCTGATTAACTTTCAAATTCCTCCTAGACCATGTTTCCTTTGGGGTCTCATGCTTCACTGCTTATGTGGGAGACCTGTTTAGCGAATAAACTTTAGTATATACTATCCCAACACAAAACCTCTTGGGAACACTCGTCTTCTCTATCATACATCAGGCCATCTATGTGATAGTACAATTCCACCTCTTAACTACTCCATTATGTTGTGGGGTGTAGGGTGTGGTAAAGTGTCTTTTGATGCTGTCAACATGTTTAGCACAAAGGTTGTTGAATTCTTTGGAACATAATTTTCCTCCACTATTAGATCTAAAAATAGTTATCCACAACTAGGCTCTTTTTCTACTTATACTTGGAGCTTTTGAAATTCATTACACACCTTGGATTTTAATTTTAAAAAATATACCATTTTCCTACTAAAATCATTTACCAACAAAAGAAAATACTTGCACCTAATGACTAATGTTATTTTCATGGTCCACAAATATTTGCATGAACCAATTGTGGGACTCTCTTGGCCCTCCAAGCTTGGTCATCATCAAGTGGTGTTCTATGCTACTTCCCTATTTGAATGTTAGGAATTCCATCAACCAAGTTCTCTCAAGCCAATTGAGAGAGGTAGGACAAGTTGAGGTGTCTATACCATTGATGCCAAAGTGTAGTAATGGTTAATGCACTCTTGGTTGCTAATGCATTTTCCTTGATCTATCCAATTTTAATCAATCTATACAATCCATGATCTTCTATACCAAAAGCAACAGTCTTCTTGGTCTTTTTGTCAATGATATTGCATTTGTGTTTGTTAAAAATGACTTCTAGATTAGGACTATGTTGCATAATGTGACTTATAGAAAGTAGATAAAGCTCTATTCCTAATACATAGCACACATTGAAAAAAAGTAACTTTTTTCCCTCTAGAGGTTATTTGTACAATCCCTTTGTTTACAATCGTGCACTTCTCACCACCACCAAAGATCACTAAACCAAAGTGAGCAGTGTACTCTATGAACTAGTATCACATGTTGGTGAAGTGATGTAATGCTCCTAAATCAATGTACCATGTAGATGATTTTGATTGATCCACTAGTCTTCAAAAAATGAAACCATAGAAATCTTATGCCCTCTCCTTTGAGTGCTCTACAACATGAACCTTTTGTTGATTTTGTTGAAGCCCTCCCTGGTTGAATTTTTGTTCAACCAAATTTTTTCTATAGTACTTCTTCATATGACCCAACTTACCACAATAATTTAACATGTGATGTTTTTTAGATTCTTTTTTGCATCCTCATTGTTACCTTGTCCTTTATTGTGTGATCATTTGCCTATGCCTTTGCCTTTAGCTACAAATGCCTTTTCCACATTCATTGTCTCATTGTTGTTATCAAATTATTTCTTCCATCTTGTTGTAAGAGCTTATTGCATAGCTCTTCAATATTCAAGTCAACATCCATAGTAGTGATATCGAGTACTTCAATGAAATGATCATGAACACATGACAAGCTTTTCAATGTGATTACCACCATGTCCTCCTCTTCCTTCTTTTGACCAATGGTTGACAAATAATTTTTGATATCCTTGGTCTTGAGTAAATGTTCTAGCAAAGACATTTTATTGTCCATAGTGATAAAAAAAAACACATTCTTTAGAAAGAAGGTCCTACCTTTATTTGAGGTCTCATGAAGTTCTCAAAAATGCTTTCAAATGACAATCAAAGTTGTCTGTATTTGAACTTCAAAAATCATAGGATTTGTCACTTATAATTTGATCAACATGATTGATTCTCTATCACGTTCATCAAACTTGTCTTGGTCTTTACTTGCAATCATTAGCCGAGTTTCAGTATCGAGATTGATCTTTTCAAGACATTTGTACTCAAAGATTGTGAGCATTGGTTGCTTCTAGATGTTGTAATTCTTGCTAGTAAAATGTTAACTGCCTTTCAACATATTGTTGGGTAAATAGGCCATTTGTACTATTCTTCCCTCTTGTCAATTGTAATCATTGAGTAAGACTAGAAAAAGCCCTCTAGTCACGCAAACAAACATCCACACTTTTGTAAAAAGTCATCAAAAGCTCTTTTTCGAGCTATGATGAAAAATAAACTTGGTAGAAATAACTTGAAAAATTTGGCCAAAACACTAGCCGTCAAGTTTAAAATCCCTTTTGTCCTAGCCATTAGAATGAAACCCTAGCCACAATTTACAAAAAGAATCCACGATTGTTTTAAAAATCATGCAAAAATTGAAGTGTAATCCTAGCCATTGAAGAAATTGTAGAAAAAATTCAATAATCCATTGGATGTGACTACCAATTTCCTGCTCTGATCGTCACTCCATTGGAGGAACATAAAAAATTCTTCACATTGCAATCAATATATTTTATGCTATATGCTACTGTTCTGATTACATACAAACTATTTTAACTTGTCAAAAATATACGCATGTTTTAATTATCTTTTGCTGCTCATCCTCATCACTTGAGTCCAAATCCTTTCAATCTATTACAAAGGACTAGTCCACACTAGAAGAGTTTGACACCCTTGCTACCAGTTTTAGAAAATCTAATCCCCATTTTTCCTTTTTCTTATGTTCCTCCTCTTCTCCAAGCGTCCTAATAATGAATGACACCCACAACCTTGAGAAAGATGAGTTTATGGAGGGCCAAGTGACTTTTCTTAGGAGAAAACCTTGACCTGGAACCACTTCATTGACTATTTTCTTCAATCCTCTTCTCCACCTTGAATTTGTCAATGTCTTTGCAACCTACCAAATGCACTCCTTCAACTCACCTTAATCCAGTGTTCCACGGGCTTTCGGGGACGGGGACGGGGGGATGACAGGGGACGCGTTTCGGGGACGCAGGGATGGGGGGTCTAAGTTTGGGGACGGCAAGGGGATGGCGGGGGGACGACGTCGAGGGGGCGGCAGGGTGCTGAAATATATGTAGTACTTGAAAAAATAGTTATAAAAAGATGTATAAGTATAAGAATTATACATCTTTGAGACAACTAGGAGTCCCCTAGACGTCTTGAGGACACCCTAGCATCCTCAAATTCCTAGCGGTGTCTTGGAGACAGTGACACTGGTGGTGGGCTGGTGGGGGGACGTCCCCCCCAAGTCCCCAAGTCTCCGAGACGTCCCCCTCTAGGAAACACGAGTTTTTTGGGGGGGGGCACATCCCCGTGGTACATTGCCTAAATCCAACATAAGAACTATGAACATAGAGGCTATGTCTATATTAACCCGATGTCTGTGGGTCAACAACATGAAATTTTTGCCTAAGACCATCCTTAGTGCATGCAATACTATGATAAATTTGGATTTGAACACCTTCTTTAGATGCAACTTAGATATTTCTCCCTTTAAGGCAATTTGTCTCAATTTTTTCAGTGAGACAAATTGTAGGTGTCCATTTTGTTCCAATTGTTGTGACCATTGCATGTTTTCCATTTTAATCTCACCTCACCTTAGCTTGGAGGTAACTCTCATTTTCACTAGTTCATTGTGTAGCTTTGCAAGGATTTCTCATGGACGAAAGGATTGAGTGTCTCATCCACATAACACTACAATTTTTTTGATGCATAATGAAAAGGGAAGGAGAATCTCTTGCTATATTTATCCACACATTTGCCTCCTCGTCAGCTAGTAATTCTTGTCCATGTCAATTGCCATGTTAGCTAGTTTTTATCACCCTCTTTGTTTGCTTCATGATACACATGCTTCACTTGAAAAGCTTTGAATTTATTCATCAACTCTCTACAATAGTATAAAATGTTGTTTAATGTCCAATTTAGACATTTGTTATTTCTGATAGCATTGATAGCTATTAATAAATTCCAATTTAGACATTAGTCAATTCAATCTAATTTTAATTCCCATTTGGAGACCTAAGAATATCACTTGGAATTCTACTTCATTATTTGTTTGTTCCTATGGAAGTTTTTTTTGCTGTTGCACCAACCATGATATCATTTTGATTTTTAAGTATGGAATTTGCTCCCGAAAACCAGTTTCTTCTAGATGCCCTATTGACATTTAATTTGATCATCATAGTACAGTCCCACAATTCCCGGAACACTACATGTTCCTGCATCTTCAAGGTGTATAGGATATAAACATAAGGCACCAGATCCAGCTAAAGCTGCTCCGGTGTAAGAGCCAAATCCACCTCGTGAACCAAACATATTTTGAGCTTGCTTCTTCAAATACTGGAAGCAGGTCAGAGAACAAAACTGAACTAGACTTTTCTTCAGACAGTAAATTCGAGATCGAACCTGTGAACCTGTGAACAAGTGAAATATAATAAATATCCAGATTTCCTTTGCTAGTTGAGAAAAAATTTCAGAATCCACACTTTTCTTCAGACAGTAGCTTCGAGATCAAACTTGTGAACCATTGCAATGTAATAAATATCCAGATTTCCTTTGCTAGTTAAGAAGCAAATCTCAGAATCTACACATTTCTTCGGACAGTAACTTCGAGATCAAACTTGTGAAGTAGTGCAATATTAGCCCTTGCTTTTTGGCACATTTTACATACAGGCCTTCAGTGCCAAGAACTCCTTTAAGCATATGTAACACTCAAGTGCTGAAACTTCACTTTCTACACACTACTTATATTCCTGAAATTTGCTTAAATGGAGGTGGCAAAGATGCGGAGTGGTCTGTCATCAGTGCTCTCTAAGCATGGTCATCACATTTACAGTATTCAAATTTCGATAGCATGACTTCACTGATCCATGTTCTTGAGTCATGCCTATGTATAAATATCTAATGTTCAATTCGAAAGTTTGAATTTTGTCCAATCACAACTTGTTTTTAGAAGGGTAATCACTGAAACTGCAATGTAAAAGACTATTGACATGGCCACCCAAAACGTGGAAATATTTCCCAAATAGTTTTATCAGCCATGCTTCATTTGTCGCTAGGCATCAAAGATCTACATATCCCTGTCTTTGAAAATCAGCGGATTTGATCTCGTCAAGAACTGAAGGTTCCTAGGAACACCTTCGGTGTCGAGCCTTCCCACATTATAACAACAAAAGTAAATGCATTGTACTTCTCTATGAAGAGTTCATTACTTAGAAATTTTGGTGCTATCCACTCAAGATTTCCAGCGGCATTCAAATCCTCATTTTGTTCGAACGATTATATATATGGTATACGTAAATTCACTGTCAGCAATTCATCGATGGAAAATTCACCGTTCGATGGTGAATTTTACTTAACGGTGAATTTGTCATGACGGTAAATTTTCCCACAATAAATTGCTGACGGTGAATTTTCCTAAAACCATATATATATATATAATCAATATACCTCTCAAATGCATACCTCTTGCAAATACCCAGAACGTAAGCTTGTCAAAGGTGTAATTCCAGGACTGAATTTTGGTTCAGACAGGAGGGGCGAGGAAAACATATATCTGTATAACAGAGTTCTTTTACCTTGGCTTTTGTTTCTGCTATCGATAAAATCTTAACAGTAGACATCTGCAAAATGACTGCAACATTAACAAGTCATTTGTTGGCCTATTAATGACATCACCAACATCTGATGAATATCAATACTCAATCTGAGGTGCCTGAATGTGATTGTTTTGTTCACTTATTACAAGAAGTTTACAAAGTCCTCCATCGTTACTCAACTTTCTAGTAAAACCTTCATCCTCTTTTATCAACATTTGAACAGAATTGTAGTATTGATACAAAAGCATGCTACATAATATCATTAGTGTCCACAAGAGCTTAGAAATTCATTGGAAAATATGCGAATTCGATTGTGGAGTATAAATGTAACAAAAAGAGAACAAATATATTGTTTTGATGGTAGGTGATAGGTCTTAGATCCAACCATAGGATTATGAGGGTCTCTTTTAGATGTAGGTAGTGCTCTTTTTTTGGTCACTTGGGTTTTGATTGTTCAACCTCTCGGCATAAGAACGTAATGACATGGTGGAAGAATATTCGTGAAGATCACTTGACTATTCCTTCTTCC
The DNA here is from genome assembly GCA_007115665.2 of Sequoiadendron giganteum. Taxonomy (NCBI): domain Eukaryota; kingdom Viridiplantae; phylum Streptophyta; class Pinopsida; order Cupressales; family Cupressaceae; genus Sequoiadendron; species Sequoiadendron giganteum. The sequence continues at coordinate 630,173,016 of CM021101.1, forward strand.
AACTCTTTGGTTGATGGTTTGGATGACAAGTCTTTTCAATATGTTGGATCTTCTCTTCTTGTATCCCTTGTGGATTGCGAGGGGTCTCTCTTGTGATTAGTGCGACTCTAACAAGTCCTATTCCTTCTATACCATTAGCTCCTATTGGTGAGTCCCACCCATCTTTTGACCTGATTGCTCAATCTGCTATTACATTGACTTTTTCTTGGCTTTAGTCTACTCCTAAGGTAATTTTTTAACATTTGGATTCTCTAGCTTGACACTCCTTTGATTCTGTTGTGCCCATGGATGGGCTCTATGTGGGACAATACCCCCTACTTCCCCAAGATTTGAGGATTTAGAAGATTTAATATTTTCTAGACAATTATATAAAAGACGAAGAGAGGTCTTCCTAAATTTGTCTTCCAATCTCATTCTAAAGTGAAGGGTGTAAGATTGAATACTTGCTCAAGGCTGACATTGTTTAAACTGGTTCCTTGAGTTGTCCTTGCATGTAGGCTTGTTTTGTAATAGTGTTGGGACCCTTGTTTCTCATTGTTTGTTTATCTCATATCTCATGGTACTCGATCTATTTGTCTATTGACTACTTTGTTATACAAGGGTTTGAGCCCTTTCAAAACTTACTATTATCAAAATTAAAAGGAAAAAGAAGCATTTGGCTCAAAGTTAATGAGCTAGTTCCGAAGCCAAATTAATCCCACGATCAAACTTTTATCAAAATTTATTAAAATCAAATTTAGGAATATATTTAAGACATTTTGAGAATTAATTTGATTGTAAATTATTTGCAACCATGACTACATAATGCAAACATTAATATTTTGGAATTAATCAAGTTAATGTGGCAAATACACTTGACATACAACTTAGAGGACCAATACAACTTTCAAGAAATTGACATGACAAAACATGTTGATTAATAATCATGAATTTTTTAAAAACTGTTCAAGCAAAAAACATGGGCAATAGCTAGCTACATATACATTGAAAATAAGGTATAAGATTTATAATTTCAGTATAAAGGCAAAATATATGCATGAGGTTAATATGTGAGATTGATACTATCTTTTTGAAATTTGATGCATGAGAATGCTAATTTAAAAAAAATTTGATGCATGGGATATATCATTTGATATACAAGATATCTAATGTAAGAACAATATACCATATTCAGTCTTACAATATACCATATTCAGTCTTACAATATACCATATTCAGTTAAGATCTAAAGGTCACACACTTAAAGAGGAGTTCTAAATTTTGATATTTGATTGACTATTCAAAAGTAAATAAAATGAACATTAGTATTTTTGAAAATTGTCATTAAAAAATAACAATCTAAATTTAATTATTGAAATATATAACATGCAAATTAATACATCATTATAATGTAAATTTAATTATAATTATTCTATTAAATAAATATAATTGAGGACCCAAGGTCTACATGTATAAAGACAAGCTTCAAAATTTGATATTTGAAGTCATTTGGAAGAAAAACCAAGTTTATTTTTAGAGTTAGGTTAGTAGATTCATAGAATAGGAAAAGGACTTTGTTTGCACTTGCTACATATAAATTGAAAACCAATTGTACAAACTTTACAATTTCATTATGAAAGGATTTTTTTTGTTTGCATGTAATTAATTTAAACTTTTTAGAAACTCATATGCATAAGGTTATAGTTTAAAAAAAATTGATTTGAAATTTGATGAGTGAGATTAATATTATCTTTTTGAAGTTTAATGCATTAGCGTTATATATGGGATTGGTATGCTTTTAAAAAAAATTGATGCACAAGATGTCTAATGTAGGAAGAACATATCATATTCAAGATTTCAAGGCTGTATAATTAATTACAAGTTTCAAATTTTGATATTTGAATAACTATTCAAAGATGTTAAAATAAATTGAACATTAATATCATTGAAATACATGGCATACAAAATTCATATCTAGTAATGATGTCAATTCAATGATAATTATTTTATTAGATAAATATTTAATTAATATAACTAATGGTACTAAATTGAAGCCACAAATTTTATTTCACATAATCAAGAATAATAAAAATAAGAAATTTGATGGACATATTTTCGTACAAAAAACATTATTAAGTTATATTTAGGGTAGTTCCATAAATAGAAAATTATCCCACATGTTAATTAAAAGTAATGATATAAACTTAAACATTTTTATCTGTCATGGTAAAATTTCCATACTATACTAATTCTCATTTAGTTTTGGGCCTATTTTGATAAAATGACTTAATATGATTACACACTGATAAATGACACACTGTAGTGTAAATTTGGGATCATTTTCCCATGCCATTACTTAACACCATTTACATGCTCTCCTACACTTGATTCCATCTTATTCAAATCCATACACATTTGAACATATTTGATATCTATTATGCCTATTATTTTCCACCATGCCCTAACTTTCATTTATTGACTAGGTATTACCATTTACAGTCGTGGTTAGTCTTGGAGGCATGAGATTAATCTTGCATTCCCATATCTAACCCCTAAACTAAAAAGTTTCAATTCAAAATTAGCTATCACCTATTTTATTCCGACCTTGAGTCAACTTGGTAGATGCTTGGTATGATTTAATGCTATATACTTGTATTTAAAAGTATTCAATGCACATTCATTTATCATTCTCCTATATCCAATTATCATTCACATATCTTATAGAGAAGCATGCTAGGAACACTCCAATTGGAGCACTAAAATAAACCTAAGTTTGCATAATCATCCTAAAGCATCTACATGCATAAAGTTTGATGTCCTTAATTATTTCCATGATTGTAAAGCTAGTCCTATCAAGGGGGTTGAATTAGAAGAGCACAACCCTTATGATTTAATGATATCCTTTAAGTGTTTCTAGACACTACTAACCCTTGAAATTCAATGAAGAGAAACACATCAAGTGAACTAGGAAGTAGGTATGTTCAATCAACTAGATTAGATTTGTAGATCACAAAATAGATTCTTGCCTATGGAATGACCTAGAGTTGTGGATTTGATCCACCACTAAGTTGAAAAAGTGTTTTGATTTCAAGGTGAAGTATAGGTCTAATGAGGAACAATTTTTAATCTTAAGACATCAAACTTTAGAATCACATCAAAGTTATTCATCTATTATTATTCCTAGGGTCAAGTATTACTATCTATCACATTTAACTTCCTAGCTTAGCATTTAATTTTTCAACCAAGATATTAATATTTTAATATAGGCTAATTTATGCTTATGTGTTTGGATCTTATTGGACTAACCTAGATTAAGCTTAGGGAAATGCTATTTTCCTTTACATTTTGGTGAAATTATCCATACTTATACCCAAATTTTTTTGACCTTAGGGATAAACTGATTTATTTAAGAGGTTTTCATATTTACTTTATAGTCTACTTCCAAATTTCCTAGAGTTTGGATTTCTGATATTTTTATGCATCATTAAATGCTATACCACTTTCTAGTAGAAAACCTATTTTGGATCCATTCATGCTATCACATGCCATATATTTGAGTACTTTTAAAATACCTCCTCCTACACCAAATCTTAGACATTTTTTAGACATTAGTAAGGATGAGTAATATCATGATGATGCTTTCCATTTTTTACTTGGCATATGTGAGGATGAGGTGTCATTAGTTGATGATACATCTTTCACATCCTTCGCCATTATTATGTATGATATTATGCATATAAATATAGATATATGACATGTTGAGCATGATGTTTGACCTTATGTTAACTATCTTATTGCTAGGATTGATCTAGTCTAGAATGATATATTGATACTTATGCACAATGAGTTCACCCACAAGATGACACTACCAAAAGCTTCTAGAATCCTTTGGCTATTGAATTTTGACCTATTCTTCAACAAGTGGATTTATAGCACCACATTTAAAAATAATGATGGTAGAGGAACACAAGATTAGATATTACTTACTTTATTTAATATACACCTTATGTTTTTGCACTCATTTTAGTTCCCATCCCCTTAGTGTGTTTTAGGTCCATTTGCACTTGATTTTTGCCATTCTCATGATCATTGAAATACATGACATATTGCCTAAACCTTAGGAACATATCCACTTCAACCCTTTGAAATATGAAAGTATCAACATGGAAAGAATTTTGCATCCCTAGCGTAAGTGTTTAGGTCACTTGTGCCCCCTAGAGTTGGATTCCAAGTTTTAAAAGTGAAATCTAATGTTTCTTGCCTCTTAATGCCTTAAAACATACTATATTTTTAATGGTCATGTTTTTGAAAACTTAGTATAGTGTTTGTTTATAAAACCATCTCCCTTCCACTCACCTATTTGATGTAATTGTGAAAACATAGTACCATTCTATCCTCTTCAATACATATATTTTACAAAGAAGCTATTACAGAGCAAGGGAAACAAGTTGAAAGTTGAATATTAAAGATTAAAAATCCATATTTGAACATTAAATCCACAACATCCCTCCAATTTACCTTCCCCTTTCCATTTTCCCACAACCATTATTCTTTTTCCTATGTGTGTCAAAGTACTTGGACAACCACACATAAAACTTCTTCATTGGGTAACTTATAAGCCATGTTTTAGTAACAATTTTTGATCATGTAGGATACTCAATGTCTTCTCCATATATGATAGGGGCACCCAAAATATTTTTTCCCTCAACACAACATAAATAATATTTTGTTCCTTCTTCATTGTCTTCTTCTGTAATAACTACATAAACATGCCCTATATTGATTTGCGCATTTAATAAAATGAATTTAATAAACAATATGAAAATACTTACAAAATAAGATAAAATATTAAATTTTATTAAGATGCATATAATGCCTGGTTGAATTGGAAATATGGACAAAGTCAACTAATAATTCCATCTCTATAAATTGTAGTGCTTTTGAAAGTCAATACGTCTCAAGTGGGCTTAGAGTTCTAGCACACCATTCATCAACCTACTATTTTGAATCACACTCATTCCAAGTAAGATCTATAAATGGAGAGAAAAAGAATATCATCTACCTCGTATATATAGTCCATAAAATTTCATTTGAGCTTCTAAAAGAGTGGAGCTTACTTGATCTTGTCAATGTACAATAATTCTAATATTTTGTAATTTTAGTTTCATTTACCAACCAAAAAAACTTTGTGATATCTTTGTATTTCAACTCTTCTCATGCTAAGAATCTTTTAATATATGCTCCTACACCTTCATGCTTCTTCTTTCCATGTTTGGCCTCAAAGAAATTCCAAATATATTGAACACCACTCATCTTATGCATCCTACTCAAACAATAGAACATTCACAAGTTCATGAATTATGATGTACATTTATCTAATTGTATGATATGCTAACAAAATTTGATGTTCTTGCTAGCCAAATTATTGTAGAACATCTCAAAGCAACCTTGCACAAACTCTATAGTATGAGTGTGATCACCACTAATATAAAAAATGATACTCTCTCAAGATCTTCCTATCTTCCTTTGTACTATCAAGTTCATGAATGATTTATATATGCATAAAAATAACAACCTAAGTGGATTTGTAGTATTATGATTGAACCTCATTCTGTGGATGTAGTGTATAATTCTCTAAAATGTCTACAATTGAAATGATGATACCATGTTGAAATATTTTCTTGCATAAATTGAATGTAAGTCCAATCATCGAGCTCTATGGGTATGCCTTGCATACTCATACACTATATAATCTCAAAAAATAGACATACATTGATACATTGGTATTTTTTCACTTCTCAATTCACATATTTTTTCCTTTTTACCATGTTTTCGAGTGTATTCAATTGACATATTTTCCAAAAAATACTTTTTCATTTATAATTGCATGTGTATTCTCCATATGTATACAACTTGTCAAATGTTGCAAGCCACTACAACTATCACATGTTCTATCCAAACATGATTTATTATAAAATAATTGTCCATCTACTCTTTCACATAAAATGCTTGAAATAAAATCTCTTGAAGGTCTAGGTGGAGCCTTTATCTTACACTCTTGCAAAATATCTTTAGTATACAAACCTACACATATATGTTGATAAACATCATAATGACTGGAAAATTACATATGTATTCTACAGAAACAAAGTGTGCACGTGAATTTTGAAATGGGCTCGGCGGGAGAAACGCAAACGGCTTTGCTCCGCATCGGTCGCTTGGCTCTGTTCTGCAATGGCCAGGTTTGGGTGCGTCCGTGGCTGGGGTGGTGGTCTCGGCTGGGGAATGCTTGCTTGGTTCCTCTCTTGACATGGTGGGCTCTGTCCCTGTAGGGGATGGCACTCTGTTTGAAGTTCAATGTGGGGATGCAGCTGCTGCGTCGGTTCCTACTTCCTCCGGGGGTTGTGCGTTGGGGAGTGGTGTGCCTGCTTCCTCGGATGCGGTTGGGCGTGGTGGTCCTAGTCTTCTCGTTGGGGGCTCCCATCCCTCCCCTGCCTCTGTGCCTGTGAGTGCTCCTGTTGGAGGGTGTTCTCATTCTCCTGCTGTTGGGTGTGCTGTGGGGAAGGCAAAATATTTTTCTTAAGCTGCTAGAGTATGTTATCGGCCTCCCCAGAGGTCTATTCCTTGTGCCAGGGATACCTCGGTGGTGGTTTGTGGGCCTGAGATAGTAGAAAATGAGGAGTATTACTTGAAAATGGGTGTGGTTTGAAGATTCAATGGTTTGTGGCCATCCCTCCCAGATCTCCATGACTGGGTAAAGACTTCTTGGAAGCCTCTGGTTGCTGGGGAAATTGAGCTCTACCCTAGCGCTAGGGGCTTTTTTATTGCTACATTTGGCTCCCCTCGTGAGCAAAGCTGTGTTCTGGACAGAGGATGGATGTGGGGTATTCATTCTCTGTCCATCAGGCCTTGCGCTCGTTCTTTCAACCCCCTTACAGAGCCGTTGAACACTAGACCTATTTGGGTCCGACTGCCAAACCTTCCTCTCTAGTTCTGGGAGGAATCATGCTTCAAAGCCGTTGGCAATACCATTGGTCATTTCTTAATGGTGGATTCTACTACTAGGGAGTTTGGGCACACCTCGGTCGCTCGGTTACTTGTTGATCTGGACACCTCCAAACCTCTCCATGGGGATGTTGTTTTGCTGGTGGAGGACAGACCTTGGAAGCAACTCTTAGAATACGAGGGTCTCCCCTTTCAGTGTAGGAGATGCTTTTCGGTGGGTCACTTGGCCTCTGCTTGCCCCCATGCCTGCTGCAAGGGCGCTGCGACTTGGTGGAGTGATGCTCTCCTAGATCACCTCACAGTGGGTTCTTATTCAGAGGTTTCTTCTGTGATGGAGGACCCTCATGTTGCTACTCTCCCGGATCTCTCTTCTTTGGAAACACCTTTGGACCATTCTGCTAACATTGTTGTGCCTGACCTGTCTGCTGACTCTGTTGTGCCTAACCCTGCACCTGTTGTCGCTGCTCTGTCAGACCCGGTTTGCCCTTTGTTGTGAGCCTCTTCTGTTCCGCTTGATATTTCGACCTCGACTGCCTTGCTACCGAATCCCTCGCTGCTTGGTGATTCTGTGGTGGCTGAGGTGGGGTCGCTCATCTCACCGTTCTCTTCGTTTCCTGTTTCCGAGCCTCCCTGGTCGGTTGTCCTTCGGAAGAAGAAATCTGTTTCCTCTTCTCGGTATTGGGCTCATGGAGCCAACTCCGATCCCTCTGTGTCAGGGGTTGCTTAATCTCCTTGGTTTTCCATAGCTGTTTGTTAGCTGTTTCTGTTTGTTCTATAGTTCAATCTCTGTTTTGAACTATGTTTTTCTTTGGCCCCTTGGGCTCTTTGTGAAGGGTTCGGCACCCTAAAATGCTGCTTAACTTTTCAAAAACAAAGTGTGCACGTGTTATTTATTTTGGCATTTTTTTTTCTATTTTAAAATACCTTTGACTAATTTTTATTCGAGGATACATCTCTTCAAATTTGTATTTGAGTTATATCCATGATATGCTTTGGATGTGGCTCATAGTTTTGACAACCAATTCTCCTTTATACAATATCTCTTTTATTGGGCGATATTCTTGTGTTATTTGCCCAAAATTCTTCAAGTAGGGATTTCAAGGCTTCAACTATAACTTTATATTTTTTGGGAGTCCACTAGAGAATGCCCATTGTCCACTGCTATTTGGTCCACTTTGAATTGCCCTATGATGATATTCCATGTACTTATTTGAGTTTCTCAATTATCTCTTCCAAGTACTTGACTTATTTTCCCTATTAGGCAAGACTTTCTTTGTTTGCTTAAGCTTTCTGTTGATGATTACTTACTCCATGATGTAATCTTTGGTGTGTGGTGTCAAACCCACACTTGTTACATAATGAGATAAAAATGAGAAAAACCTTATACCAAAATTTTAGGAAATTCAAATATGAATTAAATCTCTATCCAAATCTGTATGAATTAAAATGCAACTCAGCTAAGCTTTGAAATTCTCTAAGAGGTAGCCAACCTCTATATTAAAGAACCACAAAGGCTAGTGGCCAACTGACAAGATTCAGTCAAAGACTGACATCTCCTACACTTCTGGCTCTGCAGGACCAAGGTGGGTAAACCTATACAATGCCCAAAACTTAATTCACTCATACACCGACATTGCTTTATAAAGCAGATAATTCCCAATGAAAATACACTAAGGGAAGCATTGGCAACTTCAAACTTGGCTAAATTCTTAGTAACTCGACCCTCTCTCAGCCAATGGAAAGCAGGACATACAAAAAACCAAACAGTAAGATTAAGAATGATTTTGCATTTATAAAATGTTTCTGAGATGCACAAAACTGAATAATAGATTAGTGCCAATTCTGGGCCATGGAGTCAAACACATAAAATGAATTCCCTAGAAAATAGACTTCAACCAGTGGATTTAAATTGCTAATGCTTTGCATCAAATCTTACTGTCTTGCACCAACAATCCCTCTCTTATTATCAATCAAATTCTCCTTATCAAATCCCATCTGCACACCTGAAATCACAATCACCTGTTCAAAGCATTTTAACCATTTCTTTGAAACAAAACAATGAACAAACAAAACAATCTCATGAAATTTGAGATGATAAACTCAAAGACACTTTGTATTATTGAATTTATATGACTAAATGTGTACAAATATGGAGACAATCTGAAGATATTCATGAATGTGCAAACACATTCATGATTTTATTTGCATAAACTGGCTGTATTTACTCATGAAATAAAAAAATTACAGCTTACAGACTCAAGAAATAACTCAGAATTTACAATTCTCTATCTACCCAGCCCAATACAAAAACTCAGAACCTTTTACAATGAGAGAATAAGAGAAGATATAGAAGAAGAGAAGCAAGCCGGAGCAGCCCTAAACTTGATCTAGAAATGCCATCTGGAAGCTTCATTCCCGTTGATCAAACTGAAAAGAATATCTCCTCTTTCTTCCTTTGCAGCAACAAACTTATTCTCTCAAAAATGCCTTTGCTCATCATTGCTTTGCAACTGAAAATCTGCCCATGTGGAGAATTTCATCATTTCTCCCAGTTGCTGGAAAAACCTCTTTCCCGTGCAAAATTCTGTTTCAGCTCTATTTACTTGCTGCACATTATATTTCTCCAAATATTAAAGTTTTACAACTTCAATATTTATCCCTTTTGACTTTATTTCAATTCCCCAACAAAGAGAATGTTTCACATTGGAAAACCCTCAAATATAAAATAAATATAAAATTCACTTTATATTATATTCTTTTACATTGTCCTTGTTCACATTATACATGTTTATAAAGTGAATAAATTCACTTTATAAAACATCCACAGTGAATATTTAATTCACTCTCCATTTAAAATTTCACCTTCAGCAAAATAAAATTCCCAAATAGTGAAACAATTAACTCCCAACTTTCACATTTTTTACATTTTCACCTCTTGGAAAATATCTGTGTGCCCATTAAAATATTTAACTTTAAAAAAAGACATTTAAATATTGCACTAAGCAATATTCAAATCATGTGGGTCACTGTTTACTCCAACCCCTAAAATATTTACCCTCATAAATTTTACTAAAATCTTTTCTCTTTTTAAAAAATGTTACCGGGCACATCAACCTTTCACATATTTAGCCATTTTAAAAAATTGCTATGGACCCACCCATTATGTGCCTCGCACATTCTTGCCAACCTCGCAACACATTTCATGATGTCATCTTTATCGTGCGAGGTGCGTGAGCAAGGGTTGAGATTGCCCTAATTTCTGTTTTCTGTTTGGTCGAGCTCTCTCGGGCTGCATTTGGCCGCCATTGCCTCTCCATCGAGCCTCCTCCTTGCTGCAATGATGGATGCGTATAGCCTCTGTTCCAGGTCGCGCCCTCCAGCTTCTAGTTGCATTTGTTTAAAAGTTTCTTTGAGGACTCTATTACAGTCCATTTTGTGCATATAAACAAATGCCCTCCGTTGCATTGTGCATTCAAACTAAAAATAATGACAATGAGAACTTGATAGATGTCACAACAAGCACAAACCACCCTCATATAATGATATCCTCTGCATCGAACAAGAAGCACTGCAATCACCTCAGAAGTTGAAACCCCTGCATCTTTTAGGCATTTTTCACAAGGACTTCTAGTTCGCTCAATCAAGTTATTCACTAATGTTTAAATTTTGATCTAGTCATTGTGATTTTCAAATGCTTTGTACCAGATGCAATTGCTGTGATAAAAGGTAGATTAATCTTTGTTTGAGAAGAGGATGATAGCTCCACTTTAGCTTTCTCTACAGCTTCACGTAACCTTTGTAATGCAAATTGTACTCCCCATTGTCAGGAAACTCAAACAATATCAACTTGAGAAAATATTTTCTTTTTCAACATCATGTGGCTGCTCAAACAACCTTGATTGCAATATTCTCTTTGAAGAACTCCACAACTGTGCAAACATGTCGGGCCCCATGTGGGTCCAGCTAATTTTTTTTGTTTTCAAACAAGTTTTACCCTCAAGTAACTCAACACTGCTTCTGAGTGCTTTTGAAGTTGAAAAATGAATTGGGTCTTCATCAGAATCTGTTTTCTAACAATTTTGGAAAATGGTGGAAACTGGTCAAGTTGCCTCAGGAATCAATCTAGGAAACTGGTCAAACAACCTCCGGGAGACATCAAAACTTGCAAGCATTTAGACATTTGATCCAAGAATACAGTGCAAAAGACGGCTCAAAAAAACATGTCACGAGGTGAAAAATATTAATCGGCAAAGTTAATCAAAATTTTCTGAAACAACAGTTGTTTTGAAACAATTAAAACTCACTCAATTGCCAATTTGTAAAAATAGCAAATCAACCCCTGACGAGCTGCCATCAGACATAGTAAATCATTTAGGTACCTTGAGCACGTGTGAAAAATGAATCTTTTTGAATCATCACCGGTCAAAAGATACTGACGGTCGAAGTTGACCTTTCTGAAATTATGTCAGGAATGTAGATGCAAAACTGAACAAACTGCATTCGGTTTTGATCTGTTAAAAATAGCAAATCAGATCATAAGACTCTAAAAACTGACATGTGAGATCATCTTGATATGGAGAATATAGAACATCATTCGTTCTGACATGACAATCAATTGGTTGTGAAATCCAAGCTCAAACAAGAAGGTGTTTCGCAAAACTGACAATCTGCAAACAACAGAACAATGTCAAAACCCTCCAGCTTCACTTTTCGAAACTCTGTCAAAACTTATCGTGGGAAGCTAAAAATTGACATGCTTGCTCACATAGGTCAATTGAGTATGTCTGCAAATGGGTTTTGCACGAAAATCAACATGCTTTAAAATAAAAGCCTCCAAAGTGGGTCCCCCAGACTGATTCGTCAGGTGCACCTCTGAAAGTACAGAAGCAAAATTTTGAAATAGGCATCTCAAATTTACAAAATTTGAGAGTACCATCAACTACAAACCTCAATGGAAGAGTTAGAATGGTGGATCAGGGTTTTAATCTACTAGCATTCTTTGTGATGATTATGTGGGTGGATAATGTGAAATGATAATTGACTAAAATTCTAAGATGTAATGATGTTCCTATGTAAACTATGAAAAATGTAGCAAAATATTATTGATTTCTAAGAAATTAAACATAGAAAGATAGAAACAAAATCTAAAAAGGAAAAGAGTTGAAACATAGGAACCTGGTGTGTAAATTTGGTGATGAATTAGCTAGTCTAGGGCATGGTGCACCCTAGACTGTCCTCTTGATTTTAAAGATATGATTTCATAGGCCTAAGGTCTCTGGTCTATAGCTCCTATTCTCCCGGGGTCACTATCAACGCTTCATCTGTTGATAAGAAAATCCAATTTTCGTATCTTGACAACTTGTAGGACTTGAAAGCATGAATGAACAATTAGTCTTTATCTTCCTCCAATTAGCTTTAGATCTAAAATCCCACACACATAAAAGAGGGGGAAGGGTTGTGTCATATAGGGTCTTGCCTAAGTCAAGCCCTGTTTTGGTATTTCTACCTCCACAATGGTTATGATGTAAAAAGAGAGCTTACCCTCGGTCAGGTAGAGGCTAAATAATAAAAAAGTAATGAACTGACTAGCATTGCAACTCACCACTCAGATCTATTTTCCTTGATGGACTATTCATCCATGTACTCATCACCTTGAAGGATAATTTGATTGCTTGATTATGTCTTGCAAGTGTTAGTACTCACAAAACAAATGATCATAAAACATGAACAAACTTACATAAAAACATGATGAATGATTGACATGATGCTTGACATGAATGGATGCTGCAATAATCTTAATAATTCTACTCTTGACTGATTTTAGGATGATTAATTTTCTCAATAGATCTCTTAGGTGTGCTTCTAGGATTTCAAATGATAAAATGACTAGTATTTATATGCAATTCTTCTAATTTCACGAAAATCAAATACCGATATCCAACAAATAAAATTGGAAATTCAAATAATAAAATACCAACACAAAATATCCAAATTGGAGCCAAAAGAGGTGGTTTAGGGTTTGGGGTGCCCTACTAGACTAGACCCATTATTTTTAAGGCCCAAAGTGTTAGAGGAAAATATTAAATTCTTATTTTTGTTTCCCATTGTTTGATTTTTCGAGACGTTTATAAAATGGGTAAAAAATGCATAGTTAGGTCCAAGCACATAGGGGAGATAAACCTGGTCTGAAATTGTCAAGGGTGACAAATCGATGCTACATTTAGCCCCCACTTTAGTTGGAGTATGAACTTACGCTCGATACTAAAGTAAGAATAGGTCAAGAGGTGTTAAATTATCCAAATATTGAAGAGATAAGATGGCATCGAATCTAGGGGATGCACTAGCCCCCAAATTCAAGATCCTATGGAAAGACAATATGAGGACAAAGGAACACAGATATATGAGATGCAATGCCACATGAAAAACATGAATCATACATGACGAAGACATACAACATAACAAAAATGCAAGCATAAAAGTGAAATAAAACACAAACGCTAACATAATGCAAACATGCAAAAAGGGTGTATGACAATCATAAACTAGCAAGATCTGCAAAAATATTACTAGGATCCATATCCAAGGAATTCATGAGTCACAAGATAACAAAGTCTAATATTTTTTAGGTGAACCATGAACCAAAGCATCACAAGCTAGTGAATTCCGATATTCACTGGGTGAGCTTTCTGAGAGTAGCAAATGAGAAACACACACAGGCTAGTGAGGTCCAGTTTTCACTAGGTGTGATACCATGCCAACCATACCAAGAGTTATAGTTCCAATAACTCTAATAAGGTGCTACAAAAATGATCAAAATGCCAAGCCAACACATCACTAAGTCCAATGTGTGTGAATGAAGTGAAGCACATAATGGAATGTATGCCCCTAGCTTAAAGTAATTGCTAACACCAGCTGTGAGAAATTTCCTTTAAGGTAGAGTAAGATGATATATGTGACATGAAAGGCCATGAGAGCTTATTGGAAAATCTTATACCAATGATATGTTACCAATAAGACTGACTCATGACAAGGGGTTGCTCTGAAGATAAAGCCACATAACAAGATAAAGTATGTCACATAAGGGATCTACAAATCTAGGGTTAGTATAGACCATCAATAATATGTAATATGATTATGCTTAGAATCAACATCATTCCCTGGATACTCGTAGAACTACGAACACAATGGGGGATGATACATGAAGACACATAACAAGATTTTGGGGCGACATGGAAGAGACCTAAATGTCTCAATGCCTTGCATTGTCCCCAAAAGGAAAAAAAACAAGACAACACTAAATGTTTACGACAAAAAGAAAAATGGAGATACAAATAGATGTCATGACATATTCATTTTATTTGTATCCTTGTGCTTACAAGGACAACGAGGGTCATCCAAAAAAAACTAACAAACACCAAGACATGCCAAAAAAAACATCATGAGAGATCACATCACATGCAAGCAAACACATAAAAATTACAAAAGAGCTACTACACATGTGATCCAATCTAAAGCAAATTGTTTGCATCCCAATCTTTCTCATCATAAATGGAAGACAAAAAATAAAAGTTAAAGGGACTACAACAAGTGCCATACAAGGAGTAGCATTGGTTTCAACCCATGGTGAATCACTCTCATTAGGTGGATCTTCATGGTTTCCCATATTTAGATTCATAGATTTTGAAAAATTAAGAGCAAGTTAATTATGGTCTTCTTTTTTTTCTTCCTTCTTATCTTCTTCTTTGCTATCCAAATTTATCACAATAGATTGTTTATGCTCACAATATGATCATGAAGAACATCATTCATATGTTCTTCCTTCATTATTTACTTGGGCTATGATAGGTAAGGTTCAATTGTATGGTTTTGCGAGGGTGGAGGAGTGGAATCAGGTGAGGGAGAGGATGGATGGATGAGAGGTAATTCATTGGAGTTGGTTTGGATGAGCGATTGGTCATTAGGTAAGGTTTCACACTTTTCAACGAGTTGGAAAGATATAGCATGATGTCTACATTGACACTCTTTTGCACTTATATTTATTCTTATATAGGTTTCACTTTTTGAAGGAGTAACCAAGGTATTCCTCAATGTAGGTCTCTTTTATTCCTTTGAAGGAGGAACTGAAGGGTCCACTACAGGTTGGGAGACTACCGTGTTCTTAGATATATATATATATATTTTCTTTTGGAGGTACAAAGTTTATTATATAGTTATCCCTTGGTATTTTATAAGATGGTGGAGATGGAACCATGCCATACATGCCAGGTTGTCGAGGAAGGATACCCGATTTGGGCTTCGGTTCCTCTACTACCTTTGGGGTAGGAGAAACATCCATTGAAGTCACTATAGGCCGAGGAACCTTGGGTGGGATATTACTAAGAGACAACTTGGCTATGCACTTAGCTTTAAACTTTTGATATGATATGAGAAAGTGATCTTCACGGGGTTTAATGGGTTCAATAGGTTGATGCAAAAAAAATCTAATAAAACGTTTCCAGGGATGCCAAAGGTTTAAACCCACTATGATAAATTGTATATATATCATCTTAAAACTATAATTTTATGCACTTGTGGATAACCGATGGGACCACATTCATTGAGTGTAGCCATGGGTAGCCTAACTTCAAACAAAATTGGTTTGACATCAGAATGATGGTGAATGAAATATCCAATTTTTTTGGTCCAACTTTGAGTGCCTGAGAGTTATCAAACATATCATAAGGAAAACAAAACCATCATAAGTTTTTATCCATTCTTTTGATTTTTCATAGTAGTCTTTGTAAAGTTCATGCACAAATAAGAATTTGTCAGTGATCACATTCTCTAGACATACAAGATCAATGAGTATTCCCCTTGTGGCTTTGTCATTAATTCAATTGGTGATATAGAGAGGACCATTAGGTGTATTTATGGATGCATTAATATACGTGAAATAAATGTTAGGAAACAATGTGGTTAGGTCCTTATGAGGTTGAACTTCTGTTGTGTTTATTATGTTGGAAATAACATCATCTTCTTCATCATAATCGCTACATTGGACAAATTTTGATGAATGACTTGGTAATGGGTTGGTGAATATTTTCAAGTTTTGGTTAGGTGGCGAGACTGTTTTATTTCCTTTGTAATTACACCATCCAACCATATTTATTTAGAATTGATGAGGTCTTGCACTTGTTGTTTAAGATGCATACATCATTTTGTATCATGTCTAGGTGTACGATGATACTGACAAAATTATTTTGCATTAATTTTGGTGGTAAAGTTATATTTGTGTCAACAAGCCTAATCACAGGTAGTTGAATCATATTTTTACTTAATAATTGCAACATTATCACATTAAGAGAATCAGGAAATTGTGAGAATTTCTTATCTCTTGGTTTAAATTGATAGAGAGTGTTAATTGCAGTAGCAACATGGATTTCAATGTTATTGATAGTTTGAGGAGTGTTTATCTTAATAATTTTTTTTCTTTTTGAATGATGGGTAATTGTTTTGAGGCATAGATTCAAATTGACTAGTAGGAGTCAATGAAGGTGTTCCTTCATACTGACTAACCAAGATCAAACTTTATAGGACAATATCATTCACTCTATTCACAAATTTTCTATAGTCTTCCTTGGGTCCTTGTTTACAATGAACTAAGTCTATCAGTGTCACTTGAGGACCAATGTTTGCTAGAAAATGTTGGAGAAATGCACTAGCAAGTTTTGTGAAAGATGTTATTGAGTTGTTCAATAATGAGCAAAACTATTCCAAGGCCATGTCTTTCAATGTTCTATGGAAGATTTTTTGCTAATATTGCATCTTCAAAAATAAAATCACTACATAATGAGGTGAAAGCTGACACATGGTTATTAGGATCTCCCTTACCATTATACTTTTCAAATCGAGGTATTTCAATGTTTTGCAGCATGGGTGCTTTAAGGATGACAAAGGACAAAGGATTTCATGTGAGGTATTGTGGAGTTTTACCATTTTTGATTTTGATTTAAGGTTGAAATTTTTTGTTGAAGAGATGTCATGTTTTGCAACAACTGATTTATGACTGAATTAGTGGGTGACATGTTTTGAGAGTTTGTTGGGTAAAAGTACAAATTTGTGTCACACTTTAAGCCAATTTATTAACACAATTGCATTTAAGTATTTTTATTTAAAAATTAATTTGTATTGAACATATGATCTAGTAAGATTCATTCTAGCTAAGTTAGATATGTCCAAAAATTTTCCAACTAAAATTGTTGGTTAAATGCTTATGTAGCACCACTTTGAGACTAATTTACCAAAAAAATAAAATTGTTTCAAAAATTTGATGTTTCAACAACTCCTCATGTTAATAACATTTAAAAAAAATAAAAAAAATACCCTTTTGTAGATCCATAAGTGTAGTTTTTAAAAATATATATGTTAATATTTTAATCATTATTTATATTTTATTTTTAATTTTTACTAAAATTAGGTTATCGACACAAAAATATTTGGTTGATTACCATGTCAAAAAAATATATTAAAACTTATTAATTTTTTTAAAAATATGGTGCACTAGATAAAATAATCTATATCAAGATGGTATATTTTTTTCTATTTTAGATAAATAGTTAATATGAAAGTTGACGTCGAACAAAAACATTTATGTTTTAATACACACACATTTTAATATTTATTTAAAAATATGTATTTATCAAAATTAGAAAAAAATATATCCATGTGCACTAAAGTTTCAAGCTATAAATACACACAAAAAAATTGAAGGAAAAAAAATCTTACAATATAAAGATTGACGTCTCATGTAACTTCATTTTATAGCGTTTTATCAACAACTAAATTATAGTGTCAATTTATAAAAAAAATATATTGAAATAATTTTTTAATTTTTTCAAAAAATACAAACGTAAAATATACTAGAAAATACACACTTTATTAGCTTACATCATTTCAAAATTTAAAACATATATGCCACTTTTTAGTGATTCAAGTTTAAAAGTTGGGTCAGTGTTCGTTGTTTCCTTTACAAAAGTGTGACACAACTTTATACTTTTAACCTATTGAATATGGTGAACTACAGTGAGTGAATAATGGGTTACAATGATGCATATTTATGAGGGGTGAGGAACATGGCGGTGTTATGGGGGAGGTGAAAAAACTATAAGGACTCACACTAGAAGCCCTAAGCTTGGATTTAGGCCATTGGTATATTGAATAGTTGATGCTATGGTTGGAAATGTGAATGTGGGAATAAAAGGTATGGTTATGGGAGAAGAAATTTTTTTTTCTCCTTGGTTTTGAGCATTATAAATGTTTGAGCACAATTAGCTAGCACATGTATGTTAGCATCTATTATGTGAGCTAGAGTACAAAACACTTCTATTCCTTCAGAATCATTTATAAAATTCCCAAGGTTGTCCATAATAGGCACTATCTCTCCAACTAAAGGCTCAATACTTAGTAAATCTTGAAGACCTTATAAATCCTTATCCAATTGGTTTTAGTTTCTCTTCAGGAACATGAGAAATAGTAGTCTCCAAGTCCACATAAATGTTGGATTGCGAGGAAGACATGGGTAATGTGTGATTAGGAAGGGAAATCAAAATAGATTAGGTAGAGGTAATACCTTGTGTGAAAGAGTTATCGGACTCAGGATCCACAATGGATGTGGTTACAACACAAGATGTTATAAGTCTGAAACTACATCTCACTGGGGTATTAATAGTAGGACACTAGGTCGTGAAGCTCATATGAGATTCAAAACACTTAAGTACGCCTACTATGAAAGTAAAGTATAGGACAGTCACAACAAATAAGATAGTTTACAAAATTAGATTGCAAAAACATGTACAGGGAACACAAAAATAGATATATGGTCCAAATTTAGCAGGTTAGGGGTGTGATGCATCCTAGAATAGCAAGGATTTTTTTTTAAGTTCAGAATTTAGATGTGTTCTACGATGTTTGACTATCCTATTTTGTAACTGTTCAGGTTTGAGAGCAAGTAAATTTCTATAAATGTACAAAACTGTTATTTTACTATGTGAAATACAATTATGCATGTAATTTTTAGAATTCTTAAGCAATATATGTGATTGAAAATGCAATTTTCATATTGTTAAGTACAAAACTTGACTGATCCTAACTTGACACATCTGGAAATTGAAATCTTTCAATGTTTTTGCAACAACAACAATTCATTTTTTTCCAATTTTTCACTATATGCATATGCCTAAATGACCACTTTGACCACTTTCAAATTTATTTTCAAATTTGATATGACCTAATGTATATTTATTAATGCAAGAATAAATTATAGCCACTTTGTAATGACTAAAGTTAACCCTAGTTAACTTATGAATGCAAAATGCAATGCAATTTTTCACCTTTTCAATACTTTTTATGATGAATATGCATACATGAATAATGAATGCAAACAACCTAAGATCACACTCAAATTTTAAAATGACATGTTTAGATTTAAGAAGATTTAAAGTTTGAGTAACAGTTAGGTTCACCAAAATTTTTGGTTGGGAAAAGGAATCTAAGTTCTAAATCACACTTCTCCCAATTGTGGTTTGTGAATTAAAAATGATCTCAAATCCCACTTGACTACAAATCTCAATGGAAGATTTAGAATGGTGGATTAGGGTTTTAATCTTCTATTGTTGTTTGTGATGATGATGTGGGTGGATAATGTGAATTGATAATTGAATGAAATTCTAAGATGAAATGATGTTCCTAGGTAAACTATGAAAATACAACAAACTATTATGATTTCTTCGAAATTGAACATAAAAATATAGAAACAAAATATAGAAAGGTAGAGAGTAGACACATAGGAACTTAGTGTATACACTTGGTGATGAATTAGTTGGTCTAGGGCATGGTGCACCCTAGACTGTCCTCCTGATTTTTAAGATATCATTTCACAAGCCTGAGGTCTCTGGTCTGTAGCTCTTGTTCTCTTGGGGTCACTATCAGAACTTCATTTGTTGATGATAAAATATAGTTTTCGTATCTTGACAACTTGTAGAACTTGAAAGAATGAATGAGAAATTAGTCTTTATCTTCCTCCAATTAGCTTCAAATCTAAAAATGTGAACACATAAAAGAGGGGGAAGGGTTATGCCGTATAGGGGATTTGCCTAATTCAAACCCTGTTTTGGTATTTCTACCCCCACAATGGCTATGATGATGTAAAAAGAGAGCTTACCCTTGGTCAAGCAAGGGCTAAATGATAAACAAGTAATGAATTGAATAATGTTGCAACTCACCACTTAGATCTACATTCCTTAATGGACTAAAGACATGTAATCATCACTTTTAAGGAGAATTTGATTGCTTGATTGAGGTCCTACAAGTGTTAGTACTCATAAAATAAATGATCATAAAACATGAATAAACTTACATAAAAATATAATGAATGATTGACATGAATGGATGTTGCAATAATCTTGATAATTCTACTCTTGACCACTTTTAGGATGATTAATTTTCTCAATAGATCTCTTAAGTGTGCTTCTAGGATTTCAAATGATAAATTAACTAGTATTTATATGCAATTCTTCTAATTTCCCAGTAATCAATTGTTAATAGCAGATAAATGAAATTACAATTTCAAATAATAAAATATCTAAATTGACATATCCAAAATGGAGCCAAAAAGAGGTGGTCTAGAGCGTGGGACACCCTAGACTAGATCCATTCTTTTTGAGGCCCAAAGTATCGAGGGAAAATGGGCTGGTGCACAAAGATGGGGGACCAAAAAGTGGCCACCCCACTTTTTGGCCCCATCAAAGACATAATGCGAGCTCATTATAATACACTCATGTTATTGCTCACTTAAAAAATAACACAAGTGTGTTATAACATGCTCACATTATTGCTAAGTGAAGTAATAAAAAGAAAAAAAGTCATTTCATTTCCTCATTTCTATTAAAAACCAGTTTACCTGTGGCCTACAAACCCTCCAAAGCATGCTCACATTCTAGGAGGCCTCTTTTTTTGCCAAATCTTCACCAAAATACTGCCAAGACGTTAAGGAGGTCAAAGGAGTAAGGTTTTTTAAGTTTTCTAGCATCAAGTTTGTATTAAATAGGTAGGTTGAATATGTTTTTCAATTAAAATTTATTTAATTTTTAGGAATTGACAATTCACCCCTAAATATTAAAAATCTTAATCATCTCATGATGAAATCCCTCCTGAAGAAAAACCTCAACAAACAACTCCTAGAATTCCTCATCATCCTCCAAGAACACAAGAAAAAATATTGGGTCAAATTAAAAATAACAAAAAAGAAATTGAGTTTATTGCAAGGTTGAGAGATCCTATAGGAACAAACTTGCATTAGAACACCCTTGCTCAATCGTTGAAATCCATAATATATCATGTAGAATTAGTTAGCAAGTAAACAAATAGTTGGTTCGACAAGAGGCAAGAGCTAAAGCAATTTTATGCAAACAAATTATCAGATAAATAAGTTAAAGACAAAAAAAATTGAATTTGACTTGTGTGCACTCTTCACCGACCCAAGAATGAATCAACCCTGACATGGCGCATGCAAGAGGCTCCCTATCCATTGGTGCCACCACTAAGGGATAATTTTTTTTTTTTGGATAGGTGGTGGATGATTTTTGATCATCTTCCATGCAACAATAATGAGGTAACACAATATTTTTTAAGCAAACTCTATTTTGAGTTTGTCCTCAATAAAATCCCAAACTATTTTGACATGTGGGAGTTCTAGGGTAGAGATGGGGGCTCCACATATGACAGAGTGAGGGTATATATTGAACCACATCAGCCAACGAGACCACTTGCTAGACCAAACTATGAGAACATGAATATCCCTTTTGTTGTGAAGGAGAGTGTTGAGGTGGATACCTTATAGTCAAATAGCTCACTCACTCAAATCCTTATACAACATACTAGGCCTCTAGCACAGGGTGAGACAAGTGAGTCTTCCAGGCATCCCGTTCCACCTCATATATGTCGGTCTTGTGGGTCAATCTATGTTTATGGTATTGAGGATAGTCAAGATGCATGTGCCCAGGCTACATCTGCAACAAATCAGAAGGTGATGATAGATGCTCTCTTGAGTGATATATTCAACTTTGGGTGCTACCACAATAGTGTGTCCCACTTTCGGGATATCTTGATTTTTATCTGAAATCACTTATTTTTAGAAAAACTAATGATTTAATCCTTGAGAGGTTCCATCTAAATGGTTTTAATTGAAGAGGGTTAGATAAGACCCCCTTAGATCAAACCCCCTTGGGTAGAACCCCTCTAGTATTAAATCATACCCACAATGGAGTCTCCTTCGCACCTATCAAAATACTAGCAAAAAAACACTTTTTATTTACCTTTTGAGGGATTAAATAAAGTCATTTAGAAATTATATTTTGCAAGATCGTATCCCTTGAAATGGTCTTTCCAACAAGTATAGTTTTGATATGTTTTCATTTTATCATGTATTTAATTTTCAATTTTTACTGAACATAGGATTTTCACCGAACATCAAGTTCTTCGTTCTATAGAGGTAGAAAAATAGTAAACCATTGTAAAAAAATTTAAAAAATACATTTGCACTAGGTATTTATGTTCTTGTTTCACCAAAAAAATTTAGATTTCTATATACACAACTTATGTTTGACGACAGACACCTATGTCCAAATTATAGTTACAATGACTTCAAAAATTAATTAAAAAATATATAACAAAAAATTATGAAAAAATATCCTTGCCCTAGATATTAATGTTAAGAATTGATATTTTAAAAATGAGAATTTTATCCTTCCTGGAAAAAAGTTATGTTTGATGACATAAACGTTACTTTCTAAAAATGTTGTTTATTGTTTAAAACTAGTTATTAAAAATGTTGAAAGATTCATGATTTATTTAAGAAAAATTTAAAAAATATATATTTAGAATCTACACATAAATTGCCACAAATCACTAGTTCACATCATCTTCAAATTCTTAATGGTTTAGCTAGAATAGGTCTTAGAAGGTGAAGATCCAGTTAAAAATGTTGATATAAATGTCCATCTTGGCCAAAAAGTGGGACATAGTATTGTGATTTCACCCCTTTGATAGTCAGGTAAATGTCAACAAGTTCATTTAATTCAATTTATTAAATTTAATTTCGAAATGCAAGATTAACTAAATTATTTGAATGATTATAATAAAATTTTAGGGTCATAGTGTTCACCCAACATCCAACAATCCTTTACATGATGATGTCTAGTGTAGAGGTATGTAACTAGTAAATAATTATAAATATTACATGTGAATAGTTGAACATTCTATGAATGGTATTCTTATATCTCGCTTTGGATGTTGAATATATTAATGATGGGCGTTCGACATCAACACCTAGCAGTGGAGGTGGTCATCAAACTTTCACTCAAGTAATACATAGAATTTTCAATTTTAAAATAAAAAAAGTGTATTTCATAATTGAATAATGTTTAATGACTCGATCTTGTTCTACATAGTTTGTAAGTATGCTTTTTAATTTTTAATTAATTTGATTTTAGATTGCTATGTACTTCATAATCTATGAATTTCATTTGATCATGTTATTGACCTCTAAAAATATAGACTAGTGGTGTCAATTAATTTTCCACCTTCTTTTGGTTGGTATTGTTAATAGAGAATTTTATATTTTTGAATCAACGAGAAGATTTTTATTTGAGTGGTTGAGTGAATAGCCAACTCTTTTAGGTTTTCTTAGTTCATCTCCAATCAACCCATGATAAAAAAAATTCACTTTTATTTCCAAGGCTTATATCTTGGTTGGTGTTAATATTGATAATGTTCCAAGAATGTATTTGATTGGGAAAGGCTCCATGGTTTAGAATACCATAAAGAAGGGTGATTCACTTGTTAAAAGGGGCATCTTCTTGATCATCATTTCCAGCTATAGGCCTCTTTATTGGATTAACTCTTGATACCTCCATTGACCAAACCTAACTTCCTACCATCATCTCCCCCCTTTGAACAAATTATTTCTAGAAGTTATTTAATCCAAATATCCTAATTTTAAGAGTTTTTGATTGGTGGGGAATATTTATGGGATTCTTTGATCTATCACTAGAAATATAATCTATTTTCCTTTGGAGGTGGTGGTGGTTAATTTTGAACTAGCCCCTTGTCCATGCTACTTATCTACCTATTTTTGTGCTTATTTGGGATTTCCTCTTATCTCTCTTATTTCCTCTTAGTGTCTTAGAATATTAGTCTTATATTTATCTTTTGAAAGATTTGGAACCTTAGAGTAGAATCATTGGATCTTCCAAGGTTACCCTAGATTATTATTGGGTGTGTTTGGAAAAGGATTTTGGGCTTAGTTAAAAAAAACACTAGCTACTAAACATCCTTGGAGGAAGTCATATCTCCTTTATATATTTAATTATTGAGGCAATTAGATTTGTGTAATTTAGTTCTCTCCTCAATCCATTCTATCTCTAGGATTAAAATACCTAGCAAGGTGAATAAAGAAAGTAAATGGTCTCTTTAACAACTAGATTTTTGAAAACGTAATATTGATGACAACATTCATGGATGGGAAGCAATTTCAATAACAATCTATAGGAAACACTTCATTTAATGGGAAACCACAATGATAGTAAACAAGATAGAGCACACACAACCAAATCACTATAATGAAAATCAAACAATGTTCACCAGTACTCAAGCTATAAAATTCAACTCCAATTCTCAACAAAGATTATGAGAAACTCTATCAAAACCCGATTCTTCACCCTTGAGCTAGGGGTGCGCATTTCTCATTTGATTTCATTCAATAGGTTAAAATATAACAACTCCACATGTTGCCAAAAAAAATAACACCAATCAACCAAGTTGCATGATGGTGAACGTCAATGAATCCATTTCAAAGTTTTACAGTTTCAACACAAAAAAACTCAGGCAAATTGGTTGTTCCTCCCTCCCAAGCGACAATCCCTTCTAGACAATCTTTTCCTCTGCTCCAACCATCCACCAAACTCTCCTCTTCAAAGAATCAATCTATTTTTTGAACCAATAATGGTCACCCCTAAAGTAAACAATCAACTTATTATAAAAAAGGACATTAGTAAAGAAAACACTAACAAATCTCCACCAAAGAGAATCAATCGATCAACTTATTGTAACACAAACACTAAAAAAACTAGGATGGAGAAATTGGAGAAAATGCCCTTGCATCAAGCTCCCCCACTGATTAGGATTTATGAGCTCCTTCTCATGAGGTCTTCCACAAAATAACCTAGATTGGAGATAGCATATGCAAATAACCATGAAGCATCCTCCACTGGATAGTCTTTCCATTTTACTGAATATTGGAAATAATCCCTGCCTCGGGTCTTCCATGCCAACTGTGTGTCCAGGATGCATTCAATTTCTGACAGATTTGGTGTGGTACCATACCGCTCCTCCATACTTCAAAGTTCCATATTTGCTATGTCGAAATCTACAGGAGCTTGATAAGGAAATACGTCTGCGATATTGAAGATGGGTGAAATGCCTAGTCCAGAGGGAAGGCTAAGTTCATAAGCATTTCTAAAAATTTCCTAAGGATCTTACAAGGCCCAATATTTTAAATTTTAGTTTGTTATAGGTACCAGTACAAAATCTTTCCCTCCGAAGATGAGCCATTACGAGATCCCTTTCCTAAAAGTGCACCTCTCTATTTCTAATCAACATATCATTTGTATTTCTGATTGCTTCTTTCAATGTGTCTTTTAACCTCCTCATGAAGGCCATGGATGGTCTTAGAAAAGTCTTTAGCATCTCCACTTTGTTTCTCCATATCACCCAGATTTTGAAGTTCAAACACACCTCGAGGATGTATGCCATATATAATGTAAAATGGGTTAAAACTTGTACTTCAATTTGGAGAATCATTATATGAATTTTTTTCTTGTGCCAATGCCATATCCCAATTTTTAGGTGTGTTTCCAACAAGGCATCATAACATATCACCAAGACTTCGATTGACAACCTTAGTTTGGCCATCCGTTTGGGGGTGATAGGCTGGACTAAAATTGAGGTGTGTACTCATCTTTTTCCAAAGAGTTCACCAAAAATTCCACATAAACTTGGTGTCACGATCAAATATGATACTTCTTGGAATACCATGCAATCGTACCACTACCTTGAAAAACAAGTTAGCAATATTAGTAGCGTCACTAGTTCTCTTACATGGAATAAAATGAACCATTTTAGAGAGGTATCCACAATTACAAAAATAGAATCATTGCCCCTTTGGGTACAAGGAAAACCCAAAACAAAATCCATACTTACAAAGTCCCATGGTCTAGATGGAATTGGTAATGGCTGATACAAACCAACATTTTGACTCTTCCCTTTTGTCAACTAACAAAATCTGCACCTCTCCACATACTTCTTAACATTTTCCTGCATCTTTGGCCAATAATAATGTGTGCTCAACTACAAATAATTTTTGTCTTGCCCAAAGTGTCCTGCCAGGCTGCCACAATGTTTCTCCTTCAATAAATTGTCCCTCATTGATCTTCTAGGGATGCACAATTTGTTCCCTTTGAACAAAAAACATTCCTGTAGAATAAAGTCCATCCATGACTCTCTATCTCTGTTGATAGGAATTTTGAAAGCTTCAAATGCTTCCTTGAAATCTGCATCATCAACATACAACTCCTTCAAACTATCAAAGCCCACACTGTTAGCCTAAATTTCATGAAACAATAAGCTTATCCTACTTAGTGCATCAACAACCTTATTTGTTTGTCCACTCTTATGTTTCAACACAAAGTTAAAAATTTGAAGATACTCTACCCATTTAGCATGCCTTTGGTTCAACTTATGTTGACTGTTTATAAATTGCAATGCATGATTATCCATATAGACAATGAACTCCTTAAGAAGAAAATAATGCCTCCACTTCTTCAATGACTGAACTAATGCATAAAACTCAAGATCATAGGTTGAATATTTCTTCTTAGCATCATTTAACTTTTCACTAAAATAAGCCATAGGTTTTCCTTCTTGACTAAGAGCAACCCCTATTTCCAATCCACTAACATCACATTCAACTTGGAATAATTTATTGAAATCAGGTAACGTAAGAAAAGGCTATTCAATCACCTTTTGTTTGTGAAATTAGAAACTTCTTTCAGCCTCTTGTGTCCATCCAAACTGCTTTTTGTTCCCCTTAATTGTCTCAAGAATTGGAGCAACTACATGACTGAAATTCTTAATAAACTTCCTAAAAAAGCTAGCAAGGCCATGAAAAATTCTTACCTCCATTGCACTCTTAGGTGTTGGCCAATCAATGATGGCTCATACCTTCTCCTTATCTATTTTCAATCCATCCTTGGACACCACAAAGCCCAAATAAACCAATTTGGTCTGCATAAACACACACTTCTTAAGGTCAATTTGCAACTTCTCCTCATGTAACCTTGTCATAACCATTCTCAAATGCTCCAAGTGCTCCTCTTTTGACCTTCTAAACACCAAAATGTCATCAAGATACACAATAAAAAACTTCCCAAGAAATGATTACAAGACCTCATTCATAAGCCTCATAAAAGTACTAGGGGCATTAGAAAGCCCAAAAGGCATAACCAACCATTCATAAATCCCATCATTAGTTTTAAATGTTGTTTTTCATTCATCCCCAGGTCTGATTCTAATATGATGGTAACAAATTTTTAGATCTATCTTAGAAAAATACATTGAGCCACTCAAACAATGCATAAATCTTCAAATCTAGGAATAAGAAATATATATCTAATAGTTATCTTAGAATCAGTGCACATTCTCCATTCACCTCCTTTTTTGGCACTAGAATTGTAGGAATAACACAAGGGCTAAGACTCTCTCTTATCAAACCTTTCTTGAGTAATTCCTCAACTTGATTTTGAATAGATCCTCATTCTCTTTAGGAATCAATCTATAGGAAACCTTGTTTGGAAGGCTAGCCCCTGGAATCAAATCCATATGATGATTAATGGTCTTCATGGGTGGCAACTCATCAGGTAGATCCACTACTACAATATCCATATGTTCATTCAAAATATCTTGCACTTCATTAGGCAAATCATCTACTTGTAGAGGTAAGCATAGTAGAAAATTTATAAACCAAAGCAACTCCTACTTCTTCCTTCTTCATCTCATGTAAACACTCTTTACCACTTACCAACATTACCTTGTTGTTGCTTCCACTACTATTTTACTCTTCTTGTTCTTGCATAGGCAAGAGGGTATGCTTGACCCATTCTTCTCAATAGTGTAGTTATTATCTCTCCCATTATGCACTGCTTTCCTATCAAACTGCCAAGGTATACCAAGAAACACATGACACACATCCATGGGCATGATATCACAAACAATATTATCCTTATAACTACCAATTTGGAGTTCAACCATAGTCTGTTCATTAACTACAAATTGATATCTTGTTTGTAACCAAGAAACTCTATACGGTGTGGGATGTTTGGTTCTTTCAAGAGCCAATTCTCTACCATTTCAGTAGACACTATGTTATCCATACTTCCACTATATATAATCAACTTACAACATTTGTCCTTTTCCTTACATTTTGTTTTGAACAAGGCTCTCCTTTGTACTGGTTCTTGATTCTCCTTGGGTGGATTCAACAACACCCTTTTGAGTAGCAATGATTCACCTGATTCAAGATCTTCTTGGTGATGTGCCAGTGATCCAACACTCTCCAGATCCGAATGTATAATATGATTACTTCTTTCATTTCTTGTATATCCTCCTTGTGAAGATTTTGGACACCCCCAACTCTTGTGACCAACATATTGATTACATTTAAAACATTTCTCAGTAAAGCCTCTTCCTCTTCCTTGGAAACCTCCTCTTCCAACTAATCTACCTCCTTTGTTTTTGTATCCACCTCTTTCTTAATTTGTTGTCCTACTTGAACTTCCAGCCCCTTCTTCTTTCTATTGTTGTTGTCCTCTTCCAATCTATTATCACTTTCCTTGATAACCTCTTCCTTGATTTCTCCCTTGCTGATTTTGTCTTCTTTGAAGCTTTTCTTTTGCCTTGATGGCAAGATGATATGCCTTTTCAAGAGCCCTAGGTGATACTAGACTCAACTCATCTTGCAAAATATACTTCAAACCATTCAAGTATCTTGCTATCTTCTCAATATCTTCCTCACTATGGTATGATCAAATCACCAACTTGTAAAGCTCCTCCATGTATTCTTTGAACGACATGCCTTTTTGCTTGAGATTTTGCAATCTTTTAAAGAGATTTGTTTGATAATATCTTAGAAGGAACTTGGCCTTCAAACTAGCAACCATTTGATCCCATGAGGTAATATTTTCCTTGTTCTTCTTTCGTCTCTCAGATTGGACATAGTCCCACCACATACCAGTGTGGCCCTTAAGCCTTTTGCAGGTGAACTTCACTCTTCTTTATTCTGTAACTCCTTCATACTCAAAATACTTATCTAAATTATTGATCCAATCAATGAGTTCTTCACCGTTTAAACTTCTGGAATATGTAGGGACTTCAATCTTTGGTTTGGCTCCCACACTCAATACTGTCCTCAACAATTTCTTTTCAAATCCCTCTTGTTCTTCTTGATTTTCTTCACCATCTTGTAACTGTTCTTCCTCATCAACTTTACTCACATCACCTATGACTATCCCTCTTCATTGGGCTCTCTCTATAGCATCCATTCTCATTGCTAGGTTTTGCAACATCTCATAGAGACCATCACTACCTCATGGACCTCTACCATGATTGCCTCCTCATCCTCTCAACACTCTCAATGGCATTCTGTCCACTCCTCAACAACCCCAAATATTCATGCTATGATACCAAATTGATGACAAAATTCACAGATGGGAAGCAATTTAAACAACAAACTACAAGAAACACTTCATTTAATGGGAAACCACAACAACAATCAACAAGATAGAGCACACAACCATATCACTATAATGGAAATCAAACAATGTTCACTAGTACTCAAGCTACAAAATTTGACTCCAATTCTCAACAAAGATTATGAGAAACTCTATCAAAACCTGATTCTTCACCCTTGGGCTAGGGACGTACATTTATCATTTGATTTCATTGAATAGGTTACAAACTAACAACTCCACATGTTGCTAGCAACAAATAACAGTAATCAACCAAGTTGCACGATGGTGAACAATAATGAATTCGTTTCAAATTTTTATAGTTTCAACACAAAAAAACTCAAGCAAACTGGCCATTCATCCCTCCCACGTGACAATCCCTTCTAAACAATCTTTTCCCCTGCTCCAACCATCCACCAAACTCTCCTCTTCAAAGGATCAATCTATTTTTTGAACCAACAATGGTCACCCCCAAAGAGAATGATCAGCTTATTACAAACAAAAAAAGACATTAGTAAAAACAAACACTAACAAATCTCCACTAAAGAGAACCAACCAATTAGCTTATTGTAACACAAACACTAACAAAACTATGATGGAGAAATTGGAGAAAATTCCCCTACATCAAATATTGATGATCCTTCTTAAGGAAATCAAAGTGTTGCTAAGATTGGTGAGTCATAAGATCATTGTAGTGATTTTAATTACTCTTCATTTATTTATTTTTATCAATCTGAGTGTGTCCAAAGCTAATTTTCTATATGGTCCTAATTTTTTTATGATAGAAAGCTTCTTCTTACTAATTCAAACTTATTCCATGGCTGCTAAAATTAGAACCAAAGGTCAATATTATCATTTTTAACTTATACACAAATATAGAAAGGAAATACAGGTGCCTAAATATGAATCTATATCCTTTAAGAAAATGTATTTATACATACAAGGCTCTTAAGCCACTTAATTGATTATTTTATTCTTTATTTTTTATCTTATTTTTGTGAGAATTTTTGCCTTATATTATCATCAAAATATAAAACCCCTTTTTAGCTTGAGATTTTGAGAGAGTTTCTATCGTCTTTCAAATTTTCAACTTCTCTGAATGGCATAGATACTAGTTGGTGAGTTGATTTGATCTTCATGGGTCCTAGTTGACTTACATGTTCTAGATGCCTTCCTACGTGATGAAATATGTTATTTGGGTTCAATTTGATGTTTTATCATTCACTTGATAGGTTCTGACATGACACGAGTTTGAGGAGTCTTATATCTAGATTTACTTCATTGCTTCACTTGACTTCTTGGCTTACATGGATATGATCACAATACTCTAGTCATTTTAACAAGAATATTTGATTCCATATTACGACAATTTGATGATTGAAGGTATTTAGTGTTGAAAACCATGAGGAATACTTCAATTTTTGGTCACTTGATATACTTGACATGATAATGCTTGAATATATATACATACATACATACATACGTACATACATACATACATACATACATACATACATACATACATACATACATACATACATACACATATATATAAGGATTTGAGGTTATGGTCTTGTCACACCATGCTATTAGCAACCTTTTTGAGTGATATTAATGTTTTTATGATCACTATCATGCTTGCACATGTCTTGGGATGGAATCTATATTCCTTGTAGAGGCATTGTTAATGGTTAAGTTGGGTCTTTATCATTGTTGGATGGTTCAAACCCTTTAAATATTTATGTAAAAATTCAATATTAGGTAATATAGAGAACTTTCACTCAGGTAGTT
Source organism: Sequoiadendron giganteum (assembly GCA_007115665.2). Lineage (NCBI taxonomy): Eukaryota > Viridiplantae > Streptophyta > Pinopsida > Cupressales > Cupressaceae > Sequoiadendron > Sequoiadendron giganteum. Next base: position 630,204,665 of record CM021101.1, read on the forward strand.
TTGGTAATTGAATAATGTTGTTTCATTTTTAGATGATGCAAGTAGACACTCCTCTTGATATTCATAAGAAAATGGAGCATGGTGTTGATGCAGTAGTAGTGAGTTCAATTCCTTTGACAAAGGTATGAGGTAGATTAGTAAATTTCAAATTATATTTATTGTTTTATCTGTCTATTATTGAAAAATCAAATGATATTCATTTGTAGTTTAATTGCTATTTGGATGGTTGCCACAGGGCTTCACAACTTTAGATCATGAGCATGCCCCTATTGTGGATGAACATAGTGATTATTTGTATGTGGTAAGTGGTTATTTTGTTATATTTCATTTTATAATATAGTTTCTATATATTAATGTCTATACTTTTTATTGTATTAGGTGGGGCTCCAAGAATCTTTAAACAAGAGGTCGAGTGAACGAGTTCAAAGGAGACCACCATCATATGCATATCCATCCCCTCGACAAACAAAGATAACTCATGTGATCTATTTCCTTCGCCTAGAGGGAAATGACTATGTATTAGGGTCCTTTGTTGTATGCCTATATGGCATTCTTGAACATATATTTTGTATTACATATATATGACATTGTATGTCCATATGGCATTGTTGTAAGCCTATTTGGATTTATTGTATATATGTTATACTTATATCAACATATTTTGATGGATGCCTATATGGCTATTTGGTTAATACATATATTTTTATCAATGGTGTCCATACTTGCATTATAAATGATTATTTAAATAAATGAATAATAAATTGACACAACTATAAATGATTAATGTTATCCATATTTGCACTATAATTGATTAATTGAATAATTGAAAAATGATGATTTTTCCATTTGGGATGTAGTATGGTTGCATATTTATTAGGACTAGATAATGAAAAACTAATATTTTCAAAATAGATTGTTGATACCCACTAGTTGGTTAGTATCCGCATTCAAGTACCCATCCATCCTTGCATATTTGATCCTCTATCAATGTTATCATCTGACCAACCTAGCATTTCCAATTTCACTAAATGTTGCGACCTATTTATAGTATGGACCCCTATCCTCTAGTTGACCAATCACTATTTCACATTTATAGAGCTATTCCTCATGCCCACACTTTCCTTCCTCTCAAAAATATATTCAAGTATATTAACCAAGATGTTTATGACTACATTGAATTCAATCCATGGAGGAGACTAGTTCTTTGGTGTAGACAATACAGTCATAAGAGTATAAAGAGACCTATGGTGACCAAAAAACCTAAAATGGACCTATTATGTAGCCACCCCAATCTGTTGGAATTACCAATTTACCTCCACGAGATGAAGAATGTAAACAATGCCTCTCGATTTTTTTTTACTAAATGCAATTGACACTTTTTACAACATCTAAAACATTGTCGCCATGGTGAAAAGACTTAGAGATATGAAAAATTGAGAGAGGTTATTGTGGAGGGACCCTACATGAATCTGTAGATTTAGATGGAATGTTTCTAGATGCCACAGTTTTCGAGAAAAGCTTGTCAAAGTTTGCCACTTTTTGACACTTAGTGCTCTTAAGAGAAAGCATCGACACAATGTAGTCTGGAATGATCTGGCATGTTGGAGTGAAAAATAGGACATTTACTAGCATAAAAACACCCACTCAAATGTGTTGGCATTGTCGGTTTGGCCACACAATGAACAAAACGAAAATTATGCTACATTGCAAATTTCTCTTCAATGAATTTGTCAAATTTTTCAACATGCAAAGAATTGTTGCCATGCCCAAATGGATTGGAGATATGAAAAAATAAGAGAGGTTATTGTAGAGGGACCCTACATGACCCCTTTACCTTTAGAAATTGTTTTTATAAGTTCCAAGGTTTTTGAGGAACAACTTGTCAAATTTTTCCACTTTTTAGCACTTAGGGCTCTCAAGAAAAAGCGTCGACACAATGTAGCTTGGAATGATCTGGCATGCTAGGGTGTGAAATAAGACCTTTCTTAGTACAAAACCACCCAATCAGATGTGTTGGTATTGTCAATTTGGCCACATGACGAATAAAATAAAAATTATGCTACTTTGCAACTTTCAAAAATGAGAGGTTATTGTAGAGGGACCCTATGTGACCCTATACCTTCAAATAGAATGTTTTTAAGTTCCACATTTTTTGAGAAACAACTCGTCAAATTTTTCCACTTTTTTCACTTAGGGCTCTTAAGAGAAAGTGTCAACACAATATAGTCTAGAACGATCTAACATGCTAGGGTGCAAAACATGACCTTTCCTAGCATAAACCCACCCACCTGGATGTGTTGGAACTATCAGTTTGGCTGCACAATGAACATAACGAAAATTATGCTACCTTACAACTTTCTCTTCAATGTATTATCCCTTTCTTCAATGTGCAAAAAATTATCACCACAACCAAATGGATTGGAGATATGAAAAAATGAGAGATGTTATTGTAGAGAGACCATACATGATGTTGTACCTTTAGTTGAAATGTTTCTAAGTGCCACAATTTCCAAGAAATAGCTCATCAAAGTTTGCCACTTTTTGGCACTTAGGACTCTTAAGAGAATGTAGTTTGGAACAATCTTGCATGCTGGGGTGAAAAATGGACCTTTCCTAGCATAAACCCACCCACTCATATGTTCTGGCACTATCGGTTTGGATGCACGATGAACATAACAAAAATTATACTACCTTGTAATTTTCTCTTCAATGCATTTGACACTTTTTTCAACTTGTGAAAACTTGTCACCATGGCCAAATGGATTGGAGATATGAAAAATTGAGAGAGGTTATTATAGAGGAACTCTATTTGATCTTTTACTTTTAAACATAATGTTTCTATTTACCATGGTTTTTGAGAAAAACTTGTCAAAGTTTTCCACTTTTTGGCACTTAGGGCTCTTAAGAGAAAGTGTTGATGCAATGTAGTCTGGAATGATTTGACATGTTGGGGTGTGAAACAGGACTTATACTAGTACAAACCCACCCAAATAGATGTGTTGTGACTGTTGGTTTAGCCGCACAGTGAACAAAATAAAAATTATGCTACCTTGCAACATTCTCTTCAATACATTTGATGCTTTTTCAACGTGTGAAAACTTGTCACCATGACCAAATGGATTGGAGATATGAAAAACTGAGAGAGGTTATTGTAGAGGGACCCTGAATGATCCTATAACTTCATATGGAAAACTTCTAAGTGTCACATTTTATGAGAAATAACTTGTCAAATCTCATCACTTTTTGGCACTTAGGGCTCTTAAGAGAAAGCACTAACACAATGTAGTCTGGAATGATCTGGCATGCTAGGGTACACAACATGGCCTTGAATAGCATAAACCCACCCACTCAGATATGTTGGAAATGTTGGTTTGACCACAAAAGGAACAAAATAAAAAGTATGGCTCTTGAAAAGTTTTTACTAAACACATCTCATTCTTTTTGCAACATTTAAAAAATTGTCGCCACAGTCAAGTGGATTGGAGATTTAAAAAATTGAGAAAGGTTATTATGGAGGGAACCTACATGACCTATATCTTCAGATGAATTGTTTGTAGGTTCCATGGTTTTTGAGAAGTAGTCTGACAAAGTTTTCCATTGTTTAGCACTTAGGGCTCTTAAGAGAAAGTGTCGACACAATGTAGCCTACAATGTTTAGGTGAGATGATGTGTGAAATAGGAGATTTTGTACTATAAAACCACCCATTCAAATGTGTTGGCATTGTTAGTTTGACCCCAGGACACACTAAATGCAAAGATATTACTATCGTAATAAATTGATGACATTCCTAATAAATTTATGTTAGTATTAAAGAATTCATGATAGTCCTAATGAATCCATAACCATCACAATATCAAGTTATGACTGTCCTAATGAATTAATGATAGTCCTAATAAATTTATGACTACTTTATTGAACCTATGGATATACTAATGAACCTATGACTATCCTAAATACCTTATAAATTGATAAAACAAACCATTTATTCTCTTTAATAAATAAAAAAGTACCCCAACTCATGTGTACACATAAACCCTTCCATTTTTGCATAAATAAAGAAAAAATGATATTTTCTATCATGCTAAAGTTCACCAAACTAAATCTAAATGGAACCCTTGATATTTGAAGTTGATTTTTGTCATTCTCTTAGGCATTAATGTATTTACAACTCATAGAAAATATAAATGCATGATACAAACTATTTAAAAGAACACATGAAAATATGCACTTATTATTTTTTCATAGATATGGATCTTGAATCATGAGTGATTCAAATAGGGAAAAATGGTTAAATAAATATCATGTCTTATTACCCCACATGGATCACAATGAGTTACAAAACTAGTTACAAACTCAATTAACACATCAAGCATACTTGCACAATATGATTACATCAAGCACAACATATAACAACCAATGTGAATGCAAATCAAACAAGGAATATCCCTCTTCTAATCAAATCATATACATCCAACCATATTCTTTGAATTTAGTATTATAAGGTTAATACAAGATGCACAAATATACTAATTATAATAAAATTATTGAATAAATATCATGTCTTATTACCCCACATGGATCACAATGAGTTTCATTACTAGGAAAAACTAGAAAAAAAAATGGATAAAAGGGGTAAAAATATAAGTCCAAAGAGGGTTGAGTTATGGGATTTTTTAGGTCCAAAGGGATGACCATGTTTAGGTGGTAAAATTATTGCAAGGGATGATTTGGTAGTAAAGGAAGCACACAAATAGTAAAGAAGCCATTGGGGATGAATAGAGGATAGTTAAAAAAGGTTGAGGAGAAAGTTTCAAGAAAAAATGGATGGTAAAGAGGCTATAGAAAGGATGGTGAAGAGGCTATAGAACATGTGGTTGACAGTTAATGCCTATGCCAATTGGTTGGTCGAAAGGATGGTAAAGATGCTATAGAACATGTGGATTAATCATGAAGAGGATGGAATAAAGGCTAAAATAATGATAATGGATTAATAAGATAAGGTTTTAGACTTTAGTGGAGTGTGCATTTATGACAATAAAGGACTGTGAGAAACTAGATGTAGGCATGAATGATTAATAAGATAAAGTTCTAGACTTTAGTGGAGTGTGAATTTATGACAATAAAGGACAGTGAGAAACTAGATGTAGATATTTGGATGAGATTCAAGGAGAAGAGAGGCATGCAGATAGAGATTTAAGAGATTGAGTGTGTATGAGAGTGGATAGGGGAAGCACAAATACTTGAATGTATTACAATAAGCAATACATCAACATCAATACCCTCAGGGAGGTCCATATCTTATGATACATATTTTAATAACCAAAATAAAGTGAGCAATAACATGACTTTATAAATCCAATGTACATATTTACAAATCAACTTGACTTTAACAAATTTTTCATTTACAATCAATCCAAGGAACCATTTGGGTCTACTCTAATCTTTATTATGTCAATTATTTCCTCATGGTTAGACTCACAAACCTTCAACAAGTTCTTGTTCAATAGTCTACCCTCATATCTGATCAAATGAACATTGGATGCCACAACAAGGTTTGAGTAATGAAGAATATTTTGATGCGTGTCAAAGTCCTCAAACAACCAGACATCAAAATTCTTAATTAGATACCTTCTAAGCCATGTTCCAATAAAAAACACTGACCCTATAAGATATTTGATGTTTTCTCCATCTATAAAAGGGGCCTCCAATTTATTTTTGGCCTCAACACAATGACACAAGTAATAACTTGTTCCCTCTTCATTGTAGATCTTCATCTACAATAACTGCATAAACATGCCCTGAATTGATATGTGCATCCAATTAGATGAATTTATTCAACTTTACAAAAAGACTACAAAGTAAGATAAAATTAGGAATTTATTAAACTATGCAAGTAGATATATTACCTGGTTGAACTAGATATTTATGATTTGTAGTGTCATTGGGAGTCGATACATCTCAAGTGGGATTATAATTCTTAAGCACCATTCATCAAACCACTCCTTTGAATTACACTCATTATAAGTTTTATCTGCACATGAAGGACACAATTATACCATATTCTGCACATGAATACTCCATGAACCTACATTTGAGCTTCTTAAAGAGTATATCTCACTTGATCTTGTCAATGTACAACAATCCTCATATTTTACAATATTGATATCATCTAGCAACCAAAAAATATATATGAACTGTAGACTTACCTTCATTACCTAGACCCATTGTAGTATTATACCATTTACTGATAGATTTTGCATCCGTCAACTTTGCATTGTCTTTGTACTTCAACTATTCTCTTGCTAAGGCTCTTTTGATACATGCTCGGCCTCAAAAAAATTCCACATATGATGAAGACCTTTAATCTTATGGATCCCACTCAACCAATAAAACATTTGTGAGTTATTAAATTTAGATGCATAATTATTTGACCATATGATATGCTGACAGAATGATATGCCCCTTATAACCAAATCATGGTAGAACATCTAAACGCAACCTTGTATGAACTATGTGGAATGTGTATGATCATCACTTATATACAAATGACACTCCCTTAAGATATTTGTGTCATCATCTATATTGTCACCCGCATGAATGAATGCTATATGCACAAATATAGCAACTTGTGTGGAGTTGTAATACTATGATTGTACCTCATTCTGTGGTTGTAGAGTGTAGTTCTTTGTGAAGTCAACAACTAAAAAATGGTATCAAGTGGAAATGTGTCCTTGCATAACTTGAATTGCAAGTCCAACCATCGAGCTCTATGGATATTCCTTGCATAATCATACACTATATTCTCTCAAAAAAAGGACATAAACTAATACACTGAAATATTCTCATTGACCAAATCAAGCCTTTTTTCTTCTTTACCATATTTTGTATTGTAAGCCTCTATCTTATATTTTCCAAATTCTACTATTTCATTTCCAATTGCATGTGTACTTTCCATATGTTCATAAATTAAAAAATATTGCAAGATATCATAATGATCACATGTGCCATCCAAGCATAATTTCTTGTAGAATAATTGACCATCCACTCTTTCACATAAAATGCTTAATATGAATTCTCTTGAAGATGTAGGTGGATTATGTATGTTATAATCCTATAAAACATTTTTATTATGCAAATCTACATATATGTCGATAAACATCATAATGGTTAGAAAACTCAATATGTACTCTACAACAAAAATTAGTGTGTGTGTGTGATTTATTTTGACATAAAAAGGATTTAGCATTTCAAAATACCTTTGAATTTTTTTATTTTGAGGATACATATCTAGAAATATGGCAAAAAATTATGTTTGAGTCATATCCAAAAAACTCTTTGGACGTGGCTCATAATTTCGACTACCAATTCTCCTTCTTACAACATCTCTTTGATTAGCAGATACCCTTGTGTTTCTCTTCCAAAATTCTTCAATTAGGGATCTCAAGGCTTCAACGATTGGTTTGTCTTTATGTGGTAGACTACTGGATAATTCCCATAATTGATTGTTATTTGGGTCCTCCACTGTTTGGTTCCTTTGAACGACTCTCATTATATTTTTTCTACTTATTCTCAATGCTTGAATTGTCTTTCTAATGAGATGATATTTCTTAGTTTGATTGCTTACTATTGTTGATGTAATGGAACATCGTGTGACATTACTATCTTTGGTGCATGAGGTGGAATCCACACTCTCATATGCACTCATTAGACTCTTGACAACAGATTTCTCACTTGAAGATTCCACTATTCTTAGCCCAAGAATCTTCATAATGGACCTAAATTTTAGATTTTTCATCATTTCAACAAATATTTGACATATTAAGATTTCATTTAATTATCCAAAAAATAATCCCCAAATCTTATTAGCATATCTTTGAAAATTATAATTTGGAATCTTATCAACCATCAACTACAAAGTATTCTCATCAATATCAATAAAAAACTTAGGCTTTCTATGCAAAACTCTAGGAGGTGTTCTCAAAGGTAAATTTGCCTCAACATTAGGAATTTCATCAGTATTTAAATGAGATGGTATAGATGGCATACCTTCAAATATTGGAGATGAAAAAGACGACGTTCCTTGAAGTTTAGATGGGATAGATGGTGTACCTTCAACTTCGGATGTGAGAGATGGCGTGCCTCCAACTTGAGATGATAAAAATGGCATACCTCCATGGATTCACATGTGAGTGATGATGTAATTTTAAGTTGAGATGTGATAGATGGTGTGCCTCCATCTTGAATTGCAATAGATGATGTGCCTCCAACTACGAGATTCAAATTTCTCATTGCATAGAGGTTTTGCATTCATTGCATTTGTGCCACCAATTCTATATCTCTCTTACATAGAGTGGATGGTTCATGTTCCTCTTGAATTGGCATGTCTTCTTCTATGGTTTTAAATTTCCCAATTTCATGAAGTTGCCTCATTCCTTCTCTTTCCTTTGCATTTTTAGCTTCACGCTCATCTAGTTTTAGTCTTTGATCATTTCCTCGACATGATGAAGAATTATATATGTATCATGAAAAAGCGATAAATATTAGTTCCATCATGGTACTATAGAGTAAAGCAATCTCTTACACAAATCTGAAAGTGTAGCGTAGAAAATTGTATACCTTTACAATTTCACATTATGCTTGGGTCCCTTAATTTATTATACTTAATTAAGCTTCTAATTTTCCAAACTATACATTCCATAGCCTTATTCTTACCGTTTTTCGAAAGGAAAACCAACATTAAATAAATGCGTTTAATATTTAAATTAACATGGATTATGAGTGTCCTGGAAATATAGGACAGGACCCATTCACCCATGGGCGAATGGGTCCCCTTTATGTGCTATTACCCATTTTAAAATATTTTTTTAGCAATATTTTAATGATCCAAATTCAAATTGTAAGTGTCGGTTTTTGGAATCTAATTTTCAAAAAATTAGATAAACACGTATAAATACCTAGTCATTTGATTATTTGAAAGCTAAGTAACATCCTAACATAATTTATGAGAGAAATTAAAGAGAAAATATTATTTTCAAGAGCATTCAAGAGCGACATTATCAGTCATTATCAAAAACAATAAAGATCCTAACATCATGTCAAATTTTATGTGTGTTCATGTTGTCTTGTGAAGGCTAACAAGCATTGTAGATCCTCAAGCATTCAACAATTCAAAAAAATCAAGCAAGAAAGATCTGATTCCTTTGAAGGGATGTGTATGAATTCAGTCCTTCAAGGAATCCATTGAAGGGTTGTGAGTTGCAACAAGTGTTCATTCATAATTTCTTTCCCTTTTATTATCTTTTATCAAGGTTTAATTACCAAATTGGGGTTTAACCAAGACAAACCCCCATACAAACAAAACAAATAATTTTCCCCTCTTTGTGTATGTGCAGATTATAGGTTGAAGGAAGATTGAAGAGATCTTGAAGAGCAATTTTTCATTCTTACATTTGTTATCATCAATCTTGCCAAGACATAAATACTAAGTTGCAAAATTTATTTCCATCATTTCAACAAGTTTGCAAGTAGAAATAAGCATCTCAAATATGACATTAGAGGACTGTAAAAAGTGTTTTCTGAAGCCCTATCAAAGACCCATTCACCTAGGAGTGAAGATCAGCCCCTCTGCACACATCAAAATCAACTTTTGATGACAGGTACACATTCTCAAATATTTCCTAGATCTGCTTGCAAAGTGTTGTTACAGTCTGCACATCTTTGGGAATTTGTATTTTGCATACTTGGTCATATAGTCCATTTAGTTGTATTATTTCAAATCATTCCTAAGCATTTTTTTTCCTTAAAGGAATCACCAACCCAAGTCTGATTGACTCACCTTTCAGGTTGAAAGTCAATTTCTTGGCTTTATGGTTGGTGCTTTCTTATGAAATTATGGGAAGAGGGACTTTAAACCATCATTCCTTTACATCAAGGGAATTAGGGTTTTTTCCCCCTTTTCCCACCTTTTCAAACAGTAAGCAAAAAATTAGGATGTGCAATCTCATACAAAAATCTAAAAGTAATCATAAAATTAGGATGTACAATATCACACTACCATAAGGCATGACCATGGTGGGAGGTTTGGGTAGTCACAAATGTTATTTTCTAACCATGATGCATACAGTAGAAAATTTGGGTAGTCTACAAGATAGTGAACATCACAAGATAGAGCTTAGAAGTTGGATGAAGTCATTAGAGTTATCTAGGATCATGGAGAATAAGATGATAGTGACAAGCTCTATGTTGAAATATGATAAACAAAGGGCAGCCAAATACAAGGGCATGTGTATAAAGACCTCTGCAAGTACCATGAAAAGGTTATAAAGAATTCACATGTTTTTTTCACTAAGTTCACTATTAAAAGAGGTAGTCCAATATATTTTAGTCTTGAAAGTTGTAAATGAAAACTTCCTTAAGGGAGTTGTAGGTCTGATACTAAAGACAAAAATAATCAACATTGTGTAAAGATTAGTTTCAAGGATAATCCTAGAAGATCAAAATTATAACACATGAACCATAAACCATCTTAGAATTGGTTGTGTCCATAGGAGGAAAATAATTGTAGGCAAAGGGAAAATAACACATGGAATGTAAGTGTTTATGTAGAAGGGTTTCCTTAACCACTAAGGGAATAAATAATGAATATATATAAGGTGTGGATGCCCGTTCAAGATGGAAAGTATGGATATGGAGCCTAGATGGGATTTTGATAGGAGAAATAGGGCTTAGGGGGTAAAAATGGGTGATGGGTGGTAGGAAAACCTCAGGTGTAGGAGACATTTGTGCATTTATAGTATCATTTTAGGGAATTTATGATCAGGGTTATTTCATGTTTATTATTTCAATAGGGTGAGATTGGTGCATGGGCATGCGTAAATAGAATGAGCACAATCCTATATTATGCACATGCAAGTTTAATTAATAACACATGAAATATAAGTGTAATAATTAAGTGTAGCATAATAAAACATGGAAACCACATATCGGTTGAACATGAATCTCAAGGTAGAAGGTTTACCCTAGCATGGGAAAATATAAATGACCTGGTATGGTCAAAAACACTTATGTAAGTACATAAGGTTATATAATATAGGTGCATGCTCCATTCATAAAGGTGAGGCAATAGGTCCCTAGTGGTGATGTAGGTCTAGGAATGTGATTTCAAGATACTGATGAAGAGGGAATGCATGCTTTCCCCCAAATGTGAAAATGATATATACAATGATATCATAAGAGATGAGCGGGAAGGATAAGTTTCCCTCACTAACATAGGTGTGGCTCTAAAATCATGGTAAGGGAATTGATGGATGTGCATATGGAATTGGGGGAAGGAATGATACCCCTATTATAAGGATATGTAAAGGAAAGAATTGAATATAGTAATGTAATTCATGATTGCACCAATGTAGAGATATATCAAGTGAATCATATGATGTAAAAGGAATTGTGCCCAAGTTTCTAGTGTAATAACTCAAAAAATATGATAAGGCAATGCAATATTAAGAGATAAATCTAAGAGGCCATGCTCAATGTGTAAGCTCTAAAGGAAATGCATGCCACTATATGATCAAGGCAAGTAGTCAATGTTCAAAGAATAACATCATAGTAAGTTAAATTTAATAAGCATGAACATGATAACAAAATCAAAGCATTCTATTAAGCATGTATGATAAGAATTGATAAAGCAACATAAGAAATCAAAGTGGTAAAAGTGATAGTCATAAGTGAATAGAAAGGTGAAATGTCAAGTAAGAGAATAATGGATAAAATATCAACCCATGGGAAATGAAGGAAAATGTAAAGCATATGTATTTAAAGAGAAGATACCTTAAAATCCAAGATTCTATTTGAGAAACTACCCAATTATGTGTAGTTTGTTTTTCTTCTTGCATCAAACTCCTCAAAAATTAGAGCTTTTCACCAAGTTCCTTCATTTTGAATGTTCAATTCTATATAAATCTAATAGAATTAGTAAAAACTATGAAAAGAATCGATATATAATATATGAAATTAAAATTAAAAAAATTACAATTAATATTCCACCACTACAAACATGAAAATATTAGTTCATATAATCAAAATTTACCTAAAAACTTTGGCATTTCCTCTTTTTTACATTGTCAAACAAAAAAAGGTGGTACAAAGGTGGTGGAATATATAAAATATGCTTGTGCTTTTTCCAACACCATGAAAAAGTGTTTTTTGTCAGATAAACTGCAAAAACTGGAGAATAATAGAGAATGTGGGCCTAAGTCATGCTTTTTTATCATTTTTTGCCCTTCCCAAAATGCACTTGCATTAAAGCGTGAGCACACTTTGGCTTGCTCAATGTGTGAATGAGTTTCAAAATTTTCAAAGCATGAGCATGCTTTAGATTTCTCAAAATGTGAGCACTTTTTAATGTCTTCAAAGCGCGAGCACGTTTTGGATTTCATGAAATTCTTAATGATCTATTTAATGCATCTTGGGTTCCATTTTTACACATGAATTTAGAGAAAAAAGTGGTTATGAATTACAGGGATTTAAGTTTTGTAACTCTTTAATAGAATTTTTTGAAGACTGAGGTTGGGGGATAATTTTATATGGCATCATATCTTATCAATGTGATCTATCCTTCCATAAAATTTTATCCTTCCTTGACCAACTAGAGGCTAGAATCCAAAATCCCATTCCATATCATTTTTCAATAGCTTCATTATAATAGGTATGAGAGTGAAATTATAGTGATAAGTGATAAGTTTTATGACATAGTGAATGAGAGAGTGTAGAACAAGCCTATGCCTAGAATTAATCCAACATTGATGAGAATTTAGAACAATAAAGATAGCAACCTAATGGATCTACCCCAAACACACTCTTATTATGATTGAAGGTACACTAATTGAGCCTCACATTCTACGTAAGTATGTACTCCCCATAATTAGTGTGAAATTTTATTTTAGTGATATAATTCAATTGCTCGGGTTCTAAGTCAAAGGAATTTAGGAGGTATCCCTACTAAACCATTTAAAATTATGGGGGAAACTTATAACTTCATGTCAATTCTAAGAATTGGAGACATAATTAACTCTTTTACATTTGATCTAGAACCCCAAATTTGTTATTATATAGAGGGAATATTTAGATAATTACTCTAGTAGAAAAAGGACAAGAATCTCTAGTATAAATAGGATGAACAACCTAAGTTGATGTTAAGTATAATATATATGGATTGTATGATGAAAATATTATGAGTAATCTTGAGACTAATGAATTGTTGATTATTGATAAGGACTTGGACTCTATCAATCACATTGGTTTCTTAATTAATTAGATGATAAGCTTCCTCCAAAAGACACCCAAATATCTATAAAGAAGTGGTTGGTGTATAAGGTTGCACTTACCCCAAAATTTGATGAGAGGTCACAATTTGAAGAGAATGAAGGAGAGTGATTTTTTTGAGATTTTCCCAAATTAAGGTGAATTACAGTTGGTGAGGCTTCTTCAAGAGCTACTTCACCTCTAAGGGATCCAACTTGTGTTACTCTAGAATTTTCACAAGTAGGTGCTCATATATCAAGTGTTAAAGCTCTTAGGAAGGTGTGCAAATATTTTTTGTATAGGTTGTATCAAATATTTTATGAGTTTTATTACTTCCTCTATTTATTTGAGTGGATGTTTCTATTATATTAGTTAGTGAACTCAAAAGTATTTTATATTTTCTTCATATTTATAGGGTTATAAATTAGGTTAGTAGGCTAATATTTTAAGCATTTAGATCCCACTAATACAATTATGAGAGATAACCTTATGTTTAAAGTTGCTCAAAATTAGGGTATGATATTTGTTGCTACCAGTCTCAATTATGTTGTTGGTGCATCAAGTGAAATTATAGTCTTAGTTTCTAATGTATCTAGAGTTTTAAGTTTAACTATTGATTTATTATCCCTATTCTTCACCACAAAAAGAGTTTGTGCTGATATTTTTGTGTCTATGACTTCAATTACTATGCCAACTATTATTAGCACAAGTTCTCCACACTTGGATTCCCTTTTAGTAATTACGAAGAAGCCTCCTTCTAATAGAAATTCACAATCAAGCTTATGGATTTCAATAGAGTAAACATTGAATCTAGGAGATTAAGGTACAATTGAATAGTCAAATAAAGTTTAAATTAAACTATAGAATAAATGTATTTAGAGGTTTCTTATAGAAAAGCAATAGGAAGGTAAAAAGAGCACTTAAGAGGAAAACCCAGTGATTGGGAGAAAATGTAACTATGGGGAATAGACAAGAATTATTATTAGTATCTAAAAAGTAGAAAATACTTGAAGAAATAACTTTGGTGATTAGGAAGATTCCATATGTGGTTGTGGATAGTCCATTTTTTTAGCGAGTAATAAATTAAGGAAAAGAGCTATCATAGAGGTGCTTGAGGAAAATAGATCATCAAGAATCACTATATAACAATACACTTAACCCTATACCCTCAACCCTCAACCTCATACCTTAAAACCTAAACCCTACACCCTCAACCCTCAAATATATACCTTATACCCTAAACCCTAAACCCTCAACTCTAAATAGATACCTTTTACCCTAAACCATAAACTCAATACCCTCAACCCTATACCCAATATCCTAAACCCTAATCCCTATACCCCATAGACCTAACCTTATACCCTCAACCCTATACTTAAAACCTAAACCCTACACTCTGAACCCTCAACCCTCAACCCTAAACCCAATACCCTCAATCCTATACTTAAACCCTATACCCTCAACCCTATACCTTATACCCTAAACACTATACCCTCAAACCTATACCTTAAACCTTAAACCTTAAACCCTCAACCTTATACCCTAAATACTATACCCTAATCCCTCAACCATAAATACATACCTTATACCCTCAACCGTAAACCCAATACCCTCGGCCCTATACCCAATAGATCCTCAACCCTAAGCCCTATACCATATACACTTAACCCATTACCATCAACCATATACCTAATATCTTAAACCCTAATCCCTATACCTTACACTTAACCCTATACCCTCAACCTTAAACACTATCCCTCAACCCTCAACCCTATACCTTAAACCCTAAACCCTACACCCTCAACCCTATACCCTATACCATCAACCTTATACCCTAAACCCTATACTCTATACCCTCAACCCTAAATAGATACCTTATACCCTCAACCATAAACCAATACCCTAAAACCTATACCAAATATCTAAAACCCTAATCCATATACCCTATACACTTAACCCTGAACACTATCCCTCAACCCTATACCTTAAACCATAAACCCTACACCATCAACCCTATACCCTATACCTTATAACCTCAACCTTATACCCTAAACCCTAAACCATATACCCTCAAACCTAAATAGATACATTCTACCCTCAACCCTATACACTTAAACCTATACCCTCAACCTTGAACATTATCCCTCAACCCTATACCCTATATTTAAACCCTAAATCATACACCCTTAACCCTCAACACTATAACTTATACCCTCAACCATATACCCTAAAAAATATACAAGCTCAAACCTATACCCTAAACCCTCAACCCTAAATAGATACATTATATCCTCAATCGTAAACCCAACATCCTCAATCCCATATCCGATATCCTCAACCCTAAGACATATAACCTATACACTTAACCTTGTACCCTCAACCCTTAACATTATCCATCAACCCTATACCCTCAACCCTTAACATTATCCATCAACCCTATACCCTCAACCCTTAAACCTATACCTTAAAACCTAAACCCTACACCCTTAACCCTCAACCCTATAACTTATACCCTCAACCATAAACCCTATACCCTATACCTAACACTATCAACCCTATATCCTATACCCAATACCCTCAACCCTAAATCCTAAAACTTATACCCTATACCCTCAACCCTAAATCTTATACCTTATACCCTCAACCATAAACCCAATACCCTTAACCCTATACCCAATATCCTCAACCCTAAGCCCTATACCATATATACTAAATCCTAGTACCCTCAACCTTAAACACTATCCCTCAATCATAGGCACTGAAG
Source organism: Sequoiadendron giganteum (assembly GCA_007115665.2). Lineage (NCBI taxonomy): Eukaryota > Viridiplantae > Streptophyta > Pinopsida > Cupressales > Cupressaceae > Sequoiadendron > Sequoiadendron giganteum. Next base: position 630,220,729 of record CM021101.1, read on the forward strand.
CCTATATGCTAAATCCTCAACCCTCAACTCCATACATCAACCCTAAATACTAAACCCTATACCCGCAACCCTATACCCTAAACTATATACCCTCAACCCTCAACCCTATACCATAAACCCTCAACCCTAAGTAGATACCTTCTACTCTCAATCGTAAACCCAATACCCTCAACCCTATACCCAATATACTAAATCCAAATCCCTATTCCCTATACACTTAAACTTATACCCTCAACCCTGAAGATTATCCCTCAACCCTCAACCCTCAACCCTCAATCCCATACTTAAACCCTAAACCTTACAATCTCAACCCTCAACCCTATACCCTAAACTCTATACCCTCAACCTTATTCCCTAAATACCATACCCTAAACCCTCAACCCTAAATAGATACCTTATACCCTAAACCATAAACCCATGCATACATACATACATGCATGCATACATATATGCATGCATGCATACATACATATATGCATGCATGCATACATACATACATACATACATACGTACATACATACATATATACATACATAAATACATACATAAATAAATACATACATAAATACATAAATACATACATACATACATACATACATACATATATACATACATGTATATACATATAACAAAACTTGAACATTGCATAATGCGAGCATGTTATAACGTACTCACGTTATGTTTTCTTTGACATAATGCAAGTGCATTTTAACACACTCACGTTATGATTTGCTTTGACATAACAGGAGCACGTTATAACAAACTCACGTTATGTTTTGATTTGACATAACATGAGCAGGGTATAACATGCTCACGTTTTGTCTTACTTAAGAAATTTGCAAGCCTATGGTTCAAACTTTCCTTGGGCTTCCAATCCAAAGGCTTGGAGTGACTTTCCAACATCCAAAGATGTGTTTTTCTAGATTGTGAAAAAATTGACATAATCTCGAGCATGCTCCCCATCAAGTTTCATGTGTAGAGAAAGGGGATTCACTACTCATGAGTCTCTTTGTTCTCAAGAGAGTCCCAAGGAATGAACTACCCTAAACTACCTCAAGGAATAAAGCTTAAGTGATAGAATAAGAGGTGAGAGTTCGAGAATCAAAGAGAGTAGATCACAAAGGTTTTCTAGTCAGACTGACATGATCTCAATCAAAGGATGACAACATAGAATAAGGATAGTACCACGGTGCGCTGGAGTCCTAGAGGCATGTTGACGTCTCGTACGGACTGAAACCTGAGATTATCACAAAAAAAGCTAAATGACTACTACTATGACTGCTAAGGACTCTTGGAATACAAGAAGGTAATAAAGAATAACAAAGCTTAAAGAGAATAAAATAAACTAAGTAAAATATTTATGTTAAAGCTAAGAAGAAGAAAGAAAATGATTACAACAACCCAAGTTATGAAGCCTCCAACAAATGAATGTCTTCAATACCTGCACACATAAGATCGGGGAAAAATATTGGGGATGTTTGGAGATTTTCCTTAGTCAAGTCCCTATTTTGGTGTTCCCACCTCCACAACAACCAAATAGATAGATAATACAAAGACACAAAGTAATATAGACACAATGAGTGATAAAATCAAACCTTGCTCAAGGAGGAGAACCCATATCATGAGATAGACAAATAGAAAGATATATAGACAAGATAGAAAAATGCATAGAAAGAGGATGTGAGAAATCCCAAGATGCTCAAAGACACAAGATGAAAGAGATATCACCTGCAAGGCTTTAGGAAGCCAAGAAGAGAGATAAATAAGGAAGGGTTGTGAGAGCCAAGAGACTTGCAAAGAGTTTTGTAAGAACATGAGAGTGTTGTTGTAGCAAGCTATAGAGAGTTGTGCAAGAAAAATAACAAGATAAAGACAAGAGAATATCCAAGAGAGAAGCCAAGAAGACCAAATGAATTGAAAAGATAACATCTAAAGAGAGAATAAGAGGGAAAAGAAGGTTCTCGAGCTGTTACAAGGCATCCCAGGCTTTTACCACTGGAAAAAGTAGCTAACAAGGGGCAAGGCACTCAGAAATGACTGTTTGGATGTCAAAATGTCACAGAATGCTAGCACAATGTGTGGATGTTCGAGAGGCATGCTAGTGTCTAGAGAAATCATGCCACAAAATGATGAGAATGAAGAAAGCACAAGGTTTTACACAAAGCTAACACACAATGGTAGCTGTTGAAAAGGGGTCCTGAGCATCGTGAGGGGAAAAGGCTGATGCAAGGGCTAAAATGAGCCTACACAACTAGTAGGGGAATGGACACTAAAGTGGATACAAAAGTGTATGCGAATTGCAAGGGGTGAAATTTTATGACATTACACAATGTCAAGTCGAAAAAACACCATGGTAATGTTAAGCTCTCTCTTAGCTATCTAACCATGTAATTTTTTCACATTTTGAGTATGTTAAGGTTTTCATCTTTAATTTCTTTTGTTGGTGTATCCATTTTTTTGTGAAAAACCAATGTTTGGTATTTTTCACTTTATTTTTTAACTATTCATCAAAATTTCAAATAAATTATTGGAAATATGAATCAATAACCCACTTGAAGCTGTAGTTCTTCAATGGATCACCAAGAAGAAAATCATCCACATGAACAAGAAAGTAGTGCACTATGAGCAAGAAGACAACTTGATCAAATGATGATCTATGATGAATTTGATCTAAAATGTTTTACAAATGTAAAAAGCCTTCCTTATATAGGTAAGAAGAGAGGTAGTTGGATAACCACCTTAGTTGCAAACATTAAATGCCTAATGCATAATTATAAATGCATGAGAGAAATATTAAATGCCTAGATAACTACATGCTAATTAATGAGATATGGTCCCATTAAATACTAGTTTCTAAAATGCCACCTAGGAAACTAACTCCTAAGTAAAATTATTAATGATGTGAATAGGTCCTCACTAATATCTAGTTAGGAAATAACCCCATTCAAACTAACACCCCCTCATAAGTGCAAAATGGGAGTGTAGTTATACAAATATACAAAAGCCTTCCTTATATAGGCAAGAAGAGAGGTAGTTGGATAACCACCTTAGTTGCAAACATTAAATGCCTAATGCATAATTATAAATGCACGAGAGATATATTAAATTCCTAGATAACTACATGCTAATTAATGAGATATGGTCCCATTAAATACTAGTTTCTAGAATGCCACCTAGGGAACTAACTCCTAGGTAAACTTATTAATGATGTGAATAGGTCCTCACTAATATCTAGTTATTAAATAACCCCATTCACACTAAAATAAATTACAGTTTTTAGAAACTAGACTCCATTCTATACATATTCATTTTTTTATTATTTTTGATCGATTTTGAAATCTTTTTATGAGGGAGCACGCTCAAATTTCTATTTTTTAGGATGTGTCCACTTGGAAAATTAGTAAATAAATCATATATTCATTAAAAAATTACCAGAAAAATTAGGGATAAACTACATGGTGTTAACTAATTTCTTACCGAAGTGATTTTTGAAATACTAAAAAAAAGTTAACATTTTAAAGGGGCACATGAGATGCTATGTTACATTTTTTTGAAAAAATAAGACCAATTTGTGTGGCCCCCTTTTTGAATCCCTTAATCTCTACCATTTTTAAAAAAATAGTAGTTTAGAAAGTAGATTTGGAGCACTATGACTCTTGTTTTTGTTGCATCTTAAAATTTTGAGAGTAACTATCTTCAATTTGTCATCCACAGTCCGTCTTTCCCAATTTCATAAAAAATGGCCACTTAAGACCCGTTTTTGGTCCCCCATCTTTTTGCACCCACCCAAATATTAAACACTTATTTTTATTTTCCATTGTTTGATTTTTCGAAGATGTTTATAAACGGGTAATTCAATACATAATTAGGTCCAAACACATAGGGGGGAGATAAACCTAGTGTTCATATATAGGGAGAGATGAAGAGGGAGATAAATAAATAGATAGATATTTAGAGTGGTAGAGGGAGAGATAGGGAGGTAGGAATAGATAAAGATATGGAGAGGGAGAGGGAGGGATAGAGAGAGATATAGAGGGTGAGATACAATGATAGAGAGATAGAGACATAATGAGATATAGAGTGGGAGAGAGAGAGGGGAATCGAGATAGAAATAGGGAGAGAAAAAGGGAGAGGAAAAGATGGAGAGATAGATAAATATAGACATAGGAATTAATATATAGAGAGGTAGAGAGAGATGGAGAGATAATGAGATAGAGATAAAGAGAGGGAGAGATAGAAGGAGAAAGATCAAGAAATATGGATAGGGGGAGAGATTGAGAGGAAAGTAGAGATATAGATATAGATGTTTATGAAGAGGGAGAGGGGGATAGAGAGGGAGAGGTATCTAGAGATAGAGAGGGAGTGAGGAAGAGAGGAAAAGGAAGATAAATAAATAGATATATAGAGAGAGGAAGAGGGAGATAAAGATAGAGAGATAGGGAGGTAGGAATAGAGAGAGTGAGAGGAAGAGATAAAGTGATATAGAGGGAGAGGGAGAGATAGAGGGAAAGATAACTCAATAGATAAAGAGGGAGAGATATAGATAGATAGAGAGAGAGAGATATATAGAGATATATAGGGATAGGGAGATAAAGTAGAGAGATATGTATTTAATGAGCTATAGATAGAGAGTAAGAGAGAAAGATATAGAGATAGAGGTAGAGGGGGCAAGAGTGAGAGAGAAAGGAGGTGATAGAGACAAGTAATAGAGAGAGAGGGAGAGAGAGAGAGAGGCTGAGAGACAAAAGGAGGAAGAGAGAGGGGGGAGATAAAGAAAGGGAGAGATACATTGCTCTATCTCTCCATCTCTTTATATTTCTATATCTCACTCTTCCTCTCTAAATATTCCTATCTCTCCCTCTCTCTTGGTTTTATTTTTTCTTCACATAAATGCAATCGTTCTATAATGTGCAAACATTTGTATCTACTTTGGGTATTTCCAATGCTTAGGGTTGGAATTACATGTCAATGCCCTATTGGTATACAAATTTTGCACTATAATAAATGACTCAAAAACCTAACTCTGTTACACCCAAGAAGATAGTGAAATCTATACCAACACTTTGGAAGGTTGTAATTTTCAGTCAACCTACCTTTGAATTGAGAGGGAAACCTCTCTCATATGATAAAGATTTAGTTTTTATGAACTTTGTACACAAAAGTTCCAAAATATTTCAGAGACAAAAAAATAAAAATAAATAAAGAGAAACCCAACCAATAAATGAATGAATATTAAACTAGGTTCCTTTCATGAAATCAAGATAATTATGATTAACTTTGTTGCAAGAAACTGAGAACACTTCTTAGGATTTTACAACTTATAACATAGATATTTCAACATGCAACAAAAAATAATGACTACTCTAGATGTTTCAGTTCATTGGATTTCAAAGATATTTTAGTAATAATATTGAACGATCTAAAAACTTTGATCAAAAGGATTTATGAAAAAAAATTCCTCACTCCACATATGAGGAAAAAATATAAATTAGAAAATACATAAATAGTAACATTCAAATATTTTCCATTACTTCTTTGCAAAAATCTATACAACTTTAACCTTTTTGATTTCAAAAATCACGAGAACTAAAAATACTTTCTAAGAAGATTGAGCCCCATATATAGGATTTTCTCTAACAAACTTGTAGCTGAATCCAATTTATAATTTTAATAAAATAATAAAGTCCATTTCATCAAATATAAGATTATAGAAGAGTCATATTTAAGTCATATAAAATGGGGTCATCCCACAATAATGGGTCCCAAACTTGGGACATCTCAATTTTTGCCTGAAATCACATATTTTTTAAAAAAATTAATGATTTAAGCCTTGATGGATTTTATTTAAATGGTTTTAATTGAAGAGGGTTAAAAGAAGTTACATGAATATTTGTTGGTTGTCATTTAGAGGGGTTATTGCGAGTGTCATCATTGTAAGTATGAGTGATTATTTTAGTTAATGTTATTATATATTATGAGTGTTATATTGTGAGTCATCTTATGTATCCCTTAACAGTAAAGGGGGATGTCAACATATTTAGTACACTAGAAAAGTAAGCTAGGAATGTTGATTTTAGTGTTTATGGGATTTGGCAAGTAGCTAGAAAAATAAATATAGTATATATGTATCATTGAAATGATTGTAAACCCACAATATTGAGTCCTAAACTTGGGACATTAGATTTTCAATTCAGATGAGAGAAAAAAGTATGAAACAACTTCATTTGAAGTTGAGTCAAAAATCACCTTCAAATGAACATGAACTTTTGTTTGAAGGTGTAAAATATAAAATGCCTTTGAAAAATAGGTCTTTTTTCCATTTATAGAAATTAGCTTCGTTCAAAGGTTTTTTTTTCTTGTGGAAAGGATATACCTTCATTTGAAGGTCCTTGGATACCTTTGATCAAAGGTCCTAGAAATAACTTTTCTATCTTAGGCATCCAAATTTTCTCAAATTTTTTAGTTTGAAACCTCTAGTTGGACCTTCAAATTGAATTAACTAGACATGAGATAATTTTTAGGATTATAGCACTCAAAATGATATTTTCAATGAGTGTAATTTTGAATATATTTTATTTTTATTATATTTATTTCCTATTTTCTAGTGAACATAGGTTTTTCAACAATTGTCAAGGTCTTTGTTTCACACAAAAAAATTAATAAAATAGATAGAGAAATTTAAAAATATATGTGCACTAGGTATTGATGAGCTTATTTCAAGTCAACGATGTTGTGCTTAAATGGAAAGGTCATATGGTTCTCAAGATGGAGATCCATGTTCAAATCCCCAAAAAGTGACATCTTAAGTTGGAATTCCAAGTGGTGGCTCTTGGACTTCCATTTTGGCTTCTTGGTTGAATAAAGTTGAATAAGTGGTTCTAAGTTGAACATGTTGAAAGGGGAGGAGGTCCCCCTTGTGATCTCCATTGGTGTGGGGCCAATCTAAATAATCCCTCCTTACCGATAAAAAAGAAAAAGAAAAAGATGTGCTTATTTCAAAAAGAAAAAGTTAATTCAAATACATACAAAAAAAGTTAAGATGTATGGAATAAACCTATGTCTAAATTATAGTTAATCTCATTTCAAAAATTTATAAAAAAATATGTAACAAAAAATCATGAAAAAATATTTGCATAGTACAGATATTAGTGTTACAAATTTATGTTTAAAAATTTATAATTTTATCATTCCTACATTTATTTTTTATGTTTTTGATAAGATAAGCAACATTTACAGGGTGTTGTACCCTTCACACATAAATCCCAAAGGGCCAAAGGAAAGCATAGTTCAAACAAAACTTGAACTAGAAGAAAAAACATAAACAACTGATCAACAGCTGTAGAACAACCAATAAATTAGACAACCCCCAAAACAGAGGGGTCTAAATTGACTCCCCGAACCCAAGGCCATGAAGAGGCAACGGATTTGGGGAGACCCTTCTTCTTCCTTAGCACAATCGACCAGGAAGGCTCAGAATCAAGAACCAACAAGTGAGGCGAGGGGAGCAGATCCACAATAGCCACCCCAAGAGAGGAGCCACCACGTAGCGAGGGAGTCGACAACGAAGCAACAAAGATAGGTGCAAACAAAGGTCCAACAAAGTCGTTCAACGAAGGATGAGCAGGTTCCGAGAAAACAACGACAACAGAAGGTTCTGACGGAATAGAGACAACATAACGGGGCAGAGGTTTCACGAAAAGGATGGCTGAAAGAGGGTCCTGGGTAGGCTCGAGAGGGTCACCCTCCTCAGAGGAACTATCCGAAGGGGGAGAACCAAAAGTGAGATGGTTCATGTGATCATTCTTCCACCAAGTAGCAGCACCCTTACGACGAGCAAGAGGGCAACCGAAAGCCAAGTGACCAATAGAGAAACATCTCCCGCAACAAAAAGGGAGCCCCTCATAGTCCAGAAGTTAATTCCAAGGTTGGTCTGCCACCATCAAGACCACATCACCATGGAGTGGTTTGGAGATATCTAGATCGATTAAAATACAAGCCATCGTAGTATGCCCTAGATCTCAAGATGTAGAGTCCACCTTCAAAAAGTTGCCAATGACATTGCCAATAGCTTCAAAGCAAGAATCCTCCCAAAATTGGAGAGAGAGATTCGACAAACGAACCCAAACAGGTCTGATATTTAAAGGCTCCATAAGAGGATTGAAAGAGCGAGACCATGGCCGGATGAACAACGAATGAACACCTCACATCCACACTCGGTCCAACACTTTGTCACAATCCTCAAGGGTAGAAAAAGTTGTAAAGAAAAAACCTCTAGCATTGGGATAGAGGTCAATCTATCTAGAAACCAAAGGCTTCCAAGAACTAGACACCCACTTATGGAGGTCAGGTAGGGAGGGCCACAAGCTGTTGAACCTGCAGACCACAACCCGACGCACGTAGAAGTCTTCATTCTCGGCAACCTCAGGCCCACAGACCACAACAGGGGAGTCCCGGGCACAAGGCAAAGGATGAACCGTAGTCGGGACTTGGGCACGAGTAGCAACAACAAAATATTTTTGAGATCCAACAGGGGCAATAGGAGGAGGGCCTCCAGACACACCCTGCATAACACCCGCAAAGGAAACAAAATGAGGAGAGAGAGGAAGCACCTCACAGACCACTGACCCGTCCAAAGGAGGCACACAACCACCAAAAAAATCCTTGTGCCATCCCAACACCTATAGCAAATCAGGGGGAACAAGGGGAGCCCCTACTCCCACAGACACCCAACGCCCCACGCCCAAGCCATGCATCTTCGAGTCATTCAAAATTTGGCTCCCACCCAGTGCACCAACAGACATCTTTAGTGCACCAACGAACATCTTCAAAATGTCTAAGGTACTTAGATTGTTAATCATTTATTTTTTATGTTATATGGAATAAATGTCACTTTAAAAAAATATTGTTTACTACAAAAAATAAGTTATTAAAATTACATAAGAAAATTCACTTGAATGATTTCTTCCATGAAATTTCAAAAATCACTAGTTCACATCATTACAAATTCTTAATGGTTTATTTGCTATAGGTGTCAAAAAATGAAAAATTGATTAAAATTGTTGATTTGAATGTCCCACTTTGGTAAAAAAGTGAGACATACTTTTGTGGGATTACTCATAATAAAATCAATTCAATTTCCTTCTCTAATAATCATGGGAAACTCATGTGCAATTGTTTCAAACTTGTATCCTATAAAGCTAAGGTCACATGAGTAACATTATCCTTAGCTTGTATCATGTGCTCTTTGAATGGTTTAGTTGCTATAGGTGTCAAAAAATGAAAAATTGATTAAAATTGTTGATTTCAATGTCCCACTTTGGTCAAAAGTGAGACATACTTTTGTGGGATTACCCATGAATAAAATCAATTTAATTTCCTTCTCTAATAGTCATGGGAAACTCATTTGCAATTGTTTGAATCTTGTATCCTATAAAGCTAAGGTCACATGAGTAACATTATCCTTAGCTTGTATCATGTGCTCTTTGAATATCTTTGTGGTGAAAGATTTCATGAGGAGATTGCATGGAAGAAAAAAATCTTGGTGAACTCCATTAATGGATTGATATGACCTTATATTGGGTAAGGCTACACCATTGTATGAGGTCAAGGTGGCTTCTTAATGTTGTTTTATAAATTATAAATAGTTGATATGTTGTGATCAATGTGTTCATTGTTTGACTAATCCAAACTCTTTAAACTCCTTCCTACTAATTGTCACGAGTTTTCCATAATCCATGAAGTAGTGTTGTAAGATTTGTTTTAGATTCTACAACATATATTTTTCAATGTTTGAGATCACATTGATAATAAATTACCAAGTATGATCCAAAATGTGAATTAAAAAATATACTTTAAATTGATTTAAAAATTAAATTATATCTATTAAAAAAGGATGGCCCATTTTTAAAGATATGACTGCAAGTAAAAGCTCTCATTGTATGAGGTCAAGGTGGCTTCTTAGTGTTATTTTATAAATTATAAATAGTTGATATATTGTGATCAATGTGTTCATTGTTTAATTAGTACAAACACTTTAAACTCCTTCCTACTAATTAACATGAATTTTCCATAATTCATTAAATAGTTTTGTAAAATCTCTTTTAGATTTTACAATATATATTTTTCAATCAATATTTCAAATCACACTGATAATAAATCACCAAATATGAATTGAAAAATAGACTTTATTGATTTAAAAATTAAATTATACGATGGCCCATTTTTAAATATATGACTGCAAGTAAAAGCTAATTATATTCAAAATCATACAACGTAAAATCTAGTATTGGAAAAGATACGACTATAAATATATTTTGAGATTACGTTTGGATATTCCAATTTTATTTTATTACACATGCGAGATACAGATGGAAGCTGAGAACCTGCGCACGTTATTTCTAAAACGTCGAGAGTAATATTCTCTATGGGATAGGCGAAATGACGATCTTTCCCTGTGCTCGGCCGGTTTCTAGGTGTTTGAAAGCCTCCAAAACCTTAGAAAATGGGAAGGGGCTCTTGGGATCCAAAACGGCTTTCACCTTTCCACTCTCAAAGTATTCATTCAACTTTTCCAGCTTTGCAGCCCCGGGCATGGCAAACATACTCTGAGCTTTGGGATGAGGTGGAAATGCGGCGATGTCTATTATGGGGGCTCCTTCTTTTGCCACAACGTGAGATTTCGCCGATTCCCCTGCATTTAAAAAAACAATCCAGATTTAGACATGGATTTAAGATATTTATGTCAACTAACAGAAAAAAATGATGACAGTTACGTACCCACGGTGTCGAAAACAAAGTCGAATTTCTCTGAGACTTGCTCGTAGGATTGCTTGGTGTAATCGACGACGAGATCGGCGCCGAGGGTTTTGACAAAGTCCACTTTAGAGGTGCTGGCGGAGGCTGCTACTTTGGAAGCTCCATAGACGTGCTTGGCCAGCTGAACGGCCACGCTGCCCACGCCGCCTGCACCGCCCACAATGAAAACGCTCTGCCCCTTTGCAAACTTGGCCGTCTCGAAGGCCTGCTGGGCGGTCACGGCAACGCTGGCCAAACTGGCGGCCTCCTCGTACGATAAATTCTTGGGCTTGGCGGCCACCAAATGCTCTGCTCCCGCTGTATACTCAGCCAGTGTTCCGCACTGCTTCGGCTTGCTCGTCATGAACTCCAGAACGTTGCCGTACACGTCGTCGCCTTTCTTGAACTTTGTCACGCCCTCGCCCACTTCCACAACGACCCCACTCACATCGCCGCATGGCACGGTCTGAAATGAATTTTTAAGCCAATCTTAAAAACCCTGCTTTTTATGCTTTATACAAAATCTTCCAAAACCTCTATTTTAAGCTACTCTGTCCTCCCAGATGCTGGGGCCGTCATGAGGATACGAACAAAACATTCTATTGAAGCAAATTCTAAAGCTAAAAAACGAGACAATAACGATAAAAAATAAAGAATTTGGATCAATTACTGGAAAATCAGAATCGTTTTGCTGGAATACTCCTCCTCGTCGTTTGTAATCAACCGGATTGAGAGCAGCTGCATGAACTTTAATGAGAACATGACTAGGCTCGGCCTTTGGAACCGGAAACTCTCCGAATTCCATGACGTCTACAGAGCCATACTTGTTGTAAAACCAGGCCTTCTGTGTTGCCATTTTACTCACCTTTTACTTTCTGATTACTTTCCTCACTCTACTTGCTGTGAGCAGATGAGGCAAGAGGGGGAACTTATAGAAGGTGAGTGGTAATATAGTCTTTGGGAATGACGTAGATTTTCGATTATCTTATCCAGTCAAACGGCGACCTGGATGCATCTAGATTATTCATCGAAGTCCGTTGTCCTCTGAATAAAGTCCAAGAAAGCGGATTATTCATCATGTCACCCGCTCACGCAGGGCCCGCAGGTATTAGTAAACAACGTAACTTTCATTTACTCCCAGACAAAATTGCCAATCCTGTGACATTCTGGATAGAAATTTGCGTAATGTTGCGGAAATTTCCTCTGAGAAATATTGTAGTGGACAGCTATACATGCACTCCGAGCTCTCTGGATTGAATCTGCTCTTTTGGAAACTTCCGCAACTTCATAGCAGATAGGTACTCGTGTGGGTGAGATTCCAGTAGCTGACTATGTTTGTCCTCTTCTTTCATATAATGAAAATACCAAATGAAATAAATCAATATTTTTTCTCTATGAACTAATAGTGAAATTTCTATACCCATACCATTTTGAAATAGTCTGGGTTGATTTTGACATTATATATTAAAAAATAAAAAACATAAAGTCAAGATCTTCCATTATACATATTCCTATATATCTCACACATCAAGACCTTATTATATGTATATATATTTTTATATATTTTATTTATAGTGATTTGCTTTTATTGAATGTTTAGGTTTATTTTCATAATCACAAACTTAATTTTTTCAATTTTATTTTTTTAATTCAAATTTGGTTGATTCTCACCTATACCATGCCACCTAGAGTCAATTATTTTAAATTTTCTAGAAAGTTGTTATAAATTATTAAATTATTGACACCATGCCCATTCACAAGGCTTACATATAGTAATAAATAACGTAACTTTCATTTAACTCCAAACAAAATTACAAATCCAACAATATTTTGAATAGATTTTTTTTAAAAATTACATAAATTTCTTGTCAAAAATATTGTAATGAACAACTATTTCTGCATTCTAAATTTTGTAGAATGCATTCTGAGCTCTCTAGATTGAAATGTCATTTTCATGTTTAGAAATTTCTACAACTTAAGAGTAGGTATGTACTCATATGGGTGAGATTCTATATGAGCTAACTATGTTTGTCCTCTTCTTTCATACAATGAAAATAAAAAATATAGTAAATCAAAATATTTTCTCTAGCACTTAGAGTTCTAAGGGTCAATTTTTTATATCCATACCATTTTCTATTATTTTTCGATTTATTTTGACATTTAATGATTTAATATATGTTAAAAAATATATAAGTTTGTGTAAAGTCAAGGTCCTTTATGTCTCATGTCATTTATCAAACTGTTATATATATTTTTCTACATACAGGTATTCCTTATCTCTTTATACATGTACACATATTTTCACACATTAGTCTTGTTCTTACATTTATTATACCCAGTACATGCACATACTTTTATATATTTTTTATACATATTGAATTATCATTTTTTAAATGTCTAGGTTCATCTATCATTTCAAAATCCTTTAAAAAAAAAAAAATCAAATTTGGTTGCATCCTACCTATCCCATGCCATTTAGGGTCAATGAGTTTAAAATTTCTAAAAAGTTGCTACAAATTATCAAGTTGTCACCCTGCCATGTCCCCAAAAGTGTAAACATCAAATACATCAAAATACAAATAAATGTCAAAATCCAAACATGAGTAATTACGATTTAAATATAATTATAATTATCATTAATAATATTATAATTATAAATATAATATTAATCTAGTTCCACTATTATCTAAATCATAATTATCATAGACTAGAATAGCCACACATTATAATAATAAATCTGAGTATAATGAAAATATAAATACCATTAATATAATTATCTACACTGAAAAGAAATCACAAAAAAACAAATAATAAAATACAAAATACAACATATAAAATATAAGAACAAATAATATAAGAATCGACTCCAACATAACCAAATATAACAAATAATAAGTAAGAGCGCTCAAACAAAATAGTCAAACACCACAATGATTCCCAAGAAGCATGGTAAAAGACATGACTCCATATAATGCTTTGATTGGCTATAAGAAGAAGGCAAATATCAATCCAAAAGGCATCAAAAGGAATCATAATAAGGAAATAAGAATAAGTTTGCTACACTCGGGTGAGTCCCCAGGCTGCTAAAAGCTGTGATCTGTAAGCATAAAGCAGGCCTGATAATTACTATGTATTTTCAATTATATTTTGTAGAGTGGGATTTACAAATGTTCTCAACATTGTTTATTTCAATTATAATGTAGAGTCAAAGTTTATAAAGTAGGACAAATGAATGTGAGTATTGTTATTTATAATATAATCAGGAAATTATAGGAGTAGAAGCAATAGGAATATTATCATTATTTATTATTAATTATTTATTATTAATATCTATTATTGCTTATTATTTATCATTTATTAGGGTTTATTCTTGCTTATTTCTATCTAGGATAGATTCAAAAATTTATATACATTTATATGCACATTTTCAATCTATTTGTATCAGTATATGTCTATTGTTAATTTGTCTATGTCATGTTATCCATGTTCCACCATGGGGAGGAAGAAGGATTACAAAGGGGAAATCCGTGTAATGGAGCCACCTAGATACGCCACTCAGGGGTGGGACATGATGATCCCATAAGGGCCAAGGGGGTATTGCTTGATTAATCAGGGTACTGCCTTTGGGTCTAGTTCAAGCATGAGTTCCACCATTGGAATCTTACCTTCCTACCATGATGCAACATGAGGGGGGAGATCAATTATGAGAAATGTTGGTTATGATTCTTAATATAGATTTACTTATACTTAATTCTAATGCCCAATGTGGAGTATTAATTGTTAGGCTATTTTAGAGATGGATCTCTAACTTACTTTTAGGGACTAAACCAATTCAAAATATCCTCTAGGGCCCCTTTTCTTAGGAAATTGATAATTTGGGAAAGATTTAGGGTTATCCCAAAAAGGGACATTACACAACCTTATCTAACATCATTAGTTATTCTACGATAATTCTACTTGTTTGTATGCATCTTATTCCATTAGCCTATACTAAGCATAAGAAAATTTTACTTTCCTTTACAAGAGTGTTCTTAAAACTATGTTTATTACTAGTATATACTTCCTATAATTTTCAATTAATTAACATAAAATTGTAAAGGAAAATAAAATTTATCCTAAGCTTAACTTGGGCTAATCCAACATGATGCATACACATAATCATGAATTAACCAAGATTAATGAATGGTAACAATGCCATGAATAAAATAATGAATAAATTAAAAGAAAGTGAATGCGAAGAAAGTTACTAGCACTTTGATGTAGGCTCAAAGATGAATGCCAATGACTTATATTTTTGGAATATGGACTCTTAGAACTAGAAATTGAATCTCTTTATTTGTGTACATTGCTTCAAATTTGTGCAAGACCAGTGCCTTTGCTTGGATTGAATTCATTCCTTTATATCACTTTTGTGTCCATAAAATTATTCTCTACCACATGGATCTAATTATTCTAGTGGTTTTAAACCTTTATTCCCTTATTTACCAAATTCATTGATCTCTAATTTACTATCTAGAATAATATTACTTCAGAGTACCTTTTGAGGGACCTTGTCAAATCCTTTTGGGACAAGCTCTCCTAAGTAAACCCTCCAAAATAATCAATTTTATGATAATGCCAATGATTGAATATAGCAAGCTTCAGTCATAAAAATGCTTAAGGATGAATATAAAGATTCTAATTCTTGTTAGTACACCAATTTGAAAGATTACTAAAATAAATGAACATCCTTGAATACTTTAGGATGAGGAAGGATATCAAATATGAGAGTATTTTCTTATATTATGAAATGAGTGCAAGTGAAACCATTCAAATAAATACATATAATAACAATTCATGCAAATACATGTGTTTAGATAGCTCACAATATTTGACTAGTGAAATCGACAATAATCAACCAGAATTGGATTTGGATTGGGGATATGGAGATCAAATCCATAGCCATATTAAAATAATCCCACACCATAGGAATGGCAGTCCCAAGATGATTTAATGGTGATTTGTTTGCACATGATGAATGTTTGATCATTGAAGGTACAATAAATGTGGTTTATATGAATAAGTGTGCAAATTTAGATAAATGTATGAGAATGTATGTATATGGGGATAGATGAAGGGTAGGGGAAAATGCCTAAATATGTGCAAGATTACACCATTTTTTATATATAAATGTATCAATATATTCTCTCAAAATGGGCCCAAAATTAAATGGAAAGTGGGTTTAATCTAAAAATTAGTTGAATAGTTTGAATTTGGAAGGTTTCATAATTATGAATTCATGTTGTAGGTTCACTTGTATGCCACATTCAATAGTGCTACAAGTATAAACATTGTATGGGTTGTTATAAGTGTTGAAAAGCTATTGCAACCATAAAAGCTACTAAAAGTGTTTCACATGTTGTAGGTGGGAAATAAGTTCTTTTAGGTGTTAAACTACATGTTGTAGGTGATAAGAAGAGTAACTACTATAACTATTTTTAACATGATACAAGTCTTAATATTGAATATTTAATGATATGAATTCTAATAATTATCTTCTAACCTTTTGTAAGTCATTGAGGTGACATTGTTATATTAGAGCAATTTTTATTACTTTTAGCAATGAACTGTTTCAAAAAACATGTGTATTGGGTGTATAAGTAGGGAAATATGTCTATAGGTCCTTAATGATGGTCCAAAATATTATTATTATATTTATGGAATTCAAATATTCATATCCTCACTTGTTATAGAAATAGTCTGAGCATTTAACATTGTAGGAGGTCATTTTTGAACTGAGGAACATGATAAGGATTTATTTTCTCATTTGGTGACCATTCAACTTTGTAAAGGCCATGTTTGTTTTTTCCCATATCAAGAGTCATTAAGGAAACAACCTATGAATTGGTAGGCTCATTCCTTCATAATACACGATCTCACCTTTCTATGGAGCCATGTCAGTGCATGTATATTTACTAAACATTAATCTTCTTGTTTTCTTTATTGGTAATTGTTACCTAGATGGAATATAAATTGTTTGGAATCCAAATGAGGGAATTTAGAAGGTTGAAGAATTATGTAAGGCTAGTCAATATTGACATTCTAGGGAAACAAATCTATCTCTCATCACTATGAGGTCAAAGAGGAATAAAAGGAAATCAAGGAAATCAAATACTCATTTTAAATAGTTTTTGGCAGATATTTACCATTCTCTTTGTTGTGTTATAGGAGACATACAATGTACTCAATGTTGTATTATTATTTTATAGACTTGTATAAGTCCATTTGAATGATAAATTTATCCATGTAAGAATATTTATTAGTGAGTGGGATCTTACAAGCATACCCTTCCTAGATTTTTTCTACCCTTTTGAATTTTCTCTAGATGAGATGTTCTATCATGTGATTGTTATTTATGCTTGTGGCCTATTTTATTGGTTGTTTTACCTATTTCATTGTTACTTTTCACATATTAAAAATTACAACAGGTGTGAGATAAGATAGTAGGGTAGATTGTTGAAAGTGCATAGATTAAGCTAACATATGAATTCATTAATGGTGCACCATTATGTGTAAAGTAGGAAAAAATATGATTTATTTAGGATGTATTAGCCAAATTATTTTTCATTGTAATTTCATATTAGGATTGAGCTAGTACGTTACTACTTACAAAATTAAATCTATGATCCTACAAAGTATTTTAAATGAAATATTTTTAATTAACTAGAATGAAGAATAAATAAAGAAAGTGTTAATTTCTAGAAACTAATATAATAATTTACAAAACTATAAAAAGAGGGAAGAAAGGAATCCAATACCAAATGGAGAAAGCCACAATCCAACACACCAACATATCAAATGGAAATTCATGTGTCATATTGTGATCCTATACAACAAAAATATAATATTGGGTAAGTGCACCAATCTGTGACACAATTTTGGCTCTTAAGATGCCACTTTTTTTTTGAAATCAGGAAAATTTGATTTGCACGAGAAAATGAAGATAGTTACGCTCAAAATTTCAAGATGCAGCAAGAACAAAAGTTGAAGTGCTCCGAGTCTAGTTTCTAAGCTACTATTTTTTTTTGAAATTAATGAAGATTAAGGGTCTCAAAAAGGGGGGGCAAAATAGGTCCTATTTTTATCAAAAAAAATAGCATAGTGCCTGAGGGCTCCCCCCTTTTTGGTTAACTTTTTTTTAGAATTTCAAAAATCCCAATGGTGAGAAATTAGCTAACACCATGTAGTTTATCCTCCTTCTTTCGGATAATTTTTTTAATGAGTATATAATATTTTATGAATTTTCAAAGTGGACACATCTTGAAAAGCTGAAATTTGAGTGTGCTCCCCCCCAAATTTTTTGCAAACTAATCGAAAATTGATTTTTTTTTTTCATCATGTGTAGAATGGAGTCTAGTTTCAAAAAACGTAATTTGTTTCACGTTCTGATGACAATGTAAAAATCTATCCTAAACCTAGCACATGTTGGTTTTTGACCAAAAACAAAGGCATTTACAGTAGAAGCCATGGATCAAAACCTTAACTAAATCAAAATGAAAAAATAATTATATATTTAGATAGCTGAGATAGAGGTTAACGCTATCACAATTTTTTTTATAAACTTGCATTGAAAGACGTGCAAATGAGATGGGGAGCACAGTCAAAATATGAGAAAATTTAGCAAATCCTATTAATTAACACGTCTAAAGCAGGCCTTTTGGCATGCGCTAAATGTGATGAGTAATTTGGTGTGCATCAAATGTGATGAGTCATTTGGCGAGCGCCAAATGGCTTGCTTTGCACAGAACTAGATTTTCGCTTTCTCTGTCAGGGAAATTATATACATGAATAAACATTTAAGTATAAGTTGACATTTACATATGGAAATTTGCTTTCTTATAATTTAAGTTATATTTCATGTATATATAGGCAGGATGTTTGAGAGTGGTTTCAGATCTCTAAGAGTTATAATGCAAATTCTAGTTTTTGGAAGATCTTAAAAATTTCAGACTTAGTCAAATTTCAGTAATCAGCATGTCAAATTTCAGTAATCAAGAGGTCAAATTTTAGTACTCAGGAGGTTGAATTTCATCTATCTCACTCATTTTCATCTCTTATTCTCTAGACCTCTCTCTCTCTCACTATCTCCATCCCTTTATCTAACAATATCTTCCTTGAGCTCAAGAACTATGTCTCTACATGTCCATCTCTCTCTCCTTCCCTCTCCAATATCTATCTCCCTCCCTCCTTCCCTCTCTACATTTTTCTATCTCTCATCCCTCTCCTTTAATCTCTATATATCTCTCTCTACTCTCTACACCTACCTATCCCTCCCTCCCTCCCTCTCCTCTCTTTCTCTCTCTCTTTGCTTCCCTCGCTCTCTCCTCCCCTCTCTACTCTCTATCTTGTCATTCTCTCTCTCCTTCCCTCTCTAGTTCTCTCTATCTCACTTCTCTCTCCTTCCCTCCCTCCCTCTCTAATTTTCTCTATCTCCCTCTCTCTCTCTCTCCTTCCCTTTCTACTTCTCTTTATCTCACCTCTCTTTCTCCCCATCTCTCTCTCCATCTCTCTTCCTTTCACCCACCTTTGCTCTCTACTTCTCTCTATCTAACATATCCCTCTATACATCTCTCTCTCTCCCCCTCCTTCCATCTTAATCTCTCCACCTTCCTCCTTATCTCTCTAATTTTAAGCTCCATCACACATATCTATCACCTATCTCACTTCTCTCTTTCCCCTTCCCTCTCTACTCTCTTTCTCTCTATCTCACCCCTCCTCTCTCTTATCTCTCTCACCTCTGTCTCTCCATCCCCACCTCTTCCTCCCTCTCTCCTCCCCCCTATTTTTCTCTTTATCTCCTCCTCCCTCTATCTACCTAGACCTCTCTCTATTTTTGTCTCACCTCTCTCTCCATCCCTACCTCTCCCTATATCTCTCCTTTCATATCTAATTCTCTCTACCTAGTTGTCCCTCTATACCTATTTCTCTCTCCCTCCTTGCCTCCTCTCTCAATATCTCCACCTTCTTTCCCTCTCTAATTCTCTCTCTATCACCTCTCTCTATCTCTCTCCTCCCTCTCTACTCTCTCTATCTCTCCCTCCCTCCCCCTCTTTCTATCTCTCCTCTCTCCCTCCCCTCTTTCTATATCTCTTTGCCCTCTCTCTACCTATATCTCTCTCCTTCTATCTATCTCAACTATCCATCTTTACCTATCCCTCCCTCCTCTCTCTCTTCCACAAAAATTCACTCTACATCTCTTTGTCTAGCCTACCCCTATATACCTCATTTTCTCTCCCTCTCTCTTTCCCTCTCTCAATCTATCTACCTTTCTCATTGCGCCTCTACTTCTCTCTATCACCTCTCTCTCTCCCCCTTCCC